>JAZKJV010005686.1:0-391686 GCA_037367405.1 Ottelia alismoides
CGGCGGCTGCTGCGGCTGCTGCTGCGGCTGCTGCAGCGGCTGCTGCATCTGCATCCTCTGGAATCCTCGGTCCCTCTCTGCGCTCCTCGCGCTCTGCTCGCATCTGCTCCATCTCTCTCCTCATGTCGAGCATGAAAGCTCCCTGATCTCTCAACTGCTGCTGGACGGTCTCTAAAGAGGCGATCATGGTAGAGTTGATCGCTCCCTGATCCAATACGAAGTGCTCAGGCTGACGGGAGCGATCCTCAGAACTGCCGCCATGGCGTCTGCAAAATCAAATGAGCCAAACTCAGGTGCTGTCAAATCTGTGAGTCTCTCCTCTGGCTCATATCTCTCAGAACCGAAAGAAAGGGGGTCGAGGGGAACAGGGCGGAATCATACTCGGGCTCGGAGAACTGGTCTCAGCTCTCGCGGGCCAACCTAGATGACTGGGTAGACGTGCCCGAAAGTGGTGCAGCCAGAGGCTGCCTAAGAGAGCGTCTACCCATCATCGTGATCTGGTCGAGTAGTGCGGATGGGATCTGGAGAAACTATGATCAAAATGCAAACCCTCTGTTCACCAACGCAACACGAGCTGAAGACCGTGAAGGCTCGGTCAAATTATCTTGTCAGTTTTTATTAGGTGAACAAACAGTCTATCAGAGCGCTTACGTAACCTGTTGGGATACCCGATGCTACTCCAACCGACTGGCCCGCACAGAAGAGTCGGTAGTCAGCTAGAAATAGCACCGGAGGGCTCTACCTAGGGTGTGGGTCACTCTCTCACGCAAGCAAACCAAACAATGAGGGGGTTGCTCTCCCCAAGACAAATTTTTAAGGTGAGTGTCTTTTAGGGTCAATAGTCTTAGCCAGTCCCAATTTTATGGTTTTCTTTTTAATATTTTTTAATAAAAACAAGGCCTAACGAATTTTTCGGTTCTCCTGGTTATTTAGTCCAAAACAAGAGGGAGAAGACGGAAAAAGTCGATGCGCGAGAAATCAATGATGCATGCAGAGATAGGAAATACGTACCTGACTCCAGCAGTATACATGCAAGATGATCCGCGCAGAATTGAAAGACAGAAAATAAGCTACCTAAATGGTGCAACGGTGAAAACCGAGTCCTAAACAGGCAAATTTCTACTCTATAGAACCGTCTAGCCTAGTCACTCGCCCTCGATCCAAAGAGTCTGGTCTAGACCCACCCATCCTCTTCTCGACAGGTCGAGTTCAAGAGTAGCGCTTGATGGGGCAGGCTCGCGGTGCGTAGGATCTCAGGAAAGCGACTAAACTATTTTTATTATTGATTTATTAGTAGGTCCAATTATCGCTTTATAGGAACATGCAATCAATTAAGTATGGGGATCCTACTAATTACGGCACAGTCAAGCAGAAAATCCTAAATCTAGGGGCTCGAGAAAAACCGCGAAAAACCGTAAAAGGCAGCTAAAAAGATAAAAGCCGCGAAAAACCGCGAAAAATCTAAATGGGTCCCCCGAGCACACTGGTGCTCGGCGAAACAGACCCGAGAGTCCCAGTGTCTGTCCGAATGTACCTGTATTATTACAATAGTTCAAATATACGGGAAATAAATCCTAATCTAAACTATGCTAATCCGCGGCTATTCCGCGGCTCCCGCACTCCTGCCCGCTCTCCTGCGCTCTCCTACGGCTCTGTAAAGAAGAGAGCCGCCTCCGACTCTTGCGGTTGCGTCGGTTTCCGAAGAAGCTGCCTCGATCCTCGGGCCCTCACAAGAAAACAAGCAAGAATGTCAAACCAAATGAATATATAAACAGATCAAATGTATATACAAGAATATGTACAGAAAACCGCGTAAAAGAAAACCGCGGAAAAACAACTACTAAGCCGTGCTCCCCGGCAACGGCGCCATTCTGATGAGCGTGCTGAGCGACTAAGGTAAAGGTACAAAAATGGTCGTTGCGACCTCAACCACTCAGCTAGGCACGATTAAGAAAAATAGACCACCAAGAGAGATAAAAATCAATCAAACACAAAATAGCGGTCCTGCTATTAATTTAACCTGGTATAGCGACCAGGGTCGAACACAAGGAGCACGGATTGACCTCACGGCCTACGAAGTAGTCAATCAGAGAAGAGAAGATATTTTTGGTGGTTTTTAAGGGTTTTTATATTTTTTTGGATTTTTAATATGTTAAGAAAATAATAAAAGCAAAGAAACTACACACTTGAAGAATTTATTAAATGCACTAAAAATCAACCAAAAATTCTGACAAAAATATTTTTATGTGTTTTATAATTTTTTGTGTTTTTATTGAATTTTTGGGATTTTTCTGATGTTTATTTAATTCTCTAAAAATCAAACAGTGACTGAAAATGTAGGTACTGTCCAGCCGAGATAAAAGGACCTAGATAAAATATCTAGATGCCCCAAATTAGCTGGGAGGTAATTTTCCTGTAAGGTGAATAAAACAAGGAAAATTTAGGCCCCTAATTTATTATTTTTGGGTTTTTGGTTTAATTATTAGAATTTTATAAGGTTTTGAGTGTTTTGTAAATTTTAGTGGTTTTCAGTAATGAAAAATAGCCAAAATTGGCTAGAAAATCAAACACACATAAGCAAACAGAAGACAATTTTTTTGTAATTTTTAAACACTATTTATTATTTTTTGTAGTTTTTAAAGTTAGACAATAGCAAAAATGGAGGTTTTTGATTTTTTAAAAATAACAAAACAACTCAGAAATGTCTCCAAAAATCCTCTAAAATTTTACACTATGGCAGGAGCCATGTGTCCAATTTTCGTTGGATTTGGAGGTAATTTGCTATTTTATTCAAAAAATGAAAAGGGGGCATAGTGCACTGGGACCAAAGTGCAAATACCCGGAAGTCTGGGGGTCTGGTGCAATTAACCCAGCAAAACACGCGCTACGCGCGTGCTTGGGGCACTCAGGGACCCAAATGTAATGAAAATATGTCCCGAGGTCTATTTGGTAACAGGTACCAAAAGCCCAGGGGCTTATCTGCAAATAACCCAACAAAATCCGCACATGCTCAAATAAAATACGTACAGGGGTATAAATGCAAATAAACACAAACTTTCATTCATTCATTAACAGTCAGAACTACAGGGGTATGATATGCAAATAAGCCAAAAACTCACGTGTCGATGCACGTGTCAGACCATACACAGGGGCATAACTGCAAATAAAACTAAGCACAGGGTCCTCGATGCAAATATCCCAAAAACTAAACAACTACACTAGATAATTACAGGACTAAATGCGAAATGAAATAAACAGAAGGGCCTAAGGGTAGTTTACCCTTTATTTATGTGGACTGCAGGATGGACGCCACGTGGAGTGATCGACGGTGGGGATCGGCTGGCGCTCCAAGGCTGAGATCCTCGTTATGATCTGACGGATGGGGTTAAGCCACGTGGTGTGATCAACGGTCGTGGCTCTCTGTGGCTAACCCTCGAGCATCGAGCGGTCCAGATCTATCCTCCTCAGATCAAACGGTGGCTGCTGCTCCTGAACGGACGGCCCAGATGCAAACTGGAGCAGGAGGTCTGATCGGACGGTGGCTGAAGGTCGAGGAAGAACAGGTGGCCGGCGAAGTTCGCCGGCCCAGTGTGTGCGGTCCTGACCTCCCCTGCAGCGCCTGAATATTGGAGAAGCTCCGGCGTGGTGCTCCGCAGCTGCTGGTGGCCTCCGATGGCCCAGCCGAGCTCTGGGGAGCTCCGGCGAGGTCGACGGAGGCGAGGCTCCTGGCCCGAATGACCCAAGCCCTCAGGATGGGCTGGGTAGTACCTGGAAAGATGACCAGAAGACTCGCGGGTCGAGGGCAAACTGCCTCGACCCGGTTAGGCGGGGTATCGGTGAACTGTGGGTCGAGGTGGACGAGCTCCGGCGAAGGGGGGGACGGTGGAGCTCGAATCCCAGCTCCTGTGCGAGCTGGGTTAGATGGAGATGTGGAGAAGGTGCGCGAGAAGAAGGCGAAGATGAATGTGGATTCCGATGATCGAATAGAGCTATGGAGTGGTCGGAATCGGCGTAACACGGCGGAGCGGCGATTTGGGGGAAATGGAAAATCAAAGAAAACGAAGGAACGACGGGGCTACCTGGGTGGATGGTGAGACTGGGGACGAGCTAAGGATGCTCTGGGTCTTCGCCTCGAGGAGCGTCTCCCTCCGAGGCTCGGGCTCCTGCTGGTGGCGGAGCAAGGCGGTGAAGCTTCGTCGGATCAGTGGTCACGCTCCCTCTCCTCACTTCAACAGCACAGGACGCGAGCTGTCACTCTCACGCACATGCTGGAGCTCACAGGGGGTGGAATCGAATGGCCAAAGATAGAGAAATGAGGTGGCGGAGCTCGGCTTTATACGCTGGAAGGGTCCGGGAAGACATGCGCGGGTAGGGCGTGGAAGCGCGCGGATCCCGATGCAGGAGCTCCGGCGAGGGTCTCGGGTATGTCGTGGACGGATCTGACCCGGGGTTTAGGTGGGAATTAATCGGGTTTAGGCGCTAGAAATTGGTGAAATCGGGTCGGGCGCCTAAGCCCGTGAGAAGTGGTCCTGGGGGGGGGGGGGGTAGTTGACCGGGCGGTCAACATCCCCAAGGCCAATAGGGATCGGCCACGTGGATAAAGTTTGGAAGTGAAATTCAAGGTAGCTAAGGGCCGAATTTGCAAAAAGTTAAAACATGAAATATTTTTATTTTATTTTTTCCTATTTTTTAATGATTTTTAATTAATTTTTCAAAATAAAAATAAGGTATATATATTATATAGCTATATATAGGTATATGTACACTATATAGGTTTTTGATTTTTGATTTTTAATTTCTTATTTTGTACAATTTTATTCCTTTTTTATATTTTATTTATTTTCATTATAAAATAAGGAATAAAAAGATATTTTTATTTTATTTTAATTATTTATATACATAGGTTAAATAAATACATATGTACATATAAATACATGGTATATTTACAATATATTTTTGTGTTTTTAATTTTGTTATTTTTATTTCGTTTTTGTTTTAATTGTTTTTATTTTATTTATTTACACTATATAATATAGAATATTTACAAAAATTTTGGAAATTAATTTTATTTATTTATAAGGCTAAATAAATATAAAGGTGGTTCTATGTACAATGTGAAAATGATGTTTTTTTTCTTTTTGATTTTTCTATTTTTATCTTGTTTTTATATCTATAAATATGTACAAATATTTACAAACCAATTTGAGTCTATTTTTGTGAGGAAAATATTTTTATTTATTTACATAATCATTTACACACATGAGCCCCTATCTCCCTCTACTTTGGCTTTTATGCGGTCAGGCCCATGCTGAGCCCTCCCTTGGGTTACGTTGCTCAATATTTATTCTAAATATTTCCCTCTTTTTTTTCTTTTTAATCTTTATTCTTTTATTTTTGCACAAAAACATGCTAATTATATATTTTTACATAATGCATGCTTTTGGTAATTATTTGTATTTACACATATCTACATGCATTTGCAAAGGTTTTTGTAGCTAAAATATAAGAATAAAGAGTGATGAATGAATATTCATCACTTACTCGCCAGATCACGATGAAGGGCAGGAGGTCTCTTAGGCAGCCTCTGGCTGCACCGCTTTTCAGCACTCCTGACCATTCATCTAGGTCGGTTCGTGGGAGCTCAGACCCGCTCTCCGAACCCGAGTATGACTCCGCCCTGTTCCCCCTCGACCACCCTTCTTCTGATTCAGAGATACCAGTGCCAGAGGAGAGACAGACAGATGATTTATCGACACCTGAGTTCAGTTATTTTGATTTTTCAGAGACGATGGCCAGCAGTTCTGGTGATCACCCCGGAGGTCCACGTGGAGAGCAGCATTTTGTTCTGGACCAGGGTACGATCAACTCCACCCGGATCACCTCCCTCGAGTCAGTGCAGCAGCAGCTGAGGGATCAAGGAGCATTCATGATGGACATGAGGCGAGAGTTTGAGCAGATGAGAGCCAACCGCGAGAACCGCAGAGGAGGAGGACCCAACGATGCGGCAGCTGCCGCAGCATCCGCAACATCGGCAGCAGCCGCAGCAGCAGCACCAGCAGCAGGAGGAGGAGCACCACCACCACTTAGATCGATGCGAGAGAACCACAATCCCTGGTCGACCTTGACACACCGCTGGGTGGTACTTTCAGCGATCGTGGGGGACTTTAAGTTCCCCCCAAACATCTTGCAGCTCCTACCTCGGTTTCACGGTTTGGCGACAGAGGAGCCTCATCTCCACCTGCAGGAGTTTGAGATGATATGCAGCACTGTCCATGATCGACAGGTGGACCAGGACACTATCAGGATGATTGCCTTCCCCTTCTCCTTAGCCGACAGAGCAGCCACCTGGCTGAAGCACTTGGGGAAGTTCGTTTACACCTGGGAGCAGCTCCGCACCAAGTACTTGAACAAGTACTATCCACTCGGGCGGACCAATGCAGCGAGAGCCCTCATCAGCAACTTATCCATGCTCTCCAACGAGCAATTCCATGAGGCATGGGAGAGGTTCCGTGAGCTGACTGATCGATGCCCGCACCACGACATCTCGAAGCCGAACCTTGTGCAGAGCTTCTTCAGCGGGCTGACACCAGAGCTCCAGGGCTTGGTGAACGCTTCTTGTGGCGGGTCTTACTTCGCCAAGGATCACGATCAGGTCTAGGCCATCTACGAGGAGATGGCCGAGAACTATATGGTGATGTCCCAGACCAAGTTGTACACTCAGGGCAGACCCCAGCAGCCAGGACCCGTGCAGTACCAAAGGATAGCACGGGTCGACGTCGGTCCTTCCAGTTCATCCGCAGTAGAAGCAGCACAGGCAGAGTCATCCGATGCGGATATGGGTATCATCAGTGAGAAGTTGGATCGGATGGAGCTGATCGAGAAGAAGCAGTGCCAGGGCATCACTCAGATGGAGCAGATGGCACAGACTCTGAGCGACATGAAGACCCAGCTCATGTGTCTCCAGGAGGCACAGACGGCTTCACAGCCCCGTCTTCAGTCGCGAGGCGATACCAGCGGCAGCAGCAGCTCGTTCCAGCGCTCCAGCTCACACCAGCAGCCTAGACAGGTTCACCTTGTACAGGCGGAGCCGTACCAATAGCAACAGCCCTCCTACCATTCACCACCATCTCCAGACATGCAGATGGTGGTATACCAACCGGATCAGCCTCTGGCAGTACTCCCGCCAGCCCAGTACGATGCAGAGCCGTTGATGGATGTCAACGGGATTTGGTATGACCGTCCTCAGCCTGGGATCCGACGAGACCATCCCGGATTCAGGTGGGGGAGTGGAGGTACCCAGCCCCAACAACAGCCATCTGGCCAGGGAGGCCAGTACAGCCAGCAGAGGGATCACCAGCAGCAGCAGCCCCCAGTTTACCAGTCACAGCAGCAGTCTTCCTTCGTTCCTCGTACCTATCAGCAGGGACAGTCTTGGAGGCGAGAGCAGCCTCACCAGCCACACCAGCAGCATCACACTCCTACCTACCCCTCTCAGCAGCAGCACCAGTTCCAGCAGCCTCATTACCAGAGAGGCTACCCGTCGGGCTCTCATGGTTCACCATACGAGAGCCCTGCCTTGGATGACATAGCCCGCCTCCGCACGGACCAGCAGGCTACTTTTAGACGGGAGATGGACGAGTTTCGCCAGGAGATGCGGGACATCGTGAGAGGGAAGGCCGCTATCCCTGCCCAGATAGAGCCGAATCCCAACAGCCTGAAGCGGAAGCCTGAGCAGGTAGTTTACACTGAGCATGCCACTCCTAGTGATCCGTTTGATGATATGTCTTCAGATCTTTTTGATGCTGATTTTGTTACACTTAGGAGCGGTAGAGCACCAGCAGGCGGCGCCTCGTCTGAGCGACAGCATGAGGATACACCTAGAGCGCCAGATGAGGAGGAGGAGAGCGGTACTGAGGCCGCACATGATGATGATGGTGGTACTGATGCCACCAAGGATGTTGATACCCCAGGCGATGCTGAGGCCGCCACTTCACCAGTTCGAGGAGGTGGTACTGACGCCACCCGAGTTGCTGAGCCAGCACGCGGTACTGAGGCCGCTAGACGTCTAGCAGAGCCAGTCGATGGTGATACTGAGGCCACCCATACTTCTGAGAGACCTGTTGTTTTTCCTTCTTCTACACCTGTATCTCTGAACAGTTCTGTGAATAAAGAAAAGGGTTTATTTTCTTCTGGTCCCACTGTGGTGCATGATGTATGTGTGGATCCGGTCGTCGAACCGCTTAGACCCTTTTCTAGTCCTTCATCTAAGAAGGACCCAGTGATCCCCTTCCCTAGAGCCCTTCAGATGGGGAAGGGGAAGAAAAGAGAAAAAGATCCAAAAAAGAGAGAGCAGGAGGAGTTCAGCCAGAGCATGATCGACAGATTCCATATACAGCTGACCCTTCAAGAGGCTTTGCAGCACATCCCCCTTCTTCAGCGATCGTTGAGAGATAGGACCACAGTCAGGAGGAGGAGGAGGAACCACCATTCAGAGAATCATATGCTGTCGAAAGCCACGTGCTTCGCGATCCAGAATCGTCTGCCGGCCAAGAGGCCAGATTCAGGAGCCCCATATGTCAGATGTCATATCAGAGAGCAGAGGTTCGACCGGACTCTATTGGATAGTGGATCGTCTATCAACCTCCTTCCGGCAGCCCTTCTCGACCGCTTCGAGTTGGGCACTCTTAGACAGAGCAGAACAGTCCTTCAGTTTGCTGATAGATATGTCAAGAGGCCGAAGGGGTTGTTGCGAGACGTTGTCGTCACTATTCATGGTCTGCAATTCCCCGTGGACTTCGTAGTGTTGGACATGGAGATCCCTGATTCAGTGACCGATACCCCCATCATTTTAGGTCGCCCGTTCTTGGCCACAGCCAAGGCGGTGACTGATCATGATAGCTGGAAGGTATATTTTCGCGTTGAGGGCGAAAGTGTACAAATAGAGACGGTCGAGGACAGCAGAGCCAGAGAGATATCATGCTCAGAGACCACTTCAGATACAGAGCAGCTGACAGATGCAGGGCTAGACATCCACCAGGACTGTGACTTTGTGATCACAGATGACGAGACAGTTTGGGCAGACCCAGCAGCATAGGCCATCCTCTCATTTTCAGACACTGCTGATGCAGAGATGACAGCAGAGGAGAGCTTGGAGAGCACATTCCTGGTTCAGGATACTACAGAGGCAACAGAGCTGGTTCTTGACCGCGACACAGATTTTGGTGATGACGGTGGTACTGATGCCACCTTGTTTGATGCAGATCCCTCGGAGTCAGAGTCTGAGTGGGCAGATTGTGATGATTACATGCCAGACCTGATTTCCACTGAGCCTACAGTTGAGGAGGAGGTAGATGCCGAGCAGATCAGAGACAGTTCAGTTGTGCAGCCTTCTCCAGATCCAGTTTGCGAGAGTACACTTTCAGTCTCCCGGACAGATTTGGCAGCTTACACGCATCTTCTTTCGAAGCCAGATTTGCCAGCACCCAGTTGTCCAGAGTTGAAGCCGCTTCCTTCATCGCTGAAGTATAGATTCCTTGCGGGTGAGCCTGAGATGTACCCAGTCATTATCTCAGCCGATTTGACTGGAGAGCAGGAATCCCGTCTGATGGGGGTTCTTGACAAGAACCGCAAGGCAATAGGATGGAGCGTAGCAGATCTCCATGGGATTAGTCCGGCCCTGTGCTCCCACCATATCTATCTCGAGGATGAGGCGAAACCGTCGCGTGAGTTCCAGCGGCGGCTGAACCCAAATCTGAGAGAGGTTATCATGAAGGAAATTTCGAAATGGTGGAGCGCCGATTTTATCTATCCCATCTCCGACTCCAAGTGGGTCGGCCCTTTGCATGTGGTGCCCAAGAAGACGGGCATCACTACAGTGATTAGCGAGTCTGGAGAGGAGATTGCTACACGAGTACCCACTTCTTGGCGAGTTTGTGTTGACTACAGGAGACTCAACCAGGCCACCAAGAAGGATCATTTCCCCCTGCCCTTTATTGATCAGATTATTGAGAGACTGGCAGGGAAGAGACATTATTGTTTTCTGGATGGGTACTCGGGCTACAACTAGGTGGCCATCGCTCTTGAGGATCAGGATAAGACCACCTTTACCTGTCCCTTCGGCACATACGCCTTCCGACGCATGCCATTTGGGCTATGCAACGCCCCTGCGACTTTTCAGAGATGCATGCTGTCGATCTTTTCGGACATGGTAGGGGAGTACTTAGAGGTCTTCATGGATGATTTCTCGGTTTACGGCGACGGATTCGACTCCTGTCTTGACTGCCTAGACCGAGTACTCCAACGATGTATTGAGGTCCGCTTGGTTCTTTCTTGGGAGAAGAGTCACTTTATGGTGACTCAAGGGACGGTGCTTGTCCACATCATCTTCAACAGGGGCATGGAGGTTGATCCGGCCAAGGTTGATATCATTAGAAAACTCACACCACCGTCCAATTTACGGCAGTTACGGTCTTTTCTGGGGCACATTGGTTTCTATCGGCGGTTCATCCGTGATTTCAGTAGAGTTGCCCGACCGTTAACTGACCTGCTGACAAAAGACACCGAGTTCCTTGTCGATGACAAGTGTCTTTCGTCCTTTGATACTCTCAAGCAGTGTATTGTTGAGGCTCCTGTCCTCCAGCCACCAGATTGGTCTCTCCCATTCGAGATCATGACGAATGCCTCCGATTTTGCCGTGGGGGCTGTGCTGGGACAGAGGAGGGATGGAGTCCCATTTGCTATCTACTATGCTAGCCGCACCTTGGATTCCACCCAGCGGAATTATACAGTCATAGAGAAAGAGATGCTAGCAGTAGTGTTCGCCCTAGATAAGTTCAGATCATACATCATTGGATCTAGAGTGACTTTGTATACTGATCATACCGCCATCCGATACCTCATGGCAAAGAAGGATGCCAAGGCCAGACTGACTAGATGGATCCTTCTACTCCAGGAGTTCGACATTGAGATTAAGGATAAGCCTGGAGTCAAGAATGTGGTGGCGGATCATCTCTCTCGTTTAGAGCAGCCTGAGGAGTCTGAGCAGATTGATCCCATTTGCGAGACCTTCCCAGATGAGGCGATCCTTGCTATCGCTTCACTCCCGTGGTATGCCGATATTGTGAACTTTCTTGTTGCTAAGAAAGTCCCACAAGGTTGGCGCAGACAGAGGCTTGAGACCTTCCTCGCGAAGGCCAAGTCTTACCACTGGGAGGAGCCCATCCTTTACCACGAAGGAGGGGATAGTGTCTGGCGTAGGTGCATCCCTCAGGATGAGCACCATAGCGTCCTCACTTACTGCCACAAGCTTGAGGCAGGAGGACATCGCTCTGGGAGGAGAACGGCACAGAAAGTGCTCCAATCCGGCTTGTGGTGGCCTACCCTCTTCAAGGACTCTGATGAGTTCGTGAAGAGGTGTACTGACTGTCAGAGGATGGGCATTTGTGGACAACGTGATATGATGCCGATGCAGCCCATTCACTTCTGTGAGGTTTTTGACGCATGGGGCATCGATTTCATGGGTCCATTCCCTAAGAGTCAGGGATTTGAGTACATTCTGTTGGCTGTTGATTATGTTAGTCGTTGGGTTGAGGCTATCCCCGCCCGATCCGCTGATGCGAGGACAGTTTGCAGATTTTTGAGGAAGCACATCATCACGCGGTTCGGGGTACCTTGAGTATTGATTTCAGATGGGGGGTCTCATTTCATCAATGACCAGGTGAAGGCACTTGCCAGTGAGTTCGGCATAGACCATCGAGTTGCCACTCCGTACCATCCACAAATGAATGGTCTAGCCGAGGTCTCGAACAGGGAGATCAAGACTATTTTGCAGAAAGTCGTCCACCCTGACCGAAAGGATTGGTCACAGCTTTTGGACTCGGTCTTGTGGGCATATAGGACGTCTTTCAAGACACCACTGGGCACATCTCCCTTTCGCCTAGTTTATGGCAAGCCATGCCATTTACCTGTTGAGTTGAGGCACAAGTCACTTTGGGCAGTCACGGATATTCTTTTAGATCCAGATAGTGTAGGAGACCAGAGGAGGGCAGAGTTAGCAGCCTTGGAGGAGCTTAGAGATACAACCTTCTCAAACAGCCTACAGTATAAGGAGAGAGTGAAAGAGTGGCATGATTCTCATATCAACCACAAGCATTTTGAGCCTGGACAGAGAGTATGGTTGTTTGATGCGAGGCTTCGTTTATTTCTAGGGAAGCTACAGAGCAAATGGAAGGGACCTTATCTGGTGAAAAAGGTACACGACAATGGTAGCATTGATATTTCCGAGTTGTCTTCTGAGAGTACCTTTCGAGTGAACGGCCAGCGGCTCAAGCCATTTCTAGATCATGAGCCTTGGGTCGTTGATGTTGCCCCTATTCACTTTGCGTGAGATGTGGTCTCTTGACTCACATCTATTGCATCTCGCGCCTGATTATCACTGTTCTTCCGACTTGTATAGATCCAGTTGTCTATATCACACTATTCTTTAGTCCCACATCCCTTTCCCATCTTATGATTATGCTATACTTAGGGTGTACTTTACCCGAAGTGGATGTCGGACCTGCGGGTATTCTTTTCATTCTTTCTGCCTCTGTTTTGCTGCCTATACTTAGGGATATTTTATCCTAAGTATAGGGGGGGGGCAGACTCTGTTCATTCTTCACTCGGATTTCCCTTCATGTACAACTTGCTATACTTAGGATTAGTTAATCCTAAGTATAGGGGGAAACCACCGAGTTTTTCTCATTCTATTCATTCATTTCTGTACCTAGCCATTCCTTTTCACTTCCCTTTTGCTAAGCACGAGTTATGTCTTCTTCATCGCTCTTGATCACTCTGAGGACATCGTTCGAGCTAAGTATAGGGGGGTGTGTATATATTTCATATATACTTTAGCCATAACTCGTACTTTGTGTGAGTGTGTAAATAAATAAAATGGCTAAAAACCCCAAAAACCACAAAAATTAAAAATTTTTCCTGTAAATAATCATTCTTTTATTTGCACATACATAGCTAGTGTACAAAATTATTTTTGTAAAAATGTTTTCAAAAATCTTTTGTGTAAAGTTTGTGTAAATGTTTTCTTATCAAAATTATGTATATAATACAAAATTTTTCCAAAATGTTTTGAAAATCAAAAGTTTGCAAAAATCTTGTGTAAATGTTTGTAAATACTTTTGCAAAACTTGCACTTCATGCATCCATCCATTCATGATTTCAAAACATTTTTCAAAAAATTTTTGCATGATTGCAAATATTTGTAAATAGCATCTCTGTATATATATGTATATAGTTTTTCCTGGATGAGAGTTGACATTTAAACTAGTCTGGAATTAAATTGAGAAATGGAGCTTGATTAAGATCTTAATCCACCTAATTCTAAGAGGAACCTTATAGGGCTTAGGGTTAAGGCTTTTCAGGTCCATAAGGACTTAATTCTTTGAGTCCATTAGGCTATGAGCATATGTCATCTTGATGAGCCTAAGTAGAGCACTTAACAACACACGCATGACTCTTAGAGACAATGGCTTGACTTGCACCAGCACCTTATACATAGCTCTCCACGGATGAGGTGGTGAGGAGGCAGTTTCCTTTGGCTTGGGGTAGCATATGAGGGTAGTACTTCTAGGCGGAACCTCTCTTCTTCTTCTAGTGAAGGAAGTGCATCTCAACGTGGTCTAGTGGTGATGAAGGCTAAAGACAGAAGCCGTGGGTTGCAATAAAGCTTCAAAAGAGGGATAGTATACTGGCTCAAGGGGAAAATTTCTTGTATATATGCTGCACCATGTAGATATGTTGTACAGAGGCACTTGAAAAAAATATGCAAAATGCAAAAAGAACTCCAAAAAAGTGGTGGGTCGGATTGAAAATTTAATAACCCCACCGGAGTGTATATAGTCAAATAAAGCAAAAGCTTATGGTATCCATATTACATCTCATGAAGCTTGCAGCGGGAGACTTGGCTACACTGGCTGAGCTTCCAAAAGTCTATACTTCTTCCCCCTCTTCTTGAGCCGGTTGCACTTGAACTTAGAAGGGAATACCCCGCTTCTCGAGGAAAGAGTTGCTAGACCGAGGCACTAGAGTTACCAGGTTAAGGGAGGTTGTTTCTTTGTTACTTCTGAGGTGGGGAGCTACATATCACTTACACTGCATGGAAAGATTCATGGTCATTAGAGTTTGTGTATGTAGACTTGTTCTGATCTGGTTTATTGAGGAGTCTTGTCCATAGATTGGTGGAACTTAGAGACTGTTGAGTTTTAAGCTTAAGTCTAAATAAGGTTCCGACACATTAATAATCTAAAGATCTGATCGAGCTCCATATTTCAATTTAATGAAGGAAAGTTTAATATTCAACCTCGATCCATGTACATTCCCCTCTTTTTCTTTTTCTTTCTTTCTTTTTCACTTCTTTTTCAAATAAGTGTTTGCTAAGGGACTAGCAAAAGTTAAGTATAGGGGGGTGATGAATACCCATTCATCACTCTTTATTCTTATATTTTAGCTACAAAAACCTTTGCAAATGCATGTATATTCATGTAAATACAAATAATTATCAAAAGCATGCATTGTATAAAGTTTATTAATTAGCTTGTTTTTGTGCAAAAATAAAAGAATAAAGAGTAAAAAGAAAAAGAGGGAAATATTTAGAATAAATATTGAGTAACCTAACCCAAGGGAGGGCTCAGCATGGGCCTGACCGCACAAAAACCAAAGTAGAGGGAGATAGGGGCTCATGTGTGTAAATATTTATGTAAATAAAATAAAAGTATTTTCCTCACAAAAATAGACTCAAATTGGTTTGTAGATAACTGTATATATTTATAAACATAAAATCAAGATAAAAATATAAAAATTAAAAAGAAAAAAAAACATCACTCATGTGGATAGTCATCTTGTATATAGTCCACTCATCCCTATTTATTTAGCTTTATAAATAAATAAAATTAATTTCCAAAAACTTTGTAAATATCTACATTATATATTGTAAATAAATAAAATAAATTAAAACAAAAATAAAATAAAAATAACAGAAATTAAAAATCCAAAAGTACCTTGTAAATATACCATGTATATACATGTACATATGTATTTATTTCACCTATGTATACAAATAATAAAAAGAAAATAAAAATGTTTTTTATTTCGCATTATATAATATAAATAAATAAAATATAAAATGGGAATAAAATTGTATAAAAATAATAAAAATTAAAAAGACATATTGTACATATACCTATGTATAGCTATATAGTGTAAATACCTCATTTTATTTTGAAAAATTAATTAAAAATCACCAAAAAATAGAAAAAATTAAAAGAAAAATATTTCATGTTTTGACTTTTTAATAATTCTGCCATTTACTATTTTTAATTGATTTTTCAATTCTTATCCAGGTGGCAGCCTCCCATTGGTCCAGGAGGGATGTTGACCGCCCGGTCAACTCCCCCTCCAGGACCACCTCCCATGGGTATTATGCGCCCGACCCGACTTCCCCTTATTTTGGCGCCTAAACTCGACAACTGCGCACCTAAACCCAGGGTCCTAATCACTCTCCAATGATCCGGGAACCTCGCCCGATCTTTAGCCTCGAGATCCGCGCGCTCCATTGCCCTACCCGCGCTCACATTTCCAGATCCTCCACCGTATATAGCCCGAGCTCCGCCACCTTCATTCCCATCTTTGGCTCCCCATCTTTCAGTCCCGTGACCTCCACCACCTTCCCTGAGGTGACAGCTCTCCGCCGGTGGTGTCGAAGAGAGGCGAAGGTGATCAGACCATCAATCCGGCGAGTCTTCACCGTCGTGCTCCGCCCAGAGCAGGAGCTTGAGCCTCGGGCCTCGACGACCCGTGAGGCGACGACCCAGAGCTTCGCAAGCTCAGCCACAGTCGATCCCTCCATCCAGGTAGACCTGTTTCCTTTCACTTTTCGCTAATTTCCGATTTCCCCCAAATTTCGCCGTCGCCGTGTTTCGCCGATTTTGACCACCTCACAGCTCGATTCGATCATCGGAATCAACCGTCACCTCCGCCTTCTTCCCGCGCACCTTCTCCATACCTCCATTCAACCCAGCTCGCACAGGAGCTGGGACTCGAGCTCCTCCGTCTACCCCCCTCACCGGAGCTCGCCCATATCGCACCTCCGACGACCTTCACCCCGCCTAACTGGGTCGAGGCAGTTTGCCCTCGACCCGCGAGCTGTTTGGTCTATTTTGCAAGAGCATCCAAGCCCATCTGAGGGCTTGGACCATTGGGTCCAGCAGCTACAGCTCCGACGACCTTGCCGGAGCTCCCTGGAGCTCGGCTGGGTCATTGGAGACTCCCATCCGACGCGGAGGCTCATGCCGAACCTTTTCCGATCATCAGCGCCCCGCGAGGAGGCTCGGAGCAAGCGCACTGGGCCGGCGAAGTTCGCCGGCCACCTGTTCTTCGAGGATCTCCAGCACCCGTCCAATCAGCCTCGACGCTCCAGATTAGATCTCGTCCGTTCATTCACGGAGCAGCCCTGACCGCCAGATCCTTGAGGTTTGATCTCCACCGTCCGATGACTGAGGTTTAGCCACGACATCTTCGCACCGTTAGATCCAGCACGTGGCTGAATCTCATCCGTCCGATCCGAGCGAGGGCCTTCTTCGCAGACCCACGTTGCAGCATCACCGTCTGATCTTCCACGTGGATGCGTTTCAGCCGTCGGATCGACTCGAGGGTTTCACTTGTGTGCGGCACGCTATTCCGACCGTCCGATCTGCCACGCGTCGTGCATCACGACCTCGAGATTTTAATAAGGGGTAATTGTTCTTAGGCCCCTCTACGTTTCGCATTTATTAGTTAGTCCTGTAAATATTTTATCAAGTTCATTTTATTCCGCACATTTTGCACTTAGGACCCCATACTTTCTTTATTTGCATTTATACCCCTGTCTACGTGGACCACGTGCTTCGTCACGTGAATTTCTGTGGTGTATTTGCATTGACGCCCTTGTAGTTCTGGTTAGTTCTGAAATGAATGAAAATTTTTAGAAAATTGCATTTATACCCCTGTGCGTGAATTAATTGTGCATGTGCGCTTATTTTTGGGTATTTTGCAACAAGCCCCCTGGACATTTAATACTTGTTATTATTTAGTCCAGTGCCCTTGTTTTTATTACATTTGGGTCCCTGAGTGCCCCAGACACGTGCTTGGCACGTGATTTCTTGGGTATTTTGCACCAGACCCCCCAGGACTCCTGGTATTTGCGTTTTGGTCCCTATGTACTGTGCCCTTGTATGTGATTTTAATAAAATAGCAAACCAACTCTGAATTTGATGAAAATTGGACACATGGCTCCTGCCATGGTGTAAAATTTTCTATAAATTTTGGAGACATTTTTGACACTGTTTGGTATTTTCAAAAATTCAAAAACACGTATTTTCTTTATTGTTCAGCTTTGAAAATCACAAAAAAATATTAAAACCTATCTAAAAATTACAAAAAAATACTTATTGTTTGTTTATGCTTGCTTGATTTTCTAGCCAATTTTGGCTATCTTTCATTACTTAAAACACCTAAAAATTGAAAAACACTCAAAATCTCCTAAACATTCTAGTAAATAAATTAAAAATCCAAAAATAATAATCTAGGGGCCTAAATTTTCCTTGTTTTATTCTCTATACAGGAAAATTACCTCACGGCTAATTTGGGGCTTCTAGATATTTTATCTAGGTCCTTTTAGCTCGGCTGGACAGTACCTACAGTTTCAGTCCTTGTTTGATTTTTAGAAAATTAAATAAACATCAGAAAAATCCCACAAATTCACTAAAAACAGTAAAAATTATAAAACACACAAAAATATTTTTTCTGGAATTTTCGGTTGATTTTTAGTGCATTTAATAAATTGTTGAAGTGTGTTGTTTAGTTGCTTTTCTTATTTTCTCAAAATCTTAAAAATCCAAAAAATATAAAAGACTTAAAAACCACCAAAAATACCTTTTCTTCTCTTCTCGACTACTTCGTAGGCCGTAAGGCCAATCCGTGCTCCTTGTGTTCGACCCTGGTCGCTATACCAGGTTAATAAAATAGCCAGGACCGCTATCGTGTTTATTTGACTTCATCTGATTTTGGTGGTCTGCTTTACTTTTTCTTGATTGACCGATTGACTTCCGAGATCCGGGTCGCAACGATCCTTGATCTATTTTATTTCACCCGTGTCTTGGTGGTTTTTCCGGTCCGATCAATAACCCCCTTGTGCTTATCTGTGACTTAGTCCCAAGGGACATAAGTTGGCATAAATGAGGTTCAGACACAACATGAATGAAAGATAAAAAGCTAAACAGAAATGGAAAGGGATAACTATGGGGTGCCTCCCACAAAGCGCTGGATTTCATGCCCCCAGCTGGGCACACAAGTTAGAGGTACACTTTACCTCGAGTGTGTGTTGCATCCATATTGACTACATCGCATTGCGGCTGGAGGTCTAAATTGGGAACTATGAAATTGAATGGAGCACCCGGATGGATCTTAGTGTGGGTGCGAATAGCCGGAGGAATGGAGGTGTGAATGAATTGTAGTTCCAGAATCACAAATGAATTGTCTGGTATACATGATGGTAGTGGAGAGGGGTGTACTTGACCGAACATTATGAAGAATGTAACAGAGTTTTGCGAGATAGGATGAGGCTCCTCTATGGGTAGAATGAACTCTGTCTGCTCCGGCGAGTCATGATTGTAGTTAGGAAGATTGAGGACTTTCAGGATGTTCTCGGATTGAGTATGGTCGATTTGTGTTGTGGCATCCTCGAACATATGCGGTGGTGTCTCTTTTTCTACCTTGAGATTTTGATCAATGTCCATAATGGTCAATATGTCATCTTCAAATTCTAAAATTTCCTTCGACCATTTGGGGCTATCCTCAAAAATTGTATTATGCAGTAGATTTGAGGATGTATAAACAGATGATGTCTCTTTGTATGAGTGAGATTCTGAGAAAAGTAACTCAAGACAATGGTCTTTCCCCTCATGGGTCAAGCTGACATCTAGCAATAAAGAACTCATACCCGAATTATATGATTTATCAAACCATGGTGGAACAGGCTTGGGAAGGGAATGACCATACCCAAATGGATTGGGGAAGGCCTCAATTTCACTCCAAAATGAATCAGGAGAGAGTGACTCATCCTGATCTGTAACCGACTTGATGATCAAGGGTGGAAAATGAGGGTTGGTCATCGTTGTTGGCAATTCTTCTTGATCAAGTTGGTTTAGAAAAGGTTCAGAGATGCCATGTATGGGTTCGTCCATGCGAGATTCAGCATGAAGGACTTCTGACTCATGGTCAGGGGTACCAGGAGAGAAAGTGGAGGGGGATTGCTCGTCCTTGGAAGGAAGGTCAGGGGCAAGGTGGTAAGTGTGGTTTTTCTCATGATGGTTCAATTTTTGCTTATTTTGCGCATAATCACAGTATTGGTCACTCGAGATGGATTGGAACTTCTTATCTGGGAGCTTATCTTTATCCATAACTTTAAGCAGATTGGATTGGAATTTGGGGATCGAAGATGTAGGGGTGAGGTACTGTAAATATGACTCTTCAGCTTGTCTCATTCTGAAATCTAAAACCTCAAGTCGTTGATCAAATTCCTTAGGGATTATACAGTCGGGTGAGGTTTGTTTCATTATTCTGAGTTCACGAAGATCCCTAGTCATGGCTTCTATTTGAGCTAGGAGTTGAAGGCTGAATGGGTCGACCGTAGAGGTCTGAATTTTGCTCAAAATCTTGATTTCCTTCATCTTAAATAGGGGAGGTGACAATGAGGTGGAACAGTTGACAGAAAATCCAAGATGAATTCACACACCTCTAGCTCACCCGTCAAGCAAATACACTAATCAAGTTCCAAACAATTCATGGGCTCTATTTTATGGTGACCACTTGAATTTAGTCCACTTCCAATTTATGAATTTTGTCAAGTTGATTAGGACCAATTCAAATAAGCACAAATTTAGTGATCTTAATTCTTTAAGGGAAAAACCACAAAGATGCAAATGATGCGTGCACAATTAGAGATACATACCTGGCTCCAGCACTCTACAATGCAATATGCTTAATAGAAATTTTAAATCTAATCAGGCATATGCAATCCTAGAATGCTATGATCCTAGATACATCTAGTAATATGCGTGCACACAAGTATTTTTGGTGTTTTTTATTTTTATTTATTTTTATTTTTTTATTTTTTTGAGAAAACCATCCAGATTACAAACAAGCTAATCTAAATGCAGTGCAAAAATAAAATCTAAGTTATTACAAGAAATAATATGGAGGGGTTGAGAAGAGAAGAATGTCCAGTGCAAATTCCATATTATCAGCAAATATAGGGAAATTTAAATTAACTAAAAATGAAATAGCAGTAGAAAAAATGATTCGTTAAAATGACACATGGTTCTAGACAGGTACGCCTGGTGTCGATGGGTACAATGTGGTCATCGGGTGCTTGGATGGGCTTTTGCCAGTCGCTTTACGATTGAACCGAGTTTCCTTCGAGCGTCGGATACCTGAAAATAAGAGCAGCATCAAATTGACAAATCGAATTGCAAAAGAAAAGACAAACAGACACATACGCTTTGCCTCCCCGGCAACGGCGCAAAAAATTGATCGTCGAAAATCGAAGTGCGTAAATCGATATAAAACCGAGTCGTTGTGCACCAGATAGAGGACGAATCAATAATAGAATTTATATCCGGAACTCAAATAACAGAACACACCTGAAATGTGTGAGTGTATAGTGAAGAGTCACGAGTCGAACACAGGGAGGCGTGATGGGTACATGTCAATTTATCATTATAATGCAAAGGATCTGTGAATTAAAGACTATGGAAATAATTGAATTAAATGCAACACCGGATACACAAGATAATCATTGTTAACAGAATACTTCTATTCTCTGATAAAGTCTGAAATTGTGCGTATAATAGACCAAATGCGGGCATGCAAACGAGGACAAGAAATGGTAAACCACTTGTAGAAGAATAATGAAGGTTTCAGACCAATCTTCGTATGAGGTGGTGGTAACCAATGGATGCCATGGGGAAGGTTGAATGATAGAAGCTTCTTTTGAATCTCTTGTATGCACAGATTCTTGAATTCCAGGTTGTCCTTCGAGTTGCTGCGATATGTTATCTCGGCTGCAGTTTCTTCAAGTGATTTCCTTTCCCCCAAAATATATCAGATGAAACACGTTGGTGCACTCCTCCTCGGCCTAATTGCAAGCAATTCCTGTGGACACAATAACGCACAAAGTAAACAGCAATGCATAGAAACTAAATGACAAGAAAGGGAGCTCATCAAACAAGGAAAAACAGAAAGATAAATGAGCAGAAGGTTTCAGGTTTGAGTTGCAATGGGCTGTGAGAGGCCGAGAAATCAACTCCATGTGCGGCATCTATCCAGAGGCGGAGGCACATTCTATGGCGTTGTAATCATAGCCCTAACTCCCCACGTATCCCTCGCTGCCAAGTATGGCTCTATGGTTGTGCTTTTATCGTCGAGAATGTGTGCGATAGTCCCGGCACGATGGATGGTCGTTTCCCCGTTTATGACGTGCGTGATATCAAAGGGATTGAGATTCAACGTGAAGTGTGTCCCCCTGACTGGGAGATAATCACAGTCTTTATGGTTTTAGAATGTAATCGGGTCAAGGATAAGACAACGAGATCTTGGTATGATAGACCATGATCGGATCATGACAACGCTTCCGTAAAGAGAGATCACATGATAAGAAATATGAAATTGATCCGTTGTTGCTGTACTGGATGCCGAGTAGATTGACAGAATCAGACATAGTTTTGCCATTAATCCAGTAGCAGATATGAACCCAGCAGTGAAATGCCAATCACGCATTAAGGATATTTGAACGAGCAGTGAAATGCCAATCACGCATTAAGGATATTCTATGACAATTGTCAAGATTCCTATTCAGAATGCTAATTGATCGAAACTTGATTTCACATGATTTGTTCTTTTTGCATGGAAAGCACAGCAAATTACGTGGGCCAAATGCCCTATCGCTGTAACATAAATGGAAATGGGAGGAGAGAGAGGGAGCTCTTTACGTGCATGGGATTGAAAGGATTTTAAGCCATGTCGTGTATTCAAGTAATTGGGAATTTTGCATTAAAGTTCAAAGAATAGGTGAATATGTTGAAAAGGCCTTGAGATTCCTTGATATTTTGCAAATAGATATCGTGGGATGATGTGATTAGAGTCGAATGGGATAGAGTCATGTTGAGATAAGGTTGAGTATGATGAGAATAGTAAACCTGAATGGTCTCAAACCTCAAATCAAGTACGGCACCTGAAGCTGACTTCAACTGAGTGAAGTGCCCATCAAATCCTAATCCTGTGAAATTATGCTCAGATACTGACAGTCAACCGACAAATTAAATCGATGACAAGTGTAGTGAAAAGTACAGAAACTCACCATGATACTTCTCAGGAAGATCTTATTTGGACCCTTTATTGTAATGAATCGTAGATTCATCACTCACCACAGTGAGTCCTGCCAACGTTGTATAGAGACCCTCCCGACGCTCGATTTCAAATCTAAATAAGAAGTAATTTTAACATGACTATGAGTACTTCTAAATCTAAATGGGTACTTCTAAATCTAAATGGGTACTTCTAAATCTAAATGTTTAGCCTTAATGTAATTAACATTAAAAAAATTCATATTACATTTACATTTCTTTTTTTTCAACTTCTGTAGGGTACTTCATACAAAGTTTATAACACAAATGATTTCCATTGAAAATATAAACAAGAATTAATTTAAATACATATTTAAATTAAGTATCAATTTTGCACATCTAATTATTGATTAAAATCACAAAAAAATTAATACAAGTAAAGTTACCTGAAAGACGTGTGTCTTCAAATAGAAATGATATCCTCAATAAATATAATACGATATCTGAAAATTTATATCACCTTCACTGATAAAACATGCAAAAAAAATACAAAAATATGTCTACAAAAAAATCTTATTCTTACTTGAATAAGATTAGCATATTGAGAGACGAAATCACGCTTCAGAATACGAATTGAGAGATCCGAGAGAGGAGGAGTAAGGGAAGAAGATGAAGAAGAAGAGGGGATGAAAGTGTGAGGAAATGAGGGAATGGAGGGGGGTTATATAAGAATGGAGGAGGAAGGGACCATTGGCAATTTTCCAATGGCGACCTCCCAAATCGACGCGCACCCCAAATCAGCACCTTATGTGCCGATCAATACACATTTTTTAAAAAAAATTTTAATTCATGCCTATTTAATTAATTTCGATTTTTTTAATAATTAAAAAAAATCCCGATTATAAACTCATGCATAAAAATTTCTAGTTAGGTTTTCACGAAGAAAGGTAGGCTTCCTTATCTTTTACAATAATTTAATAACAGTAAGTATAAATTATATATATTTAATCGGCTAGTTTAATATTGATATGTTGTAATAGGGTCGATTATCGACTTATCCGAATCGAGTTGAAAGATCTCCGCGAGGAAGCCTCAATTTATTTTTTTTCTATATAAGTCCAGAGTCGAACACAAGGACATGATCTAATTAGAGTTAAAATAGATTAATTAAGTTACAAAATAATATGATCTAGGTCAAGCTATGCAATAGAATGCTTGCATGTTTTTTTACTGATTTTTAGATGCAATTATATTAAGATGTCATGATGTACACATAATGATAATGCACAATATGATACAATCGCACATTAATATGCTTCTAATTAATCAGTTAAAATACAATCCAAATGATGATAAATTAGTCCTTGAATTGATAAACTGAAGGCCCACATGTTAACCCAACTAATAATGCACCAAAATCACATATCCCTTAATTAATTAATCGACACTTAGATACAATCCGAAATTAAATGATAAGTATTCAGCTAACAAATATCTTAATTAAGTTCTAAATACCTCAAGAAAATTTAGGAGTTACTTGTGCAATAACTGAAGCAATAGTGAAATTTTATGATTTAATCAAGCTAAAAAGAACAGTAAACTTCTCCAATTTTTGATGTGAAAGATGTAAATCAAAATGGAGAATAAATTCCATCACATGAAAGAGCATTTAAAAACATTTAAAATGAGGCATATTTGATTCAATTTGGAATACGATGAGCAAGATAATCAAGTTTTAATACTTGGGCATAAATGTAACAAAACTTAACTAAAACAGAGTAGTTTCATAAAATGGTCCCTAGGGAGACTGATTTATAAATATCAAATCCTCTACTTATCTTCAAAGGACCTCCCTACACGGGGGTATGAATGTCATTATCAAAAGTAGCAGGATTTGGGATGCAAAATGATTCAACAATGTGTTGCAAGTCACACGACAAGAGGATCGGAACGAATCGATGCTTCAAGATTGTAGGCTCAAGACTGGTGGAAACTCGATGGAGGGCTGGGCGCTTCGGGACTGTCATGGCTGGACCAAGCGTTTAACAGTCAGGATAAGGATTCCCAAAGTAGCAAGCGGGAAGCATTGGTTTGGGAACTCAATCTCAGCCATGAGATCGGATCCTAAGATCTAATCTGATGACACCTATAGCTTTAGAGCTTCTTCTACTCCATCGTAGTTCAACGGCGTAGATGTGCTCAGACAAAGACTCCCTTCATCTACCTTACTCATCTGTTTGACCTAAACGTCGTTTAAGCTCTACAACTCCTTGGTGAAGAAGATGAAGGCTTTGTAAAGAGCTCTAAAGGCATGAAGTAGGAGTTCAATAAGGGTTTGTAAGAGGCGTGAGCATTGAACAAAGCTTCGTCGAATATCTGGCTAATGCAACTTATCCTCACACCTGCAATATTAATACGAACGCCAAACCAAAGGGGGTCTATTGGGGGCAGAATGAGGCGAGATGAAGGCTTCTATGGAGGTGGAGTGAGAAGACCTAATGGATTCTCTATCTTAGCAAGACCGAGAAAGTAATTGATTGAGAATATACGATGGGGACACAAATCTAGTTCAAGAAGATGAGTGTAAAAACTACGGCAAGATAGCAAAAGTCTGGAGTGAATCAATTTGTGAAATAGTGATTGAATCAATGGGAATTAAATCAAGAAATCGAGATGAATGGCACAAGGACTTACCTTAAAAATTGAAGAACGAATCAAAGGTGGAACACCAGCAGGTGGTGGAGGTCAATGGACCTCTAGGCGATCCTTAAAGCTCAAGCAACATCTCAAGGACCATCAATAAGGTAGATTTTTCTTTGGATCTCGTTGGCGGTCTGATCTCCATCATAACACTAAACTTCGACCACTAACTGTCACTTAAGGTTGGAATATGGCTAGGAGAAGTCACATGAAGTGATGGATAACTATTACTGGATGCAAGAGAGGGTTTTTGTTCGAAGAAGCTTGGTGGTTTGGTAGTTGCGAAGCGATTTTTTCAACCATTGCCAATTATGATGTGAGTTATGGATTTGGTTGATTACTAGGTTGGTGTTAAAGAGGATATCTAGGGATAATGATTTGTGGTAGAATCGATGAGAGACAAGTTACAAAATGGTTGGAAGAATTAGAGGAAATTGACAAGTTGCAAAGAGGTGCATCTATGGGGAGTGCAATTGGGAGCAAGATGAGAGCTGAGGAATGTTGGATCTAGGGATCCAACAGTAGAGGGAAGGGCATGAAGTGTTGGCCCTGAAGAGCTCTTATCAGCCTAATCAGATGACGATCGTGTGAGCGAGCAATGGAGATCTAGCAGTTGTCTAATCAATCTGATCAGATGGTCCAAAATGAGGGTGGGATAAAATATAAGGCTGGGTTACGCTGCTCAATTAGAGAAAGCCATGTGACCCAATAGAATAATTAGAAAATGAAGGAAATCAAAAATATATCAAAATAAATAGATATAGGTATCAAATCAAAAAGTGTTTAATATGAAAGTTGTATATCTTTACAAGATATACAATTTTTTTTGCAGAACTTGAAATCAAAATAGGTAATATATACACTATAATATTTTTGCAAGCACTTTCCAATAATTAAAAACATTTATTTATTTTCTGTTGTTATTTTTTATTTATGATTTATGAATAATATTATATATAATATATACATTATCAACCTAATTTTTATTTGATTTTTGAAAAAAATAAAACCAAAAAAATAAAATATATAATACTTCAATATATAGGTAAAGTATACTATTATATACCTATAACATTTATGTATATAATTAATTAAGTATAAAAATAAACTCAGAAAAAATTAATAAAATACTTAAATATGTATTTAAATAAAATATAAATATAAAAAATACATGTATATAATAATAAAATATAAAATACAAATTAAAATATATGAAATACATGTATATTTACCTATATATACATGTAAAGAATAACATATTATAAATGGCCTTGTAAAAATAAATAAAAATAGGCATAAAATACTACATAAAATTATAAAACAAATTATGCTTTATACAAAAACTAATTAATTCATTTATTATGTTTGAATAATTTTATAAGGTATTTAATCCATTCTTTTTCCATGTTAGTCTACGTGGATCAACCATGACTTAGCAAATGTTGACTTAGATCAAATATACTGCCCCCTTCAATGCTTGTGTCAAAATCTCGTAGGAGGTCATTTTCTCCCTTTTCGTACTCAGCCTCCATGTATCCCTCTCCCTCGAGCTTTCCACCATTCTGATCTCTGCGCATCCACCTCCCTCGTTGGAACCATACCTTCCACCTACCCTTCCTCCCTCGTAAGCAAGCTCGCCTCGAACATCGTCGCCTTATTTGCCTATAAACATACGCTCTCCACCATTTTTACCATTTTTATCACCCTTAGAGAGCATCTTAGCCCCTCAATTTGGCCCTAAGGTTCGTGTCTAGTGACAAAAACTAATAGTTGTCGTTCTGCAGTGAGGAAGAGGCTCGCTGGAGTCGATCTGCCATCGTCGGAGCTCACCCCTCCATTGGTTCTACTTCCTTGGACTCCTGACAAAGTTGAGGCATATACTTTTCTAGGTAATTTGTAGATTTATATCTCATTTCCACTCTTTAATTTCTGTTTTTAGCGTTAATTTTAATTTCAAACTCCCAAATTTGACCGGGAGATCGAGCTCTGGGCCAAATACATCGTGCCTCGACTGTATCTCGCTTCGATCTCCACGCCATCTCGTTCCTCAACGCTTTCTCCACCTTGTGCCCACCTTTACAACCCATATCCTTGTTAGATCTGGAGAATGAAGGTTTCTCTTCCGCTCTTCGTCGGACCTTCGTCGTCTTTCCATACTATATTGCTATAAGCTTCATCAACCGGTCGAAAATGAAGCCCTTGAGCCATTGAAATTTTGTATGCAGGATTGGTACTTCGAAGACAACCTGGAGCCTCGAATCGAAGCTTTAACAGAGGTCCAAGTAGGTCGAGCATGAACACCTTCCAGATCCATCCTCATTGCACCTGGACCTCATTGGAGACCATCTACAAAAGCGAAGGACCCCCAACAAGTTGTAGCCATTTTCTTGATTTGTTCATTCAACACCCTTGAACACCGTATGATAAAGAACACAACTTAGATCTAATATGGGTCGACCAAGCGAGGTGAATCGTTGCATCCTCTAGGTCGTTTGATCCTCCAGCTGTCATCCAAAGAACGACCCAATAATGGGGCCGTTAAAGGGATAATTTTCGAAGGCAACCTCTGGATTTTTTATAATTTATTATGAGACCTATAAATATTTAATTAATCTTAATTTTTTTGTGGAAAAATTACATTGGAACCCCTACTTGTATTAGATATTACACATCGGTTCACTACCAGATTATATCATGTGTCTACCCACGTGAGTTGGAAAATTTTCATTATATCCCCTAGCTTTTATAATTTCTATTTAGTATCAAAAATCACATTTCAGCTCAAAAACTTGTGGTATTTTTCCATATGCTCCCTCACCTTTTATTTATATTGCATAAATGACCCTACCAACTTGTTTATATATATATATATGTTCTCTTATTTTTCATAAATAACTGCCGCGATACTAATTCAAAAATAAAGGAAAGTGCATAATTATATGCTCATTGATGCTATTTATTTGATTTTGCATATTTCTTGCATTTTCTATTTATTAAAAATCAAAAGGAGCCTTTTTATTCCTTGTTTAGTTTGAAAAAAAATAAAATGCTTTAAAAATTCAAAAAAAGTATTTTTTATTACTATATTTTATCATTCCAGACTAAAAATCACAAAAAATTAAAAATTAAATGTCAAAAATTGAAAAGTCTCTCTAACACTAAAAAATTCTCAATAATTTAAAAAAATTCCATCCTATATTTATATATATATATATTGAAAATTATTTTGTGAAATTTTGGAATTATTTTATAATTTTCAATCTCAAAACAATTCAACCTATCTATCTATTCCCTATTTTTAGTCTATTTTTTTATTTTTAAAATACATAAAAGTTAACAAAAATCACTAAGATCAAAAAATAGAAGACAATATAAAAAGCAAAAAAACATTTTATTTTGTTAATTTTGATTGTATATCTATATTTATAAATAGATTACCCTATATAATATTTACATACATATATTTAGTTATATTTCCTTAATGTTATTATTACTATTATAAATACTATAAATATATTTCAATCCCTTTTAAAAATAAAAGACTATTTTTATTTGTATTTACTAATTTTTATATAGTTATTATATATACTATATCACCTATATTAGATATATTACATATATATGCACTTATTATATATTAAAAAAGAAATAAGAAAATCAGATAAATGTAAAAAAGAAATAAAAATTTATAAATTCAAATCAAATAAAAATACATAAAAAGTAAATAATTAAAAACCCACTAAACATTTAGTACATAGCATACATATATCTACATACATACATTATTTAGAGAAATAATACTGGTACACCTATCTATTCCCTGTGTTCAACACCCTACGCATACTTGCACATTGTACACATTTATTTATAGTATTATAGTAAATTTTGATTCCACATTTGATTTGCATTCTTTGATTATTCGAACTGTGGGTTGGTTGTTGAATTTATCTGATTTCATGAGCAGCCGCTTTAGTGACGGTGTTCACGCCTTATGTGGAATACAATATCCTCATGGGATTTCAATATTGTACTAATCTATGCTAATATATGACTCAAGTGAGGTGTAATACCTTGGAAACAGGTGGCCACCATTTGAGAAGAGCTCTCCAGTAGGGGTAGACTCGAAATCCTCCTCCTTCTCCCTGCCTACACTTGGAGGGTGTCACTCATATCATAAGAATACTCGCTCATTATTTGGATTTGGGTTACGAGGGGAAGATTAAGATCCCTGAGCTCAATGGTGTTATGTGATGTTATATACAAAGCAACAAATGGATGGCTTTGACCTAGGGTTTATGCCTTGCCTAATGAAGATCAGATTGAGATGGTGTCCTAGCGTGAATCAAGGTGGTTAGAGGCGCAACTTTCATGAAGAGAGTGAGTAGAAGGGAGGGCTGACCTCAGTTTAACCCCTCCTCGCTTCTAATTGGTCCAGAAGGGCCCAAAAAAACAAAATAGAACTAAAAACAATTATAATAGAAACTAAAATAACAGATGATTTTATTATTTAAATCTTAAAACATGAAAGTTGTTTTTTATTTTATGTACTATTTTTTGCTGATTTTTATTTATTTATATTAATTTGTTTTTTATGTGTTAATTTTTACATGTATAAATATATGTATATTTACCTATGTTTTGTATATTTTATTTTTATTTTATATATTTATTATAATATTGACATAATTTATTTATTATAGTTTATATTATTAAGTATTTACATATTTTATATTATTTAAATTATTTTATTTATGTATGCACATAATTACATCTATACATTGTATATAGTATATATACATTGTGTTTTATTAATTATTTTGGTCTTATTTTGGATGTTTTAATTTATGTTTATGTTTTAATATGTTTAATTATTATATAAAATTATTTAAAATTGCAAAAAGAGTAAAAGTCAAATTATAAGATATCTTCATATTGTATATAGATACACTGTATAGTAGTACCCCCAAAAAATTGACTTTTGTATCTTAACTCTATTTTGAATGAAATTGCTTTCCTTAGATAATTTAATTTATAATATATTAAAAGTGAGTTTGAAAAATTTTGAATTCATATGGAGGAGATATTAATATGTGAAATTTTGTCTGTAGCTTTTTAATCTATGTATACCATGTTCATTGTGCATGGTTTTTCTTGGATATTATTTTTGTATTCTTCTATACATTATTATGTACATGTTTTATTTTGAAAATATCTATATTTGATGTGTAAATGAGTATATATTAAATAGTGTAAAAATAGGGTATAAACAATATGTCGAACACCTAGGGATTCTAGGTTTATGCATCTTTTTGTCTGCATTATTTTCCCTTATCTCCCCCTACTTTATTCTTGTCGACCTAGTCAATATTAACTTGATCTCGGGATTTAGAGTCAGTCAGTATTTACAATACTTTCTTTATTTTTCTTTATTTTTCTTTATTTTTCTTTCTTTATTTATTTTAGATCTAAATATAAGTATTTACGCATTTTTTACAAGAAACGGTTAGTGTTTTAGTTTATACAATTTAGATGAATTTACATATATTTAGTTAGGTAATTAAAGATAAAATAAAGGAATAAGGGTGAATGAATGGGTATTCATTACATACAAACAAACTTAGTTGTGTATACATACATAGATACATGCATGCATCCATACATACATACATACATATTTGACTTCATGTACATACAAGGAAGCCTACCTACATGTATAGAAGTCATATTTACCTACCATCATCATCAACTAATCTAAACAATACAATAACCACTATACATTTTTAATTAACTACATTCAAGATATATAATGGATGATGCACAAGATAATACGATACTCAACCAGATACTACATGTATTTGATAATGAACTATAAACTCATACAATTTAAGATGGGAAAGATAATATGATGCTCAACAAGATACATGTGTTTGAAAATAAGCATCTGACCCCAAATATATTTCCAACAAGGTATCCAACTCAAATACATTTCCAACTCAAATACATTTCCAATATATATTCATGACAAGATACATCATTTTAATGCATTTCCAACTCAAATGAACATCATATGCCGTATGAAAAAGAAAATTGAACAAATTTTTATTATTTTGAACAAGAACATGTTAAAAATATACATGTGAAAATGAAATAAAATTTATACCACTAATCATTGGCCTAAATGGAAGGTGGAGTAGGAGCTAGGGGAGGGGAAGACCGAAATCACATGATAGGATTCTAGGGAGATTTAGAGGAGGAGGGGATGCGGAGGGAGGAGAGGGACAAGGGAGGATGAGTATCAATGGGAGGATTGGCATGAGGAGGAGTCCGGGGAGGGCGACAATGGCTGACATCCGGGTGGGGGTTTTCGGGGGAGGGAGGTATTGGGTGGGGGAGGGGAGGCAGAGCGGTGGTGGAGCATCAATCGGAGGATGCGATGGATTATCAATTGAAGGATTGGAATGATGAGGAGGTGTTGGAGGGCAGCGACGACATGCTTGAGGTGGGGCGGGGAGGGGGTCAAGGAGAGGGGGAGGAGGAGAGAGGGATTAGGTGGGGAAGGGGAGCCATAGGGAGGAGAGGTGAAGTGGAGGATCAGAGCAAGGAGGAGGCGATGAAGTGCAGCAACATTCGTAAACAGTGGAGGAGGAGGCGCGTAATAGTGTGAAGGAAATTTCATTTCTAAAAGTAGGCCAAATGTATTCACATCGATCAAAATGATAGTTGCTTTGTCTTTCTACAACGCGATTGTATTCATGATAGTTGTTTGCCAATCGTAAATAATAAGGAGAATAATTGTGGTGTTCATACTTTTAGCAATCATAAATATTGGACATTGGCGACCACTAGTGTTACAGAAGTCTATTTTTGATATTCAGTCGGAGATAACACTGAATAAAAATTATTTGGTATGTGGAGAATATTCAGAATTATTCAGTTATGTATTTATTAATAATTTTAAATATAAAAATTATTTCTAATATAGAAGGTCATCAATCAATAAGAATTTGAGATAAAAGTACTGATTAACAAGTTACATATGGATCTTTAACATTTATGGTAATACCATAATAAATGGGAACCTTTAAAAATATATAAATAATCATCAGTTTGTTATAAATAATCAACCGAATACTCGGGCCTCATATTTGGGGATATTCGGGTTGGACCAAAAATTAACCAAATAGCAATATCCTATTCGGTCACCCCTTATTTGGTTGAATATTCGATCTATGCAGTTGAACATTGCAATAGTGACAACAACTTAGTCTGACTGTCATGAATGTCCCAACATAAATACTAATTTTCAAGTAGTGAGAGGAGATGAATCGACTCGATCATATATGTTTTAGGGAGTTTCTTGAAAAGAGAAGCTACAAAAGTTAATGGATATCATAAAAGATTGGTTGTGGGGCACAATATTGGGAGCAGTAAAGCAGGCGTGGAGTGTCTATGTAGCTGAAATCTAGCCATTCACTAACTATATACAGTTCGTTGGTACTCGACGAGAATTGAGGGGAAAGCAAGTCAGACCTCAGTGTGGGAGGACATTGCTGGAAAGCACCATATAATGCGGACTTAAAATCTGTTGCGATATCAAACATTTCTAAAATATTAGGTCCAATTCCTTATGTGAACATATCAAATATGTTCTTGTCAATTCTGAGTCTGGAAACAAGAAAATAAGTCATTATTTTTAATGAGTATTCTTCCAATTCTGCCTCGAGAGAAAACTAATTTCTAAGGCTGCATGGTCGGAATCATGCCAAAATTTTTAGCAATGATTGGAGAATTGAATGATGTATTAATTGACTAAAAATAGTAGTAGAAAATTATTCACTACGATCTTTAATTGAACAAAATTCAAGATTACGAGCACTTTCTACAAACAAATCTTCACTTGATGCCACAAGTTTTGGTGGGTATTTCAGATATAAATACAGACTTTCTAGACCATAAAATATTCAGTAACAGATTCATAAATAGGGTATGATAGAAGCAACATCACAAGTAACTGAGGCAGTGGAAATGCGAAAGTTATTGGAAAAACAATGTACTTTGAAACGAGAAAAATGTAGTCTTTTTCCTTTGGACCAGATGCATCCAAACAAGACTCTAATACCATTTGAAGAGAGGTTATTAGTTGCGTGCAACATAGAAATGGAAGAAATTCGTATCCAAGACAGATAAATAGACTCATTGTATGAGTCACATAGATGGCATATAACATAAAAATTTCTTATGTGAAATCACTTAGTACCACGAAGAATTTCCAAATCATTTCACCATCTAAATAAAATGAAGAAAAATACCTCTAAAGCAAGAATATGATTCTTAGCCACCAAAGTAGGAGACCTCTTAAATTGAGTCTGATGTAATAGACCAACACTTACGGGCTTGGATATGACCCATAGATGTGCACGAACTTGAGAGATGGTTCTCTTCTAGTTGTCCACATCTAAGATGATATTTAGAGATGATAAATGCTCTAGATTTTATCTCACAAAATCTATCTTTTTCTTCGCAAATCAGAGTCACCGACGAAGACGATCCTCTTCACGAGATCGAGAGGCTTCAGAGAGGAGAGGAGACGGTGGACGACAATATACAAGAGGTAAAGAGTATGGACGACGTTAAACTTTTTCTAATGATTTTTCTAAAAGGGACTCTCAATCATTTGGACTTGGTACAATTTAATTAGTAGAGCACCCATATCTCTTTTTTTATAGGCTAATGGATGATCAAGTTGCCAACCATGTTGCATGAATTAAATGGCTAATTTTTAGTTTTATTTTGACTAGAATTAGAAATATATAATGTGACATTATCATCAAATAATAAAGAGAGAGGGGACATGGTGAAAGTCTGCCATAGGAGTGATATTTCTATTTCCCTATGGAAGTTAGACAACAACTTCAATTCTCTCCTCTTTGTTTAATTATAATTTAATTTGAAATAGAATTTATTATCAATTATTTGTCAAAAATAATTCATTATTATTATGTGATAATTAGCAAACAACCCTCCAAGGAATTGAATCAAATGCATTACCCACAATCAAGCGTAAATCAAATTTACATTTATCATATTCATATTAATATTGCTTGCCTGGATCTAATTCGTACATAAGTCTTGTAATTAATTGAAAATTCAATGCTCATTATGGTTGATTTGTGTGAATCAATATTTGTGTTAATCTGCATGTATATATACAAATGATATTCATCAACTAAATGTAAATCTAATTTAAATTAGTCAATGTTTAAAGTAAATACAATTCATATTGATATTGCTTTCATAAATCATATTCATATGCAAGTTCTTTCAATTTAATGTGAATCAAATTCACATAATCGATTATTATTAATATTCAATGTTCATATTAATCAATGCATCAACATGTATGAATTGTATTTTCATATTATTAATCATCACTATTAATAACCATCAATATTGATATATTTCTCAACATAGGAATCCTAATCCAATTAGGATTTATGTGTGGCATCTGTAGATAATTGGAGATAAGGTCATGGTGATTGTATAGACCACGTATAGTGACTTGATGCTAAGATTATATCTCATATCAGGATCCATGCCACTATAGGTTATTTGGCTAGATCAGATAAGTGAATCTCTGTCTTATACTGTTTTTTATCCATTCAAAGCATTTGTTCAATTCTTTGGATGAAGATTGTGATTTTGGAATTAGGTTTCCAAGTGGAGTCACTAAAACCCATTCATGTTTCATCACTCACTCTGAATGGACACATTATGGTATACAATCTTTGAAGATCACATCAACCTTGAATATTCTTAGTACCCATGCACCTATATACAAGAAGACCATGATAAACCCGGAATTCAAACCTTCTTTGACTATCTTCTTTGAGGTTTATCAACAAGTTTCTTAATCGATCATGGGATGACATCATCGATCAAATGCTTTCCAAAAGTATATATCAACTTTTCATATTCTTGTCTTGTTTTCTGAACAAGATAGTCATCGATGGAATTTGGTTTTTATTCCAATATTTCACGAGTGAGCTTATGTCCTCTAGTTCAGTGAACTTTTATGATTTTTAACATATATACATCTTATATGTCCTCATATGTACACTAACTCATCGATAAATAAATCTTGTTAGGTCATCAACCTATTGGTCTGTCAAATGTATATACTAAGGCATATATATGTCTCTATTTCGAGGATGTGTGCTTGTTTTGTGACACTATATGACACATGTCTTCAGTTATTTCGATCATCAAGATAATAACTTAAAGTCAACATTCTGACTTTTGGTCAATATTTTCACTTTTAATCAACAATTTGTTATTCTCAATCAATATTTTGACTTAGGTTAACATTTTACTTTTTGTCAACAATTTAACTTTTAGTTAACATCTTAACATGACTTATCTGTCACTTTTAAATCTTTATTCCTTTGCACAGAACACTCATCAAGAGGTTGACCCTATGCCAGCTTTTGGAGAAAGATTATCATCTCTTTCCCATACTAGATTCATGTCTTTAAAATCACTTAACGATACTTGTTGTATCATCGACTCTTTAGATCTATAATTATGCAACGCCCTTTATGATCTAACTTTTTAAATCAATAATTGTATGATATCGAGATGTTCACGATAGATTGCCCTAATTGTATAAATGGACATATAAATGCAAACTTAATGATATTTTGTTTCAGATAAAGGATTGGTTCACAATAACTTTTATTGTATAATGGTTCATCATGCGTTTACATATCAAACAAATAAGGGGGGAAACCTAAATTCTCATGGAGCCACGTGGTTCAAGTAAGAAACCCATCTTTACTAGGAGTATAGATAGATAGTTCTAATCACTATCCTATGAATTTGATTTATATTTCTTGGATTTCATCCTTGCATGTCGTTGTCTTTGAAGGCATAACATGTTTTATATGAGCTTTGATCCTCTAGTTTCTTGGATCGGGCTTCCATCTTCCAATTAACAGCTCGCGCTATTTTAGTTGTGGGATCCCATGAATTTATCAAATAGAAAAAAAGATTATCCAACGCTCGTAAAAAAAAAGATTATCCAACGGCCCAAAAATTAACGTAAGAAATAGGCATGTACTATAGTCTATCGTCCCATCGTGAAGAAGGGAAAGGTTTGTAATTTGCCCTCATATCCACAATAAATCGTGGAATTGGCAGTCCATCTCATGGTTTATATATTCCATGGCGTAGGTCATGTCAGATGGAGGGTCGTCATCACCACCGCACACCAACCGAATAATCCACATGTATCATCAGATTCACCACAAAAATCATTAGATTAGGACGTCAAAATAATTTATTTTATCTTTTCTATATTAACATAAACGGAAACTTTTCAGCTAATGAATTAATTTGGAAAATGGGTCGTCAAGTAGTGGTTGGAATCGTGACCTGCTTCATTTGTGCGTATTATCTAGACGCAGCGTGCATACGGATTCCTTAAAAAGAGAGATGTTCCTATCCTATAGCACGTAAGGAAATTGCAGTCAAATGATTCAATCGCAACAAATTCACCCAGGAAGGGAGTCATCCCTATCAGTATTATTAAGGGATTTTTACCCTCATTAACCTTATAAACTTATTAAATGATCTATCTTCGAAACATTGGTTTTTCTCTCTCGATCTCATAAACTTGTTCTGTTTTACCTCACGAACCCCGCCGTTAAATTTACTTTTACTTAAGTCAGTGTTTTGTGTTAATCTAACCAACAGGAATATTGGACAGTGGATCTTCTACCTCCTCATCCCTTTCTTCCTCTTCATTTTCTTCTTCCTCCATTTCTATTCTTTTCCCTAATCTTTATTTTCTCTCTCTTCATCACATCTTCATCCGTCCACCAAATCACATTTTTTTTCTATTTTCACGGATAAGTCCTATCTTGCGATCATGAAAATGTTTTTTTTTATTTTTTTATACGAATTCTTAAACCGGTTAATCAAACCGTTAATGTTGTTAAACAAATAGGGAGGAGGATGAGGCCATGTACCCTTTGCCCAATCCTCCCCCATCCGGCTGTGTTCCCCACCCCACCTCCATAGACCCAAATTCCCAATCCTCCTCCCCAGCTCTCCCATTGATGCTCTCAGCACCTCATCTGAGCTTATGCAGCACAAATTGTAGCAAGAAGAAAGATGTACCCAAGGAGATATCCACCTCCAGGGACCAGGGTCGATAAGGATTCGCGGAGACAAAGCAAGATCATCTCTAGCAGCTCGCATCGATTGGAGCTCGATACCTTCCCATCTAGCCCCCTCCGTCCTCCGGTCACGCCCCTTCTTCCACCCTCCACGCCAGCCCCTCTAGCCCTTCACCCACAACCCATGCCCCTTCCTCCTGGGAGGTGAATGTATATGACCTCCTGGGTTCTTACTGTTGCGTTGGGCGTGGAGAAAAGTTGTTCTAGCGGTTGTATTCGAATGATGGGTTTTGCGTGGATCGTGTAGAATTGACCTCTACTGTTATTCGCCTTCTCGATCAGCCCTGACTAATTAGAAATGAAGATAATGCTCATGATTCTTAACGAGAGAAGGAAAGGAGGCGCGACATCAATTGTATGTGGGAGAAATGCAGGTGAAGAGGATGGTGAGGGGGAAAGAAGAAGGGCATTCATTGTAATTTGATAAACAAAATAGGTGTTATGAATATGATTTTAACGGAATCCGGTTACTTTTAACAGTTCAATGAATGTGAGTTAATTATATGGTTTGTGGGGGTAAAGGTTAACAAGTTTATGAGATCGAGAGAGAAAATACGTTATCTCAAAGATCGAGGAAGTAATTGACAAAATTTTTAAAGTATATAGAATAAAAGTCCATATTTTTTATTAACAAAGGCAGTTCTTTACTCCTCGTTCCATCGCAACCTTATATATATTTCTTGGTTCTACCACCGCCCCCAATTTCTAAACCCTGAACATCTTCAGATCTACCTTTGGGTGGGTAATATGCATATATGCCCCGGAGATATCAGATATTCATTATAGTGGCTAGAAACATAATGAAATTAACTCTCTGAAGTATATAAGGGGCTACGATTCTGCATTTACTGTGGTTACGCAGAAAAAAATTGTGGATTTCGTGCGATGTTGTCCTACTCTGATCTTATGACGGAATAATAATTTTTCTAATTGGATCAAAAATAATAATAATTTTTATAATGATTGTTGTGATCTTTCATACTTTAATGTAACGTAAACTATATTTATCCCACTGGTTTCGGGACACCAGACTCGAATTACCGAACAAACTAAGGGATATAAAGACAAAAGATGTCCAATGCAACCAAGGGAGGGGAGGAGAGGGTATCTCATCTCAACCAACGTCCAAAGGCATCACAATCGCATCTTTGCTTTCTACCTTTAAGCACTTCTGTTCTCACCTCCACCTCTTCAATTCCCATACCAAATCATAAGCAGCTGAGCAAGAGCCGCAACCTTGAAGATGAAGCACTGCCGTGTCTCCTCCGCCGTGCTCGTAGTCTTCCTTACTGTAATTTCCGTTGCCGGAGCCCAGCTCTTGCCCGAAACCAAGTGTGGAACCACATGTGGCGGCATCCCGCCACCACCTCCGCCGCCGTCCATAGCATCCCCTCCACCTCCGGAGAGTCGGCCTCCACCCTCTTCCCCCGCACCGCCGAACGTGCTGGGCTGCTGCGGAGTTCCGGTTCCACGGGGCCCCCTCTACCCGGTAGATCCGGATTTCAACTCGTCGGCTGGTCACCGGATCTTGGCGCCGGTGATTCTCACGGTGGGTCTATTTGCAATTATAGGATAATTAAGATGGTCCGTGAAAAATCTTCTAATGTCAAAAGCGTAAACGTGGAGATAATTACAATTGCAGACCTTTCATTACATTTAAATAACTAATTTCTACTTGAACTTTTTATTGGAGGGCAATAGCTGTTTTTTGTTTGGTATTCGAATTTATTCATTTATGGGTTGCCATACTTCAATTCACAACTGCTGTTTGGATAATTACACGGAAAATTTTGCATCAATTGGTTGTAGAACTTTCGTTGTTAACTTCAATTGACCGGCGTTTGGTATCATATTACTTTTCACTGTTAATGGCTTTTACGAGGAACTACGTACATGCTTTGGAAATTAAAAACTTCGTTTCTTCTTCTGTGTTGCCCTGTGAAAATTCGAAAGGAGGCTTTATATTCTGATCCTAGATATTTTACGAATGGTTCATGAGATGCGATTTATTATTATAAAGGAAATGATGAATGTCTTATATGGCACAAACATGATGGAAAGATCATACGTATGAAAGAATGCCATGCTGATGAATCCTAAGAAAGATGGAAAGACTTTTGACACTGAATGAAGATCAGCTAAAGACCCTCCCGCGTTTATTACTCATGCTCCATGTTAAAGAAATTAAAAGAAATTGAAAAGGCGGAGTGAATCCGGAAAAATTGCCTCAATTCCGTGTGATTTTTTGAAGGGATATTTACACCCATAACCTTAAGTAGTATCGTAATTACCCCAGAACCCTCAATAAATACGAATTATACCGAAGACCCTAAATAATTGCGTCGTTTTACATATATGACCTTATGTTAGTTTGGTCCATTAACTCAACAGATGGCTGAGTTAATCTAACCAATCCACCATTTAATGGTTGGAATTAACCAAAAATAAAAAAAAGAAAAAGAAAATGCAGAGAGGAGGAGGTGGGTGACGAGGAAGATGACGGACAGCAGGGGCTCCGAGGAGCTTGCGGGCTGGACCTGGGACTTGCAGGCAGGCGACGACGGGCAGTGGGGGCTCCGAGGGGCTTGCGGGCTCCGAACTGGGGAGAGCGGGTGGCGCTGGCGGAGTCGACAACAGGGGGAGCTTGCGGGCACCGAACTGGGAGGGGACTTGGGGTTTGGCGGGACCTTAGGGCTTGGTGGTGGTGCCAGGCGGGGGGTGGAGGCGGAGACGGGGGTTTGGGAGGGTGCAGGCGGAGACCCGGGGGGGGGGGGGGGGGGGGGGGGGGTGGTGCGCAGGCGGAGACCCGAGGGGGGGGGGGTGTAGGCGGAGACTGGGGGAGGTGGTGGTACGTAGGCGGAGACCGGGGGAGGTGGTGGTGCGTAGGCGGACGGGGCTCCAAGGGGCGCGGGGCGCGGGGGGTGCAGGGGGCGAGTTCGCAAGCGGGGGGGGGGGGGGGGGGGGGGGGGGGGGGGTGGGTGTATTGGGGATTGGGGCTCCAGGGGACGCAGGGCTCCGTGGGGGCGGGGGGTTGGGGATTGAGGATCCAGGGGGCACGGGGCGGGGGGAGGAACCCATATCTTTCAGGTTCTGAATTTGAAACAGTCCCGCTTTCCCGGAAACTCTTCTTCTGTTCACTTGTGGCCCCGCTCGAAGCTCCAAGGCCAATACTCGATTGATTTTGCTCTTTTCTCTTAGAAAATCAAAGAACCCGTGTGATGCCATGAAAGACATAGTGCCTTATGGGAAGCGATAGATCGAATACGTGAAAGGTGAATAGACTGAAGGGTGTCTTTCTTGTAAGAGACTTTGCAGCTTGAGGTAGAACTCGATTCCCGATTTTGACGGAAGGGCCCCTTCTTTTGATACACGCCTTTTTTAGGGGGTCTACATCCATTGTGTGGCATAGGGGTTCTATCGCGTACGAAACGGAATAGTGTCCCACTTCTACGAATAGCTCGTAATGCAGCATCTCTTCTGAGACCGGGGCCCTTTATCATAACTTCTGCTCGTTGCATACCCTGATCCACCATAGTATGAATAGAGTTTATTGCTGCAGCTTGAGCGGCAAAGGGTGTCCCCCTTCTTGTGCCTTTGAATCCTGAAGTACCGATAGAGGACCAAGAAATCACCAGGCCTCGTACATCTGTAACAGTGACAATGGTCTTATTGAAACTCACTTGAACATGAAATTGACCGTAGATTTCTGACTCATATTTCTTCTAATAGCCCGATTCGATTTGCATTGCAATCAGCAGCGCTCTATACAAAAAAGCAAATAGCCATATTAGAAAATGAGGAAATTAGCCGCCAATAGTGACAAGGTTCAAAGAAAGGGCGCTAAAAACACGCGAGATAGGCCGCCCGACGCTCCTTTCCTCGGCTACATCTTTTTTCTTTTTGCTCCGCATGCCGGGAGGATTTGTCATTCAGGGAAAGAATTGGCCGCATATTCTCTAATCAGATAGGGACATCACCTCTTTCGCTTTGGGGAAGTTCTTGAAGAAGTCGACTCCGGCCCTGGGCTCATCTCTTTCACTCTTCTGCCCAGGTAGCGACAGACGACCACTGGAGAAAAAAAAGACAGGCTGAAGATATATATTGGAAGTTTCTATTCTATCTATATAAGGAAGGGCAGTTGATGAATCGCGTAGGAGACTATCAAATATGGTCTCTCTCTCTCCCAATCCACTTTGATGTGTCTTCTGACGACCCAGAAGAAGAGAGAAGAAAAAGAGACTACCTCACTGCCCAGGGAGACGCAGAGATTGAAAGACCCCTTCCAGAAGCCTGATGAACCTGTGGCTGCCTTCCGCCCCGGCTGTCAATAACCCCTTCTTCACCTAGGTTGGAATGAGGAAAGCTTGAGACTACTTATAAGATGATGGACTTGGCGACTCATTCCCTACAGATTACCGATTCTCCCCCATAGGGGATCTTGACGCCTACTCACTACTTTGAGACTCTGAATGAGGATTCACACAAATCCAAGAAAGAAGCCTAGAGGATGGGAATCTATGAGCCTCTATAGTATTCATTTCCTAGTCTTTATCTATCTAGCTATAGACTCTGAGTCCTGATGAGAACTAGAACTACCTGATTTTGATCTGGATTTCACAAGTCGCTTATCTGGACGACTAAATCTGAGAAATTTCGAAGCGTCATGCTATTAGCGCGAGATCAGCGAATCGAGCCAAATTAGAAGATCGAACGTCCATAGAGAGAAAGATGACCCAGAAGACTGTCTGGTCAGGAGAAGTCTCTCCTCTTGTCTCCCACCGTCAGTCGTCGCCATAGAAAATCAAAGTCAACGAAGTAATCAAAAAAGGTTCTTATCCTCTCGTTCTATACGGCGATCGTGATCGTGCTCTTGCTTTTGCATATGCGCTTGTAGACAGCTATACGTGTACAAGGATCAATCTGGTCAAGCTGCAGCCCTTTGGATTGTCTTAGTTCTCTCCCTTGATGTCAAGAGGTCTTTCTAGAAGCCCAAGCAAGATTGGGGATATTGAAAGACATAATGAAAGAAATAGTTTTTCTTTTCGCCTAGAGAAAATGCAGCGTGATTTCAAGAATCAGACTATTGGCGAGACCTATTAATTCCCATCTGAGAAATGGCCTCACCTATGAATGAGGTTTCTCAGTCCCCTCATAGAGGTCTCAGTGTATCAGTGGCCTGTGCCCTTTGCCTTAGTCCTCCTGCGCTAGTTAGTCGGCTATCGTGGGTCATGCAAGAAGCCCAAATCCTTGATTTGGCCGGGATGCACTGCTTTGGGCCCTGGAAGTGAAGGGACTCGGCACCGGGGGGCTCATGGCGGCGAGGTTCCCAAGCGGAGGAGGGGGTGGCGAGGTTCCCATGCGGGGGAGGGGGGTGGCGAGATTCCCAGGCGAGGGGTTGGGTTAGCGGCGTCGACCTGGGGCTTGCGGGGTCCTGGAGAGAGGGTCTGAAGCCTGCTGCCGTGCACGCGGGGTATGGAGCTTGTGGCTCGAGCGACCAGGTCTCGAGCTGGGCAGAGGCACGCAGTGTGGAAGGGGTGCTCGAGCTTGCAGGCGACCGGCGGGAGGAGGGGGAGCTTGTGGGCGGAGGTGTACGCAAGGGGGGTTATTTTATTTTATGAATGGCATCATGTGGTAAATATGATGGGTTTCTAAGGGTAAAATTGACTTTCTCCGTTAGAGTTAACGGAGAAATAAGACAGAAGTTTACACAAGGTTATGCCATGTAAAGGTTAACCATTATTCAGGGTTCTAAATGTAATTCGTGATTATCAAAGGTTCCTGGGTAATTACCAAATTATTCAAGGCTATGGGTTTAAATATCCCTTTCTTGAAACACCCTGGTCATATATTTTCAGTCCATTATCGAGAAAAATTGACAAGCACAACTTGTTGGATTCGAACCCAAACAGACTTCTAGACAACCACCCACTTAAGTCCAAATTATCAAGTAATACTTCATATTTACTTTGTGAATTTTCAATGTGGGACCATGTTGATGTGTTACAACCTCTCCACTTATATTGACAACGCCCTCATTGCGACATGACTTATCACTTCGCATGCTTTGGGTAGTCTTTCCTTCTATCTATTTGCAGGGGTGGCTTTACGACTCACATAACCTATCACAAGCCACTCCACTAGCCAAAACGAATCACGACAAAAGTCTTAGCTTAACATCGTATCCTTTTTTTATTCTAAAAAAATTAGGCAACAATTCCTCTATAAATTGGATTTCCCCCTGTACATCAACCTATACTTGAAATGGCATATTACATACATCTAATAACATCATACAACAAATTCTCAATTCCAGCATCATTGAAATCCAAAATCAATAATCGTTCAAAGCTTCGCAAGACCTGTTCTATATACAAAATCAATATCCATTGCTATATCAACGATTTCATTTTTCCTTTTTTTACAAAAAATTCCAAATGTGCATCATACCTAATATTTATATGAAAAATCCTAAAATGTTACTACAAAAGTCAAAATGCTAAGATGATAGCAACCTCTAGCTAGGTCATTGACGATCGATCTCAAGCCTTCTATAATCATGTTCTGGTATGTCTGTAAATATCTTAAGCAGTAGAGTGGTGAGTCTAAACTCAAATAAGGAGTTTAGATCCAGTAAATGGTCCGAACTTTAAAATGAAAGTATCGTATTTCAACATACAATAAAAGAACAATTATCACATTAGTATGAATAAACATATGGTTGTACATAAGGTTATCATAACTAGCAATTTTATGAAAAGGTGAACTAAGCATAACATGTTTGAATAATAGAATGATAAACAAAAGATCTTAAAAAGAACAACTTAATTTTATCTCATAAGAGTATAATTATGTACTACTATCTCCATCTAATCTTACTTAGTCCATGAATCATACTACTAGGGAGGTTTTACCCACCACTTAGCCTTACATACTGCATAAGAGAGAGAACTCCACCTATGACCTTATCTTACTGTCATACGCGTAGACGACCCCAAAGGTCAATGACACACCGTATACAACCCAAAGCCTTATGTAAATGGAATGTGGGCCCAAAGTCCTCTTACTTGTTCATAATTATTCTTCTAAGGGATCTAATGTGCATGTTTTCCAAACATACATATTATAAAATTCATATCTACTACTTGAAAACCATCAATCTCAAAATCTTGATTATGCATATAATATCTTGCAAAACAAAACAAATAGTTAATTTGCAATACTGATACTACCATCGTAAATTTTGAAATGAAACATAACATTAAGTATATTTAAAACTTAATGATGTAAGTAGAAGTTTGTAAGCACTCATCGAAAAAAGGGGAGCTCGAAAGATTAAAATGAAAAATTATAGCAATATATTATTTATTAATTATTAAGTTATTTTTAAGATATTTTTGAAATAGTAAACTTCACTTTTAGATAACGTTAGAAAGGGAGAGAAGTATACAAAGGTATCGTTTAAAAAAATTCTAAGTTTTTCAAAATAAGCATATGTTTCCAAAATTAAGAATAATTACCCTCTATATATAATTTTTCTATCTATGCCAAAAAAAAATTGTTACCATCAAAAGGAGGAGAATGTTATCAACCACACGAATACATGTATGGTTTTATGATGAAAAAGTTTTATTGTATTAGCTTGTAATTCATATATATAGTAAGCTAGATATGAAAAAGATCATGATGGTGAAGATCGGCTAGATCCACTTAAGTCATGATCACATCGATAAATTTACATGCTCAAGCTGATAGAGCTACATCGATATAGAGCCTTGATGCACAAAGCTAACAATGTTATGAATATAAAGAGAGATTTTGAGTTTTTAGTTTACTGACAGAGTTGCATTGAAAACCTCAACATATACATAACATACAACTCCACCTCAAATTTGTTTTCAAAACTAATCAACCAATTGATCAATCAATTCATCCCTTGAACAATGTTCACTTTAAAGGCCTCTTAACCAATGATTAGTTATAAGCAATTACCTAGCCAACTTATCCTTACGATCAACCGCCTAATTCTTGAATTTAGTTGACCCAAAGAATATGTAAACTTGACTAATTGACTATGCGAGAATTGTTAATTTCCTAGTACCTAATTTCCATTCAACTAATTTATTTTTTGTCAATTAATTTTAATTCTAGTCGATTGTTTTTAAAGTCTACTCGACTCATTCTGGTGGAAGTTGGGTGTCATCTTTGTCAAGGGATGTCTCTTAAGGCCTAATAAAAAGGAGACCTTTGGCCTTTGTTTTCATCCACTCTACATTTTAATATTTCTATGTAGGAAGTTTTTCTCACTTGCTTTCTACTCCATTTATTGTGAGGAAATAAGAAACGCCCAGCAATTGCTCTTCAAGGCATTGTTCCTGCGCATCCAAAATCTATAAAATTGTTCTAATTTTACCTCATATTTCACTGCATTCCTTTTGAGGTTGTTAAGGGTTTATTTCTTGTATTATCACATTAGTGTAGTCAGGATGTAATGTCCATGTTATGGTTCGAAGATGATATTTAACACTAGTGATTTCTAGTATTGTTGTAACAGAGAAGGAATTGCCCTTGTCTCAAGATGTTTGTATAGTGAAAAGGGATCGAGAGGCTCAATCGCTTGAAATCCAGAGTCATAAATACCTTCGTCAAGGTTTTTAAGTAATTTGGGTTTCTTTAGAAAATAATGTGTCAACTATGGTTGTGATGCCTTGATCCCACGAGAGTTCACATTCAGTCACTACCCGTCTCTTTCTCTTTTGGGATAATTACACCCATAACCCTGAGTAATTCCTCAATCTCAATCATAACCATGTATAATCGTGAATTACATGAGAAGACCCGGATAGTCACTCTGTCTTACACTCATAACCCTCCGTTAGTTTTATATGTTAACTCAACCATATGGACGGGTTAATCTAACTAACCTATGATCTAACGGCTAGGATTAGATAAAATAAATAATGAAAAGAAAAAATAAATAAGCTGCAATTGGAGGGTGGCGACGGGCGGGTTGCAGGATGGTGATCACAGGAGGGGGGCTTCGGCGGCGCCCAGGCTGTAGGGCTTCCAGGCAACATGGGTGGAGGAAGACCGGGTGATTGGCTTCCAGGCGGGCAGCAGGGTTGCGACAGGAGGGGCGAGCGGAGGGCAACGAGTGGAGAGTCACCGGGGGGTGGCTTTGGCTTCCGGGCAGGGGGGTTGCAGGCCGAAGGTCGACGCGCGGGAGTAGGGTGGAAGTTCATGCGGAGTGCAGGCAGGCCGGAGGGGAAGGTCGGCGCGGGGGGGGGGGGGGGGTGCGGGTGGAAGCTCGGTGCGGGTGGGCTTCGGTACAGGGGAAGGTCCACGCGCGCACGAGGGGTGGGGGGGCTCGGCCTCGGCGCGGATGGGCTTGAGGACAGGGGAAGATCGGCGCGGGGTGGGGGGAGGGGGGGGAGCTCGATGCGGATGGGGCTTCAGGACAGGGGAAGGTCGGCACGGGGTCCAGGGCGGTTCCACAGAGGGTTGCGAACCCCCCATCTGCACGAGAGAACGAGTACGCCGTCGTAGTGGTCTGTAGAGCAACGGTCAAGATAATAGAGGAAGGTGTCACGAACTCAGAGAAACCGAAGCAGCGATCAGCCTAAGACTCCGTCAATTCCGATCCACCCGCCATACGAAGCTCTTTCGTTCAAGCACCCATCCAATTCAACCCAACAGAAGCACCATCATCATATACCTTCAACACCTGGAGCATACAATCCGCGGATGACAACATCAGAACGATCTGGGGTTTTGGGTTGTCGTGCTAGAGGCTAACAGGGGGCTTGTTTGTGCAGCAGGTGATGGTGGAAGCTGGCAGGGTGCTGGTGGTGGGAGGGGGTGTGCGGGGGTGGCTTCGTGCAGGATGTGGTGGTGGAAGCTGACGGGGAAGGTAGGGGGTTGGGTTGCCGTGTTGGAGCCTAACGACGACCGGGGGGGAGGCTAAGGCAGGGAAGTTAGGGGTTGGGTCATCGCAGAGCTCGGGAGAAGCTCGACACGGGAGGGGGGGAGGGGGGCTGCAGCTTCGACCGGAAGGGCGAGGTTGGGTGGTCGTCGCCGACGTGTAGGGGAGTAAGAGTGGAATAATGGCATGTTTTATAAATAAAATTCAACATAAAGGGCAGATTTGTCTTTTTAACCGAAACCGTCACATTTAACGGATTTATCAAACTGAACATAACTCAGGGTTATACCATGTAAGAGTTAAACATTACTCAGGGTTTCCCATGTAATTCGCGATTATGCAGGGTTATGATTGAGATTGAGGAATTACTCAGGGTTATGGGTGTAATTATCCCTTCTCTTTTTGGATGCGGGAGCAGGAATTTGTTTCATGGCCTTGTGAAGTGGAGCATCAATAATATCTTGAATAGTCGCCACCACTTCAAGATAGGTAAACATTTTTTTTTTAATTTCAATCTCTTCCATACTAGGGAAGAGATCAGAATCATCATCTACACAAGGATGACTAAGAGCAGTTTGTACAATGTCATCCTTAGGGGTGGAGGTGGGAAATGTGGTGAAGGCATGTTTGGGCAAAGGATGTGGCATGGGTGCCCTCTCCTTACAAACCAACTCGGCTAGGTGTCTCCCGTTTTCTTTTTTTATTTTTATATTTTTCTCATTTTTTGTATTTTGGATGATTGCAAAGCTCTCATGGATGTCCTCTCGTGAATCCATGATTCCATAAGGTAAAGCGACAGTGTGGCTCTTATTTATACTAGTGAGGTCATCTATCATCTTCTTCATTTTCTCCACTACCCAGTTCATGTACTTAAGAGTGGTATCAATGAGAGGTAACTCCAACATATCATTATCGGGTGGGTGAGATGATGGGCAATGTGATGGTGGTGGTGGGCAGTAATCAAAATCTGATGCCTGAAACTGTGGGTAAGGTGGATATGTACAAAAAAAAGTTAGAAGAAAAGTCCTCCTGATGAAATAGAGGTGGACTGACTAGAGAAGAAGAAGGATCCACAAAGTTCGGATAAAAATAACTCCAACCTGCCATCTCTGAAACAAAAGATGGGGATCAGGAGATCGTGATAATCAAGTCAAGGTATGCAAGAAAAAGGCAAAATGTGCAGACAAGATCGAGTATGCACACAAAACAATCACAAATAAAACAAGCAAAATAAAACCCCTCAATTCACCAACTCAAAACAGTGACGATTGTTAAAGTTCATCCCTTTATCTTATCAATTTCAGAGTTAGGTGAGAAGACAATTATTTACAAACTCACAAATGCAGTCACCTAGAGTGGTCGTGTTCTGGTCGATGTATCACGCCTATTAGAACACCGGGATCACTTTGTAATTAGTGAGAGGCATGTGCTTCTAACAATAACATGGTCCAAGAGCCGACCCAAGCGCTTAAGGCACAAGTTCAGAGATGGGCCCTAATCCTTATGTGTATGTACCTCTCTCAGTCTGGAAAGTACCTGTGACAATAAGGGGTTACTATCCCCAAACCAATGATTTGTCCTTTTGATTTCGGGTCGAGTATAATTAACAATCTCAATTTTATTGGTTATCATTTTTGGGTTATTTCTCATTCGCGATGCCTAACAAGGTTTGAATTCCTTTAGTATCTTAAGGTGATCAAAATCAGAGAAAGAGATCGGAAAAATAATGCAAGCAAAAATCAATGATGTATGCTCAGTCAGAAGACGTTTACCTTGCTTCCTAGATCTCTTCATGCATGAAGCTAAACAAAATTGCAGCCTCTCATATATGTAAATGCAAAGCTGATGAAATCTCTCTAGTATAGGAATTGCTATTAGAAAGAAGAACGGACTCTAACTACTCAAAAATGGAACCCAAATGTCCGATCTTGGAGACTCTTTGGTGTCTGCCACAATGGATCCCGCTAGTGTTATATAGAGCATATATCAACGCTCGATTCCAAATCCAGGTAATCAACAATTAATTTATCTAAGTCCAAGTGTAGAATCTATAGGTACATGCAATAATAAGGGTTGTGGATCTTAGACTATCAATCAAGGAAAGTCCTAAGCTAGGGCTCAATCACATTAAAACAAGTAAAAAGAAAGGCAAAAAACTTAAAATGTGGGAAACAAAATAAAAGAAAGGAGCAGAAAACCATAAAAAACCGACGAAGCCCCCAAGTGAGGAATCACTTGGGCAATGAACCTCAGAGTGTCAAAGTGTCCTAAGAGTTTAAATTATTACAAATTATAGATATCTTTCTCTCTAACTTAAATTACAAAAATAAAATAAATTTAAAATAAAAATACAAAATGTAACTGCTCTTAAAAACCCCCAAGTCTTCTCCTGTTTCTCTCTCTTATCAACTTGTGCTGAAAAGCCAACTCCGATACCCATGGGTACATAGGACTCCTAAGAGTACCTCCCTCGATCCACGATCCATCGCAATAAGATAAAACAAAGAGATGGTTAGACAATTCTATAGAGAAGAAAAATAAAATAGAAAAATAAATAATGAAAATAAAATAGAAAAGAAGGAAGACAAACATTCTATGAGGCCTTCCTCCCCAACAATGACACCATTTGTAGAGACACTCTTGGCTGGTCTACTAATCAAACATAATTAGCGATCATTGTAATGATCGAGCACAAGAGACTAATTAAACAACAATCAACCCATAGATATAAATAAAGAAATGCAATAAGTGTGGAGTTAAAATATGTTATAACTCTACAAAAGATGTGTATAGGTGTAAGTATGTAGAGTGTCGAACTCATGGAACGAACATGATAGATTATGAAAATAAATCCAAAATTTCCATCTCTTGTCTTTTTATTTTATTTTTGTGGGTTTTTAATTTTTTGTATTTTTTTTATAAATTTTTAATATATATATATATGTTTTTAATTTTGTATTTTTTCTTTTTTATAATTTCTGATTTTTAGTTTCTTTTTCTTTGCAAAAGATAATATATTTGTGTATGTAATAATACATATAATATAGATACTATATAGGTTAAATGAGTATGCTCCTTGGGAGCATATAAGAGTATGCTCCCAGCTTTCTTTGAGCATTTTTTTATTTTTTTTGAAATGAAACATAGAAGAATTTATTTAGAATAATAAGTGGAATATGTGTTTCAAATTTTATGTAAAACAAACATTCCTAACACTTCCATCTGATGGGGGTCAATTTCAACAATTCTGAGACCGTTAAAATTTGACAGTCTTGTGGAGGAGATAGAAGTATCGAATTAAGTCAAAATTTGAATGACACCATGGTGACATATTGTGATACAAATTTCACTAGGTTTTATTTTAGAAAAATAAAAAAATATGGGAAAAAAGGATGGGAGCATGTAAGTTACATGCTCCCAGGGACCATACTCCTTTTCCCATTCTATATATAATATTATATATAATCATTAAAATACTCTAAAATATAGTCCTTTTTTATTTTTTTGGGGATTTTTAGTAGATATTAAGTATTTTTAGTAATAATAATAAAAATATTATAAATAAATAAGTATATATAACTATATATATTGTAGGATTCTATATTTATAGACATATGTATAAGCACTCGAAATTGATAAAATAAAATGCCTTTGTATTTTTTATATTTTTCTCTATTAATCTTAATTTTCTAATATTTTTTGCAAATTTATTTGTATTTTTAATTGATTAAAAATCTTAAAATAGTGACTTATAATAAAAAGACCGAATTATTTTGGAATTTAAAAATAGATAAAAATCTCAATAAAAATATAAAACTATTTTAATATATATATATATATATAATATGTAATATAAACAAAATTTATAAATAGAAATGAATAGTTTTAGATTTTATATAATTTGATGTTTTTTAGAAGTATTCTAGAATTTTTTAATTTTTATTGCTTTTCTTTTGCATTTTTTAATCATTTTTGGTCTGTAGTTGCTAAATATAGTAATGAATAGATTCTATTTTTTTGGAGTTTTTAGGAATGCTTTTATATTTTTGTATTTTTTAAATACAAAGAGAAGAAAAATGTACTTTTTATATTTTTAAAATCGGAAAATAATTTTAATTTCCTCAATAAAATTATATGCGTTTTAAAATCTTGTCATGCACTTAACATAAAATTTCGAAGATTTTTGAATGGAAATGCTATTTTTAATAATCAAAATACAACAAATAAAATTAATTTCACTAGCATGGACCTAAATATAATTTACACAAAGTATTTTTTTATTTCAGAAACCCTACATAGGTCTAAATAAATACATGAAAAAAATCCTAGAATATTCAATATAAAACATTCTATCATGGTATTTTTGCAATATTAAAAAAGTAGCAGGTTCTCAATGCAATTTTCACAAGAACATTACACATGCTATTCAAATTCATGGAGTAAAACTCAAATACATATATCTAGAGGGGATTAGGAGAAAAATGTCCAGTCCCCTCACTTGCACATGCACATGAGGTGACATTGAAGGATATGAAAAAATTATTAAGCGCATCAAGGAAGCGTGAGGATCGCATCGAATACGATCGAGGGTGACTAGTCGCACTAGTTAATCCAGGAAGCAGAATTTAAAAAATCTTAATCCGATGAAACCACATGATCCAAGAACACATCTCGGATCATTTCATCTAAACCACAAACAAGTATTAAGATTACCTCTTGAAGTGTGGTTGCGATCGAATGTCTAAAGGAAGAGACCTCTGTCTCAAGTCAGATCCGATGGGAGAGATGCTTGCGAGCACGTTGATGAGACGCGTGCTCTTCGCAATCCATGTTGATGATGCAAACAGTGAATCTCATGATCTCGTCACACGAGATCCGACATCTTCTTTATGAGCAAGGGGCACCGAAGGAGACAAAGATTTATGAGCAAACAATCTGGCAGCATAACAACGATGCTGCGGTAATGTCAACTCTCTCTAGGCCATCAAGGTGGATGACCACAAGAGAGAGGGAGAGAGACTTAATGTGTACAGAGAGAAGGGGAGAGAGCTTATTTATTGATCTCTCTTGAAGAGAAAGGGGTGTCTCTTATTATATAGTATTTTGGGATCCATAGATCTCAATCCATGGATAATACAAAACCAATAAATGAGATTGAACTGTATTTCTTTCAATGACCATGATGTTGTTGTAGAAATACAACAATAATTAATTTAATTTAAATTAATATATATCGATAAATCAATATAAATTAATTCTAAATTAAATCAATAAATCATGGAGATTGTATGGAGGAGATTTCCCTTATTCATAAAAAGAGGGGACAACCACCTTATCCGTTTAAGACTTGGCAGTCGTCCACCATGTTGACTTGGGAGGAGGCAATCTCCTTCCAATTCATGATATTACATTATCTCATGAAATATCCAAGATTATCTCACAAAAATAATTCATAATTATCTTGTGAAGATTGCAAACATACCATTGGAAATTTGTGAATCACATTCACAATCCAAAATAAATGTAAATTATATTTTCAATTAATTACCCAATGTGAATCCAATTCACATCAATAATTAATCAACAAATATAAATTACAATATCCCCTCTCTAATTTATTATAAATCACATTTATAATGCATATGATTAATATGGATAGTGCTATCCACATTATTCATATCCATGATAATTAAATCGCATTTAATCGTCTTAGATATCCATTCTCATATGTCCAAATAATATGAATCAGATTCATATTATTCACATCTTTGATAATTAAATCACATCTAGTTATCTCAAATTACTCTCCTTATAATATGAATCAAATTCGTATCATTCATGATAACTAAATCACATTTAATTCATATTTCTCAATGCTCAGATACATATATCAATCGTGAAGTTATCCATGAAATCTTTCAAGGATAATGCACTTTCGCCATGGATACTTGGAGATAAGGACATGGCGATTGTATTGTTCCGCGTATAGTGAATTGGATATTGAGATCACATCTCAAATCCAGATCTGGTGGACTCTCATAGATGCTTGATTAAATCAAATCGTAAATCTGATCTTCTCATTACATCTGAATCGCATTCATATCAATCTCCAACATTTGGACCAAGTTCAGATCACTTTTCTATTAATATGAGTCATTAAAATCCATAACGTTTCGTCACTCCCTAGGAATGGAAACATCATGGCTATATAATCATTTATGATCACATCACCCTCATGTATTCCTAATACATGTACATCATGCATACTGGAAGACCAAAAATAAACCTAAAGTTTTAGATCTATTTAGACTGTCTCCTTCAGGGTTTTGTCATTAAGTTTCTCGTTTGATCATTGGGAGTCGGTGCCGATCATATGCTTTTCCAAAAACATATATCGTACCTAGGTGTTGATCATATACTTTCCAAAAGAATATATCGAACCTACAAATTCAGTAAAGCTTCCAAAGCAATACGATCATGCATGGAACTTGATTCTTCCCAATATCTCATGAGTGAGCTCATGTCTCTCAGTTCAGTAATGAACCTTTATGATCCCTTTGAGACATCGTATTACTCATATGCCTTTGCATGCACACCGGCGTACCAGTGTGTAGACCTTGGTTAGGTCATCAACCTATTGGTCTGCCAAATGTACATACTCAGACATATAGTAACACATTTGTCTCCGGTTAAGATGTGTGCCTATATCGTGACAGTATAAAACATAGGTCTTTGGTTATCTCGACCCGTTAAGTCAACTCTTTGACCTAACTAATCTGACACCTCCAAATCTCTATTCCTATGTAGAGGAACTGCATCAAGAGTTCGGTCAGATATCAACCCTTAGAGAAAGGATTGTCATCTCCTTCTCAGGATGGAGATCATCTCTTAATAATCATTTGATGATGCTTGATGAGTACTCAATCTAACTCTTTAGATATTCATCCAATCACCAGCCTCTATGATTCAACAATTGAATCAAAAACCGTATGATCATTAAGATGGCCATGGTACATAAATCTAATTGTACTAAGGAACATATTATGCAAATTAGTTAATCTGAATTTCAGATCATGGAATGATATTTGCAATAAAAGTTATTGCATAATGGCATACCGTGGGCTGGGCTCGCATGTCCAACAATCTCCCATTAGCCCAAAGAGCCATTAATGAGATAATCTTTAAACCCGCACTCATGTGACAATCATAAGCTACTTAGAAAAATAGCTAGATATGCTAATCAATCACTCTATTCCCGAGAGACTACACCAATGATAGATCCAAAATCGGCATCATTCATGCATTCCACACAAGGCGGGAACGCGATCGCTGTGATGACCGACAGAAACCTCAGATTTAATCAATAGATAACCCACAATAAGAATAAAACAACTACTATAAAAAATGTAGAGCTAAAATTTATTATAACTCTACAACAATGTGTATAGTGTGTAAGTATTTATATAGGTTGAACACCAGGAGCAAATAGTAGAAGGAGGCAAAATGCAATGTTCAAAATTCTTGTCTTTTATCTCTTATCCATATTATTGTTTTTATGGGTTTTTATTTTATATAATTTTTATTTTGTTTTTGATTTTATAATTTTGTATTTTGTTTTTATATTTTTTTAATTTTTATATATCGTTTTACTTTAAATATAATATATATGTATATATGTATATGTATAAATACAATATAAGATAAATATACTACAAATACATAAATATGTAAAAATAGGCAAAAATACATCAAATATAATATTTTTGTGATTTTTATATTTTTCTATTTTTGTGGAATTTTTGCTAATTTTCATGTATTTTTAAAGTTAAAAATTTCCAAAAGAAGGGATTAATAAAATACCCATAGTTGATTTTAATATTAAAAATAGTAAATAGGTCCTAAAATTACCCAAATCAATCTTAATATGTAACCACTTATATAAATAAAATTATATAATAGAAAAACATATTTTTTATCTTTTTATCAAAAATTTTGGTGTTTTTCAATTTTTAAGCCTTTTGTTTTTCCATTTTTAGTGATTTTTGGTTTGTAAAAAAAGGTCAAAATATACTGTGTATAATTTTCTCAACATTTTAAAAGAGGTTTTTTTATATTTTTTGGTATTTTATAAGTTAAACATGGAATATATGTGCTCCATTTCATTTTTAATAAATAGATTAAATGCAAAAAAATGCCAAATAAAATATGGGAATGAAAGTACATGGCATGAAGCTTCTAATCTTATTTTTGTGGATTTTTACGAGCGCACTAACTGTATATAAAAATTAGAAAAAAATGTACAAAATTAAGTATCATGATAGGGGCAAAAATGCAAATAAAATAAATTCCAGGGGTACAGATGCAATTTTTAAAAAAACATTCAACGTTTATTTAATTTTTATAAACTATTTTACAAATACAAAAATGTCAGGGCTTTAGACGCTAAATTCCCTCACTCACGTGTGACTACACGTGAGGTTGGGAGGGACCAAAACATAATATGCAATAAGTACATGAGTCCAGGTACAAAATTACCATTTTATTTATAACGTTAACTTTTATTTTTCAAGATAAAATAATAAATATACATAAAATGGGGATAAAAGTGTAAATTACCCCATTAAAAGCTGGATCGAGCAACGTGGTTTCATTCACTTGGACACGTGGCGCTCATCCAACGGCTAGTACCCCTTCGCAGATGGATGCTGGAGATTAGATCGTCTGATTCGATCCGACGGTCATGGCAGGGCTTCATCCTACGACTGTGATCGAACTAAAGATGCACCCTTGATCAGACGACAACGAAGGGGCCAGGAAGAATCGAAGAAGAACTCTCCTGGGGCGAGTTTTTATCTAGAATAGCAGGTTCCTCCAAGCATCTTTGTCATTTCCGAGCTTCTACACATCCCTGGTGGTCCAGCATGTCAGTGGGTGGCTTCAGCGAGGCACCTAGAGCTCCAGAGTAGTCAGGCGGCGTTGAAGAAGAAAGGAGGCTCCAAGTGACCTGTTCATCTTCAAAAATCGACTCCAAGTGGGTATTTTGGCCTCCAGCACCTGCAGTAAGACTCGCACAAGAAAATAGAGTCTCAGGGGCTCTTATTTGGTCAGAATGGGTGGAAGGTGGAGCAGGCGGAGAGGTTCGGTAGAGGGCGGCAGAGTTGGACCTCTAATCCCAAATCCAAGGATGATCTGGGTGAATGGAAGGGTGTGGGGTGTCGAGAAGATGAAAGGAAATGAAATGAAGGTGGAAAGCGGGGTGAAAAACAATCGTGTCCGCTCCAGCGAACTTCGAAACACTAATTTTACGCTAAACCTAAGGTTTATATGTTAAACTAATTGCATACTTAAAAAGCATGAATGAAAATCTAACTAAAAATAGTAGAAATGCGCAACTCGAACCTGGTCTAAGCCACGGAGCATGACAGTCGCCGGAGCGCCACCTGGGTGCACCTCCTTCATCCTTCAGTTGTCTCCAAGTTCCAAGGGACCTCCCCTTGTCACGAGGATGCACGCTAGTCAGAGTAGAGGGGATTTAGGACTTAGAAACTGACCAAAATAGCAAGGAGGGAGAGAGGTCTTTATTTATAGAACACGTATAGCACCTTTATTGACTGGCGGTTTGCAACGAATCAGCGATATGTACAGGAGATCTACAAGGCATGTGTGGATGTACAAAGATTAATGATTATTTTTCATGAAGGAAAAGATGGCGATTGATCAATGGACCAACCGAGAAATGGAGGAAGGGGGAGACTGTTCTGACAACCGCAGGCGCTTGGGGGTCATGGTGACCGACGGTCAATAGAGGACTTGATCCTATTGGTCCAGCCAGGCTCACTACATGACAAAACAATAATTTTATTAAAGAATATTTAATTAAAAATAATAAATGATTTATTATTTTTTGAATATAAAAATAAAATATTATTATTTTATTTTGTATTTTATTATGATTTTTATTTATTTTTTGGCTTTATTTATTAGGAGTTAATTTTTTAATAGTGTATTTATAGGTATATTCATCTATGTTTTGTATACTTTTATTTTATATATTTTTATTTTATTATTTTATTATTTCATTATTTTATTTTATATATTTTTAACTTATTTTTATGAGTATAAATATGTTTTTGGAATATTTTTATGACGTAATTTGTACACTTAAATAAATAGATATGTATATTTTATAGGTATATTTATTGGTATTTTACCTATGTATTATATACACATTTTTACGTTAATATATTTAATGAGTTTTATTTTAGATTTCTATTTTTAAAAGAATATAGACAATATTTACAATATTAGAAAATATAAATGGATAAAGGATAAAAGAATAGGGTGCCCTTTTATTTATATACATGTATAACATAGGTAATTTATCTATGTATTTATAGACTTATTTTATTTTACATTTTTCGTTTAGTTTTATTTTGGTTTTAATATGCACAATTGTTATAAATAATATTTATAAAATTACAAAAATATAAATTTATAAAAATAATGAAGGATAATAAAATGAATATTTTAATCAGGTAATATACAATGGCGGTCAAAAACCTAACTTTCACACAGTAACTCCAAAAAATATAAAACCATGACCATTAAATAGCTTGTGAAAAGGTATACAAAATTAGAGTGATTTTGGCATGTTTTGAGTTTTTATTTGAAAGATAAGGGTCTGGGAAGTTGGGTTTTTTGCTTTTTATTTTGTGTATAAAATGAACATTGTATGTTATTTTTGTATAAACTCAATTTTATGTTTTTATTTGCATTATTATCTACAACTTTCATGTACAAAGTTTCTTCATTTGATGAATAAATAATAAAGAATAAAATATGTGTAAAAATGCATAAATAATGAATAAATAAATTAGCATTTTATTGTAATTTGGGCTTTTATCTCCCCCTACTTTATTTCTTGTCAACTAACTCAATTCTTGACTTGGTTTTGGGGTTTAGGCTCATAAAATATCTTCGAAATTTTATTAATTTTCTTTTCTTCTCTTTATTCTATAAGTTTGGCATTAAAAACCTTATTTTATACACAAATAATACAATAAATAATGAACGCTATTCTGCACAAATTTTGTTATTTACATGCATTAGCTAGGATTTTAAAACCAAAATGATAGAATAAAGAATGATGAAATGGAGTTTCATCAGCCAAGTCCTTTTACGGCACTTGCATATCCCTCAGTAATAGTGCTCACCTCCAATGCGAATGTTGCATCTTATGCAGCCAATTCTCAATTTTGTCTATTATAGAATCCTTGACACTACAGCTTAATAATTATTATAACCAGTATTTCCATAATCCTTATCAGAATACCCTTCTTCCTAGAGATCTCTATCTCCTAAGGTATCCGTAGTTAAGACCTTTTAGATAACTATCTATAAAGTCTTAATTTCTTGAAGATAAGACTGTGGCATCACTATCTCGAAAGTATTATCCTCAAGGTATTGTTATTACTGCAATCAAGTGTTTTATTTTCATAGTAGAATTAGTAACAGTTATTACTCTCACTGCATGGCAAACATCTTGCTTTTGTACGTATCTAGTACACATCTGGCTTCTCGTTACTGATGCACAAGGGCAAGCAGTTTTAGCATTCACTTCCAAAACTCCTTAAGGTGCTAACTCTTTAGATAGGTTAGTACCATATCTTAAGGGAAAGAACGGTCCCAATACCCTCTTCGCTTTGCTTCTGAACAACTTCAGAACTAAGATCTAAGAGGTATCCTTGAGATCATATCTCAAGGTATGAAATAATCAGATTATAAAACACTTATTATCATCCTTATATCATTCTAAATGATTAGGATATCTACATTTAGTACGACGAATGCAATGGCACTCCCGCTAAGCTTCATACGATTCATCAAGATTCTATCGGAAATCATAACATTTATAATTTCATCAATCTAATGTTCCAACTACAAAAAGCTCATTTGAGTCCATAGATGGAGTTTCTTAAGATTGCACACCCTACTTTCCTCAACCATGAAGCCCTGGGGCTACTTCATGTGAATATCCTTAGAAATGTATTCATGGAGGAATGCAATATTGACTTCCATCTTAAAGATGTCAAAGTCAAGTTGTGTAGCTATTGTTAGCAATATTCTGATGGGTTTAAGAAAGGTCACTGAAGAGCAAGTCTCATCGCAAATGATGTCTTCTCTTCGTGTGTATCTTGTGGATACCAGCCATGCTTTGAAGGTCTCTACCTTCTTATCAAGTTCCATCTTTCTCTTGAAGATACACTTACACCTTAACAGGTCTTACCCATATAGGTGGATCCTCTAGGATCCATATACAACACTTGTATATGAAGTCTACTTTAGATTTTATTGCTAACATCCATCTTTTCATGTCATGATCCTCATAAGCTTCATCACATGAAGTCAGATCATTATCAGACTTAACTGACACATGGAATACACCCTCAAACTCATTTGAAGAGGTATTAGTATTTCATATTTAATTGTCCTTTTAGTTTCCAATTTCAGGAGGCTCATTATCTTCACAAGATTCAATGAGTTCTTTAACTTCATTTTCATCTTGATTCTCAAGAGTCTCATCCTCTAGGAATCACATTCGCAAAGATGAGATTTTTTAAGAATCTCAAGGTCATAAAGCATGTATCCAATGCCATCCTTTATTTTCCTAATGAAGTAGCACTCTTTGGTTCTAGATTCCGGCTTACTTGCATGGGACCTTATTAATGATATATATTGTAGTCTCTACTACATACATACCTTGAAAACTAAGAGGTAATTACGCTAATATTCATCATTAATCAAATCATGTCACACATGATCAATTGTATCTCCCTACAACTTCATTGAGTTAAGGTGCATTAGGAGGATTGAGATAGGAATGATATTTCGTTCTCCATAAGGTATTCCTTGGATTCATCTAATAGGTACATGCTACCTAGATTAGATCAAATTCATTTCATCTTCCTTCAGAATTTGATTTTAAATCAAATTATGAAATCTTTGAACATTTCAAAGGTTTCAAAGGTGAATGGAAGAAATTTCATATCACAAATAATCATCAATAGATATCACATAGCCATAATGTTTATTCCAATATAGATGATCCACATACATCAATAAGTATGAGATCTTGAATACCTTAAAATCTAGCACCATTCCCAGATAAGGGTGCATTGGGTATTTTCTACTTAGAATACAATATTCACAAGTTTATAAGATTTGAAATTTCAAACACTCTAAAGTTTCATCTCTTACTTGTATATTGATCTCATCAGTAGACTTATGTCCAAGACTTGATGCCAGATCATTATCAAATGATCTCCATCCCCCTACTGATCTTTAAAGGTTTAATTTCCAGTATTAGAAATTTGATGAGCCCCTCATTAATTTTCTAATATAAGTAGAATTCACTATATGTTAGATTACTATATGAAACATATCCATCATAACTCTTTATGATAGGTGTATTCCAGAATTTATGTTTATTTCCAACGTTTAGAAATAAATAATCTATGTATTCTAATATCTAGGTCATAGAGGCATTATATAAGACTAAGATCTCTCCCACTGAAAATATGAAATCTATCTATCCAATAGAGATTGTTGTAACAATTGCATCAATATCCATGCAAATGACTATTAAACCTTAAGATCAAAATTTCTAGTCTTCTAATATATATGCAACCAATTGCAAGTGTTATTAAAAGAAAGATATACAATTATTAGACTCTTAATCTTATACAATAAGAAAGTACATTTCAATGATCAAATATAGATATAGATTATTCTGATGTATTATCTAGGTCCTTCTCTAAGTATCCAAGATAGTCTTAATAGTCATACTACCAGAACATCAGCTTATTGCAGTATTGGCATTCATCCAACTCTTTGGATGCCATATGAAAATTATAGAAGTATAGTCAACTCCTTGACTTTCCTTCTTGCTTGTTCAGACCCATGCTTCCATTGTGCTCCCTTCGTCTATAAACAACTATTGCTTAAGATAAAAGATCTCTTATGTTGAACTCAAAAGATTTCAATATAAGAGTATTTCAATATCTATACATGCTTCATTCCATTCATACAATATGATTATTATGAAGCTTCATGAATGACTTGAGTATTAGATAATAGAATGATGGCACTCATCATATCTACATGCATCTTAACTCTTAAAGACTTTGGTTTTGTAGGGATTCAATCATTTTGAGTACATCATCTCTTATCTAGCCACTATTCTACAGAATGTAGAGGACCATGTCATTCATGATTAAATGTCGAGAGCACATATGTATGCCAAAATATCTGTTTAGATTTTATAAGGATTATTTGACAATTATGATTATCATCGACATGTCACTTTCAAAGTACATTAGATGAGAGATCAAGACTATAGAGACATACAAACCGTAGGGTTGTAGTCCTATTATCTATTTAATTGTCATTCCTCATTATTATGAGGAAACTTACATGTTGCAACCACATACATTATGTGTATAACCAAAAATACAATACCTTGGTCATGGATCCAATTCATGATAATTTTATTGATTATTATTGAGTATAGTATTGAGTGGATTAAATGAAGATTATCTGAAATAAGAAATTTGCATATATATACACACACACACATGATTTACTTTGATTTAGGAATTTTTATGTCAAAGTTGTCTTGCATTGTCAACACTGAAAGTTCATTCCCTTAATCACTTTCAGTGTAAGAGATATACTCACTATAATATCTCAAGCAAGATCTGGGATCTCCTTCCTTATCTTTGTCACATCCCAATAACATGAGAACCTGTAACTTGGATAAAAATAAGCGGGAACAGATTCCACCTTACAAGTCCAACTTGCATTCCCAATTCGGTCTTTAACATCTGAGCCCACCAACGCTAAGGTGATGTTGACATGTCATTAATTGAACCAACCGTCAACAGGATTACAACTCGCTATGCACAATCCATTATCACCCCAATAATATGAGGACCTGATATTGGGGTCACTGCACGTATGTTCTTACTCTTTTGAGAAGTAAAGAGACTGATCCAGATGCGCTTGTATGCAAGAGTTGTCACTTCGGACAGACGTCTCTTACATACAATCTTTGATGACATAACCCTTTACCTTGACGGGAGACCATGGATGTCACTTATGTGATTCTCCATATCATGTTCAAATTCTAATTAGTCATTATGAATTATATTCATTACGATTAGTTCTTCCAAGAGAAATACAACTCTATTCATGATAGAGTGTTTTAATTTTAATTGGATTCTAATTAATCTAATCACATTAAATCAATGACGCAATTAATATCGAACAAACATTCTTTATTATTACTTAAAATATGGTATTATCTCAAATATGTATTATTCAAAATTTAATAATTAGAAAAATACATCATGGTCTCTCAAGCATTATCCTTTCCCTAGATCATCTTCTGGAATCGCATAACTGTCACATACTGTCATGATCAGTACCGATGGGAGTGGGACAGACCTCTCATGGAGCAACCTGCTGCTCCAACGCTCCCTGACTAAACACCATATGCGCCTCGAGCAAGGATAATGCCAAATTGATCACTTTATACATGAGATGATAATCAGTTTTTTCAATCGAAGTCATACCATATAGTAATAATTAAAACCATTTTGTTTATAAGGAATTTTGCTAAACAAATCCTCAATCCTAGTCAAGCAACTTTGTTTGTTGGAAAGTAGATTGAGTAACCAATTTGTGATCTTGATAATATGCAATCAATTATTAATTAAGAATATGGCATTTAAAGAAATAATGATCATCAAATATTTCTCAAATATTTATCCAAAATTACTTCAAGAAATTAACCATTAATTTCACTAATCTCTTAAATGACAAGCACAAGGTTCTTGACTAGGAATGTAATTTCCAGCAGTGTCCCTCACTCGCTAAAATTATCATATCTCAATCATTTTAAATCCAAATAATGCGAAATAAATTTTCAAAGTTTGATAATTTTATTTATAATATAACTCATAGGAATTAGAATGCATTTCCAAGCATTTTAAAACAATAACTAACTCTTTAATTATGTCTAGAGTAATCATCCCTGAAACAGTGAATATATGTTCATTAAAAAGATCATAACTTGGGTTGTCAGATTCCAAATCGTGCAAACTCAAATCCCACAATTTACTTACTGAATGGAAAATATTATATAATTTTTTATTTAAACATTTTAAACATGGTCGAAAATAATCACAAAACATGGCTGCAAGAATGAAATGCGGTAAAATTTTCACAAGCCCTTATGAGCCCAAGTATTCCTAAGTTTATGGATTGTATCCAAAACCTCCAACTTGGATATGATACCACTTGAAGGATATGATAATATCATTAAGAGCATCATGAAAGCATGAGGATCACATCGTATGCGATCAGGAGTGACTAGTCGCACTAGTTACTCCAGGCAACGGATTTTAAAAACTTTAATACGATGAAACCACATGATCGAAGAACACTTCTCGGATAATTTTATATAAACCAAAAAAAGTATTAGGATAAACTCTTGAAGCATGGTTGCGATCGAGTCTCTAAAGGAAGAGACCTCATGTCTCAAGTCCGATCCAACGGAGGAGACGCTTGCGAGTGCGTTGATGAGACGCGTGCTCCTTGCAATCCATGTTGATGATCCAATCAGCGAATCTCCCGATCTAATCATATGAGATCCGACGTCTTCTTCATGAGCGAGGCACACCGAAGGAGATGGAGATCTACGAGCAAATAATTCGTCAGCCTAACGACGATGTTGCAGCGATGGCGACTCTCTCTAGGCCATCAAGGTAGACGACCACAAGAGAGAGAGGGAGAGAGACTTGATGGGTAGAGAGAGAAGGGGAGAGAGCTTATTGGTTGATCTCTCTTGAATATTTTGGGATCCATGGATTTCAATCCATGGACAACATAAAATCAATGGATGAGATTGATTTGTGTTTCTTTCAATGGCTATGATATTGTTGTAGAAACACAAAAATAATTAATTTAAATTAAATTAATATACTGATAAATCAATATAAATTAATTTCAAATCAAATCAATAAATCGTGAAGATTGTGTGGAGAAGATTGCCCTCATCCCTAAAAAGGGGGGACGACTACCGCATCCCTTTAGGACTTCGGTGGTCATTCACCATGTTGACTTGGGAGGAGGCAATCTCCTTCTAATTCATGAGATTACATTATCTCATGAAATCTCCCCGATTATCTCACAAAAATAATTCATAATTATCTTTTGAAGGTTGCAAACATGTCATTGGAAATTTGTGAATCACATTCACAACCCAAAATAAAATGTAAATTATATTTTCAAATAATTATCCAATGTGAATCCAATTCACATCAATAATTAATCAACAAATATAAATTACAATAGTCCCTCTCTAATATATTATAAATCACATTTATAAATCCACATTATTCATATCCATGATAATTAAATCACATTTAATCATCTTGGATATCCATTCTCATGTGCCCAAATAATATGAATCACATTCACATTATTCACATCTTTGATAACTAAATCACATTTAATTATCTCAGATAACTCTCCTTATAATATGAATCAAATTCATGTCATTCATGATAATTAAAACACATTTAATTATTAATTTCTCAATGCTCGGATACATATATCAGTAGTGAAATTTTCCATGAACTCTTTCAAGGATGATGTGCTTTCTCCATGGATACTTGGAGATAAGGCTAAAGTGATTGTATTATTCTATGTATAGTGACTTGAATGTTGAGATCACATCTCAAACCTAGAGCTTGTGGACCTCTCATAGATGCTTCATTAAATCAAGACCGTAAATCTAATTTTCGCATTGCATCTGAATCACATTCAGATAATTGTCCAACATTTGGACAAAGATTAGATCACATCTCTACCGAGAGGAGTCACTAAAATCCAGACCCAATTCATCACTCCTTAGGAATGGAAACGTCATGGTTATATAATCGTTTGCGATCACATCACCCTCAGATATTCCTAATACATATACATCCTACATACCGGAAGACCAAGAATAAACCCGAAGTTTTAAATCTATTTAGACTGTCTCCTTCAGGGATTTATCATTAAGTTTCTCATTTTATCACTGAGAGTAGGTATCGATCATATGCTTTCCAAAAGCATATATCATGTCTAGATGTTGATCATATACTTTCTAAAAGAATATATCAAACCAACAAATTCAATCAAGCTTCCAAAGCAAGACAACAGTACATGAAATTTGATTCCTCCCAATATCTCATGAGTGAGGTCATGTCTCCCAATTCAGTAATGAACTTGTATGATTCCTTCGAGAAATTGTATTACTCATATGCATTTGTATGTACACCAGAGTGCATGTGTATAGACCTTGGTTAGGTCATCAACCTATTGGTTTGCTAAATGTACATACTCAAACATATATTAACACATCTATCTCCAATCAGAGGATGTGTGCCTATATCGTGACAATATTCGACATAGGTCTTTGGTTATCTCAATCCCATTAAGTCAACTCTTTGATCTAATTAATTTGACACCTCCTAATCTCTATTCCTATGCAGAGGACTTGCATCAAGAGGTCAGTCAGATATCAACCTTTATAAAAAGGATTACCTTCTCCTTCTCATGCAGGAGATCATCTCTTAATAATCATTTGATGGTGCTTGACGAGTCCTCAATCCAACTCTTTACATATTCATATAAGCACCAACCTCTATGATTCAACAATTGAATCAATAGTTGTATGATCATTAAGACGACCATGGTACATAACCCTAATTGTACTAAGGGAGCTATTATGTACATTAGTTAATCTTCATTTCAGATCCAGGAATGATATTTGCAATAATATTTATTGCATAATGGCTCGTCGTGGGCTCACATGTCCAACAGACGTGGAATTGACCTAAAATCAAATGTGAAAAGTTTAGGGATCCGATTACAAATATTACAAAACTATTATAAGAGATGATTGTTTGTGGACTAATATCAAAATACAAAAACCAAGGTTGAAGAATGCAAAATAACTGTACTGACAGCTTTGATCTATTAACTTGGACATGCATCGTGCTCTGGATGGTCGATGATGCTTCGTAAGGATGGTCGCGATTAGATCCTTGAGGAGGATATGACGATGGACAGTGCCTTCATCCAACAACGGCTTGAGCTCCTGGAGGCGGATCTCGATCGAATGACAACGAGCCCCTTGGAAGAACAAAGAAGAACTCATGACCAGTTGAGCTTTGATCTGAGATGATGGATGATTCCGACTACCTGGCAGCATCCCAAGGTTCGCAAAATGGAGCTAGAGGCTCTTGAAGCTGTCGGAGGTGCTAAAACGATCCGGGACACAGTGATGGGGTTCTGGATGCTCTCCTAAGCTCAGGCACCTGGAATACCTCTTTTAGGTCCCACTCTAGCCCAAATGGGCTTCTAAAAGCTTTGAACTGCACAAAAAAAGAGGGGTCGAGGGTAAACTGCCTTGTCCTATTATAGGGCGAAAGGGTAGCGAGATGAGGTGGAGCAGTGAGGTCCGACGCATGTGGCTAAGGAAGACCTCGATTTCCTGATCTAGGGACGATAAGGGTGAATGTAGTGGCTGGGAAGATGAGAAATTAAGGGGAAAGGGGGTGGATGCAACATGCGAGGAGGAACAAGGTTGGATACAACGGAAACAGTGGTCGGAGCTGAAGCTCCTACAAACTATAAAATCTTATTCTATGATACATCTTATGATTAAAAGTTAAACTAAAAATTGGAAATCAAAGTTACACCTAAAATCTACCTAACAATGCTAGAAAAGGTTAGCTCTCACATGGGGACCAGGGAGCAGAACAACCACCATCGACGGAGGTCCAATGAGGTATGTGGATCATGCCTCCTACACTCTCATGCGCTGCAAATCGATACGGAGCTTGATGCCACCTTGCTCGACACATATGGCTAAGGATCTGTGGGTTTGAATGTAGGTAAAAAGATCACATTTAGATAGGAGATCGAGGAGAAATTTATGTACAAGGGTGGCTTTGAACGAGGTCACGACTTGATGCGAGGCTCCAAAGATCAAAGAATCATGCTGGCATGAAAGGGCATTGATTGAGGAGCAAAGCTACGAAGGAGTTGAGCCAAAATGAAATAATCAAAGGGGAAAACTTGAGGAAATAGGAGGTGTAGAGCCTGACATGCATAGACCTAGGGAGGTCGGGATTTGACCTTGGTCAACTAGGACTGGTCTCTCATTAGTCCACGTAGGTGTACTAGGAGACAAAACATGAAATAAATCCCTTATTAATTCAATTTAAAATATTAAATGATTTTATTAATTTTTCAAAACATGAAAATTATTTATCATCTTATATAGTATTTTATTATGATATTTATTTATTTATACAAGCTAATTTATTAGGTGTTAGTTTTTACATGTATAATTATAGGTACATTAACACACACACACACATATTGTATTTTATTTTTATTTGATATTTTAGACTTTATTATTTTATACACTTATTTTATTTATTTATAACTTATTTAAATACACACAGATATATATATATATATATATATATTGTACTTTTCTGAAGTTGTTTTTTTACTTAAATGTGTCGCTTGAACTATTGATAGGGACACGTAGATATATGATTTGATCTGCCACATTGGAAATCACAATTAAGTGTGTCTCCGCATCCAATCAACACGTAAGTCTTCCTACATATATGTAGCAGAGGGTAGGCTGGTTTGCTTAAGGAGAATTCTTTCTATGATTATACATGAATCCATGTAATGCAAGAACATGCTTTGTAAGAACACGTAGAAAAAGTGATCATCCAAATGATGTTATATCTCTTACATTTATTTACAGCTAACAGATCGATCAAGAACTTTCAACTGGTATTTTTTTATTACATTATGATCATATCTCGAGAAATTGAAATTTAGGTAAGTGTTTTCTCAGCATATGTAAAAAAACATATTCCATTTTGTTTTCTCATGCTTACTATAACTAGTTATTTTGGATTTTTTACTGGCTGCTTATCGCACATTTAACGAATATTTTAGATTCATTTTATTTATACTTTATCGATTAAGTTGATGTCATTTTCATACATGATGCATCAGTGGGCCTACTACTCCTTTTTCAAATTGAAAGAAGTTACCATGGAGCTATGTGGATCATCTATTAGTGGATATATGATGAATATGCAATTCATCATGTTTATTCATTTATTTTAGCTTATAATCCCTTGTAAAACACATGTATATATTACTAAATCCATAATCTTACTAACATGCATCCGTGTGTAAATATTGTACATTTATTGCTATTTTAACTTAAAAAATAAAAGAATAAAGAAAAATAAAGAAAATAAAAGATTGTATATATGTAGTAGATACAGACTGACCCGAATCCCGAGAGAAGTCAAGACTTAACCTCATTGACAAGGAATAAAGGGAAGATAGGGTCTTTAATCAAAAAAATCCAAAAATATATATTCTGTTAATACTTTTCACTCTTTATTTTAAATTTATTTTTTATATATTTGTATAAAACTTATACTATTTTATTTTCTCATAAATTGACCTTAAATTAAATAATTTTCTAAATAGAAGTTTTAAACAAAAATATTTTCTAAATAATAAAAATAACTGCAAAATAAATCATGTACAAAATAAAAGTAACCACATTCGAAAAAGGTCATAATGTGATAATTGAAAGACCAATTCCAACTCCATATGAACTCTAATTTAATCAAGCTCACTTCTATCATATTGTAAATTAAATTATCTTCAAAATAACAGTAGTTTCATTTTTTGAGTTACAGTTTGAACGATGATTTTCTAGGGCTATTTTTGCAATTTCACCACTTATTTATTGTATTTATTTATTCATATTTATTCTTATACAATATGTACTTTTAAAAAATGTAATTTTTTAATAATTATTTTAAAATGGAAATAACATATATAACATAAAATAATATAATACCTTATTTAACTATGTGTATAATGTACCATATGTCTATATCATATGCATATAATTAATTTCCTAAAATAACTATTACTAAAAAATTAAATAATTTACATTTATTATTTAAATTAATAAAGGGACAAAAATAATTTATTTATTTTGTAAATAATATCATGTGTATATAATTTAATTTATTCCTTAATTAACACACCATTAAGGTGTCTCTTTAAGATTTTGAAATTTTTTATTATTTTAATAATTTTAAAAATTATTCATTGGTTTTACTAAATCAATTCCACCATTAACATCTTTGCTTCCTTACTCTCCATTAATTTATTTTTTAAAATTCAAAATTTTCTATTTATTTGGATCCTCCTCCCTCATTCCAAGTGGATCAATCCTTTGGTGACAGGAGCCTAATCTCCGAGAGTAATCTTATAGTTAAAAGGTGTCCAACCTTCGAGCCGCTCGGTGACAGTGAGGCGATCTTCGCCGCGGCATTCATCCTCTCCCACGGTGAGATCTAAATCTTTATTTTTCATCTTTTATCTAGGTTTAATCATAATGTCATTTGTAATTTTAATTCCACAGTCATCATTTTAGATTCGTAATCTTAGTTAATCATTCGTAAGTTAGTTATCACAATTTGAGTCGCCTTCGATTGCTGATCTCACATCATTTTTCGATTTCTCATCGCATTACATTCTGCCTCACATGATCTGTCACCTGATGACCGAAAAAACTCCACCAAGACCCGTGCAAAGGTATAAAAACACGGGTCATTGCGACCCGGATCTCAGAGAATCAGTCAACAAGAAAATAAGACCGCCAAATCAAAAATAAATCGATAAAACACAAATAGCGGTCTCGCTATTTATTTAACCTGGTATAGCGACCAGGATCGAACTCAAGGAGCACAGATTGGCTCAAAAGTGCCTACGAAGTAGTCAAAGATAATAAAAAGAGAAAAGATATTTTTGGTGGATTTTGTATTTTTAAATTTTTTTGTATTTTTAATTCTAACGAAATGTAAGAAAAAGCTAAAAAGGACACATTCAACAATTTATTAAACACTCAAAAATACTCAAAAAATTCAAATAAAATTATTTTTGTGTTTTTTATATTTTTAAGTGTTTTTAATAATGTTATCAAGATTTTGTGATTTTCAGTTGATTTTATAAAAAATGAAAAAGGCAACAACAGTGAGGAAATGTGCAGTCAGATTTGAAAGGCTAATTAAAAATAGATAATTAGCCTCTAAAAATCTGAAGGTAATTTTTATGAAACATAAAAATAAAAATTAAACTACAGAAACTAAAATTGCATTTTTTTTATTTTTATAGAATTTTGAAGAATTTTTATAATGTTTTTCTCTTTTTTTAATTTTTTTGAGTTTTATAAATCCAAATGGCACAAAAATTGGGTAGAAACTCAAAAACAATGAAACAAATAATTCCTAATTTTTTTAGAATTTTTAAATGAATTTTTCTATTTTTAGTTGCTTTTCTATTTCAGACAGCAGCAAAAATGAAGGTTTTTTATTTTTTTAAAATAGCTAAATGCAACAAAAATGTTCCAAAAAATTAATGAATTTTTTACACAGTGGCAGGAGCCATGTACCCAAATTTCACTTGATTTGGAATTAATTTGATATTTTATTCAACAAGAATAAAATCTACAACATATAGGGACCTAAGTGCAAAGAAAGTTATCTCCAGGGCCAAATATATAACACGTGTTGAAACGTTAGGGCCAATGTTGCAAAAAATCCAAAACACACGAGCTCAGCACGTGACTTGCACTCACAGGGGTATTTATGTCATTCCTATTTATAAAATACCAAACAGTAACATCCCACAACTACAGGATAAAGTATGCAAAAGTTCCACGATCTCACGTGTCAAGGCATGTGTTCCATACACACAGGGACTAAATAGCAATATCCGAAAACACTAGGGACATATATGCAAATTACCCAAACTAAAAACAACTCAATAAAATATTTACAGGACTAAATGACAAATACAAAAGAAGAAGGGCCTAAGTGAAATATACCATTTTATTATGATCTGACGGCTACAAGGAGTCCTCTCCAGATCCAACGGCTGAGACACGTGGTACTCCTTCAGCAATGGACGCTCCAGATGAGGTCCTCAGACGATTAGACGGCTGCTAGCCCCCTTGCGAACGGATGAACAAGATCTGATCTGGAGTTTGGGGCTTAATCGAACGACTCTGGAGGATCCTCAAGAACTGCTCGTCGGTGAGGTTTGTCGGGCTGACGTGTGCGCTATGGAGGTCCTCTGGTGCTGCTGGGATGTGGAAAGGGAAGGCGGAGGTGGTCCGCAGCTGATGGCGTGCTCGGAAGGGGATGGGGGGGTCCTTGAGGTCCCCGGCGAGGCTCGAAACCTGGAGCACCTATGCTCGAGTAATCGGACCTCTAGACGAGGTCCTTATGCGATGATTCCTGCACAAAAAGAAAGCCGGGTCAAGGACAAAGTGCCTCGACCCGGTTACGAGCAGAGGGGGTGGTCAGGTGAGTCAGGGCGTAGGTCTCCGACGAGCGACGGCGGAGGAAACCCGGGTTTCCTATTCCGTGACGAACTAGGATGATCGGAGGGGCGTAGAAGTTGGAGAGAGGTCTGGTGAAGGTGTTGGTGTGGTCGGATGGCCAAATGGGTGACTGGAACTACGGGGATTGGCCGGCGAAGGCCGACGGCGTAAATCTGAAAAACCTAAAATTAAACGAAGCTAAAAGGAATCTGACCTAGTGGGTGGCTGAGATCGTCTGTGATGGAGGTTGGGGACCTCCAGGGGTCATCGCCTCGATGGTTCGACGGGACCAGAGGCTCCGGCTCGCCAGGTAGCGGAGCACGACGGTGTGGCCGCCGGATCAGTGGTTCCCGACACTCGCATCCTCCCTACAACTCTCTCTCTCACGCTACTGTCACTCAGGCGAAGATGAGGAGCTCATCGGTGGCGAGGGAGATGGCCAAAGATGCTTGAAATGGTGCGGCGGAGCTGAGATATATAGTGTCAGGGATCTGGCAGAGATGGAGTCGGGCAGCGAGTCTTGGAGCTCGGATCCCTAGGAAAGATGGCGGACGTGGATCATGGATATGACGATGATAATCGGGGCCCAGGTTTGAGTGTATGATGGTCGGATCGCTCCTGCAAAAATGGGAGAATATCGGGTCCAGGCACATATCCGGGCAAAGTGGTCCAGGGGGGCAGTTAATCGGGGGTCAACGTTCCCCCGTGGACCAATTAGGAGCCGCCAATTATTAATTATTTGTAATTTAAATTAAAAATAGTAAATGTCTTTATTTCAAAATATTTTCAAAATGAAAAATGTTTATTCATTTTCAAAGTTAAAAATAAATTATGTACTTATATTATACTATTATATACAGGTATATTTACCTTTGTGTTTTTGAATTTTATTTTTATTATTTTATTTATGTACAAATATTTCAATTTTATATTTTATTTATTTACAACATAAAATATGGAATATAAAATGGTTTTTATTGGATTTTTATTAATTATTTGCGAAGGTAAATTAAATACATCTTTTATTCTATGTACATGATATATATACATTGATGAGAGAGAAAGTATTTACTTTTATTTTTCTTTTATTTTTACCATTGCTATTTTATTTTTATAAATATATACATAATAAAGGGAATACATAAATATTTTTATTTTTAGAAAATAAAATATTTACACAAAGAGGGGCATTTACACCATGTTGAGTTACCCCATCTCTCTCTAATTATTTTATTTTACGGTCAGGCCCATGTTGAGCCCTCCCTTGGGTTCAGGTCACTCAATATTTATTCTAAATTTTTCTCTCTTTTTCTTTATTTCTTTATTCCTTTATTTTTGTGCAAAAACATGCTAATTATGGCTATTTGCATGATGCATGCATTTTGACAAATTATTGTATTTACAAACAATTACAAGGTATTTTGCCAAGGTTTCTAGCTAAAATAAAGGAATAAAGAGTGATGAATGCGGATTCATCACCCCCCTATACTTTACTTTTGCTAGTCCCTTAGCAAACACTTATTTGGAAAAGAAGTGCAAAAGAGAAAGAAAAAGAAAAAGAGGAGAAATCAAGGTTGATTATTAAACTTTCCTTCATTAAATTGAAATATGGAGCTCAGTCAAACCTTTGGATTATTCATTTGTCGGAACCTTATTTGGACTTAAGCTTAAAACTTAACAACATCTAAGTTCCACCAATCTATGATCAAGACTCCTTAATAAACCAGATCAGAACAAGTCTACATACACAAACTCTAATGACCATGAATCTTTCCTTGTACTGTGTAAGTGATGTGTAGCTCCCCACCTCAGAAGTGACAAAGAAACAACCTCCCTCAACCTGGTAACTCTAATGCCTCGGTCTAGCAACTCTTTCCTCGAGGAGCGGGGTATTCCCTTCTAAGTTCAAGTACAACCAGCTCAAGAAGAGGGGGAAGAAGAGAATGGACCATGACCAGTGTAGCCATGTATCATTGGGGCTCTAACCAGTGTAGCTGAGTCTCCCGCTGCAAGCTTCATGAGATGGTCATGTGTAACATAAGCTTTGCTTTATTTGACTATATACACTTTGGTGGGATTATTAAATTTTCAATCCGACCCACCACTTTTCTGGAGTTTTTCTTCCTTTGCACATTTTTTTTCGATGTACATATGTACAACATATCTACATGGTGCAGCATATATACATAAGGAGTTTTTCATCTTGAGCCACTAGACTATCCCTTTTTTGAAGTTTTATTGCAACCCACAACTCCTATCTTTAGACTTCATAACCACCAGACCAAGTTGAGACGCATTTCCTTCACTATAAGAAGAAGAGAGGTTCCGCCTAGAAGTACTACCCTCATATGCTACCCCAAGCCAAAGGAAACTGCCTCCTCAGCACCTCATCCATGGAGAGCTATGTGTAAAGTGTCGGTGCAAGTAAAGCCATTGTCTCTGAGAGTCATGCATGTGTTGTTAAGTGCTCTACTTAGGCTTATCAAGATGACATATGCTCATAGCCTAGTGGACTCAAAGAATCCCAATGGACCTGAAAAGTCTTAATCCTAAGCCCTGTAAGGTTCCTCTTATGATTAGGTGGATTAAGGTCTTAACCAAGCTTCATTTTTCAATTTAATTCCAAGTCAGTTTAAATGTCAACTATGATTTGGAAAACTATACAAGTATTTACAAAGATGCAATTTTACAATTTTTTACACATATGCGAAATTTTTTAAAAATGTTTGAAAATATGGATGTATGCATGAATGCGAAGTTTTGCAAAATACCTACAAAAATTTACAAAATGTTTTTGCAAACTTTTTGTTTTCCAAATATTTTACAAAAATTTTGTACTATGTACATAATTTTGGTAGGAAAATATTTACAAACTATTTACACAAATCATTTTTAAAAACATTTGCACAAAAATAATTTTTATAAATAAATAGGTATGTTCAAGAAGAATTCTATGTACAAGGACAAATTTTTAATTTTTATGGATTTTTAGCCATTTTATTTATTAACACACTCACACCAAGTACGAGTTATGGCTAAAGTATATATGACATATATACGACACCCCCCTATACTTAGCTCGAACGATGTCCTCAGAGTGATCAAGAGAGATGAAGAAGACATAACTCGTGCTTAGTATAGGGAAGTGAAAAGAAATGGTATATACAAAGATGAATCAAAGAATAGCATAAAGAAGACTCGGTGTTTTCCCCCTATACTTAGGATCAAGTAATCCTAAGTATAGCAGACTGTACATAAAGGGAAATCTGAGTGAGAATGTACAGGGTCTACCCCCTATACTTAGGGTAAAATATCCCTAAGTATAGGCAGCAAAACAGAGGTAGAAAGAATGAATAGAATACCCGAGAGTCCTACACCCCCCTATACTTAGGGTAAAGTGCACCCTAAGTATAGCATGATCATAATATGAGAAAAGGGGTGTGGGACTAAAGAATAGAGTGATATGGACAACTGGATATATACAAGTCGGGAGAACAATGATAATCAGGCGTGAGATGCAATAGATGTGCGTCAAGAGATCACAGCTCATGTAAAGTGAATCGGGGCAACATCAACGACCCGCGGCTAATGATCTAGATATGGCTTGAGCTGCTGACCGTTAATACGAAAGGTAACATCAGAAGACAACTACTATATATCAATACGCCCATTGTCATGTACCTTTCTAACCAAATAGGGTCCCTTCCATTTTCTCTATAGCTTCCCTGGAAATAAATGAAGCATAACATCAAACAACCATACTCTCTGTCCTGGCTCAAACTGCTTGTGGTTGATATGAGAATCATGCCACTCCTTCACTCTCTCATTATACTGTAGGCTGTTTGAAAAGGTTGTATCACGAAGCTCCTCCAGGGCTGCTAACTCTACCCTCCTCTGATCTCCTACACACACTGGATCCATAAGTATATTAGTAACAACCCAGAGTGACCTATGTCTCAGCTCAATAGGTAAATGGCAGGGCTTGCCATAAACGAGGTGAAAGGGAGATGTACCCAAAGGAGTCTTGAAAGACGTCCTATATGCCCACAAGACCGAGTCCAAAAGCTGTGACCAATCCTTTCGGTCAGGGCGGACGACTTTCTGCAATATAGTCTTGATCTCCCTATTCGACACTTCAGCAAGACTATTCGTCTGAGGGTGGTATGGAGTGGCTACTCGATGGTCTATGCTGAACTCACTAGCAAGGGACTTTACCTTATCGTTGACAAAATGAGACCCCCCATTAGATATCAACACTTGAGGTACCCCGAACCGTGAAATGATATTCTTCCTCAAAAATCTACAAACAGTCCTAGCATCTGTGATTCGGGCGGGGATGGCCCCAACCCAACGACTCACATAATCCACGGCCAACAGAATGTACTCAAATCCCTGACTCCTTGGGAATGGACCCATGAAATCGATGCCTCATGTGTCAAAAACCTCACAGAAGTGAATGGGCTACATCGGCATCATATCACGCTGTCCACAAGTGCCCATCCTCTGACAGTCAGTACACCTCTTCACGAACTCATCAGAGTCCTTGAAGAAAGTAGGACACCATAGGCTGGATTGGAGCACTTTCTGTGTCGTTCTCCTCCCATTCTGCCTCAAGCTTGTGGCAGTAAGTAAGGACGTTGTGGTGCTCCTCCTGAGGAATGCACCGACGCCAGATACTATCCCCTCCTTCATGATAAAGGACGGGATCCTCCCAATGGTAAAACTTGGCCTTCTCAGGGAAGGTCTCAAGTTTCTGCCTGGGCCAATCTTGTGGAAATTTCTTGGCGACAAGATAGTTCACAATATCGGCATACCATGGAAGAGAGGCGATAGCAAGGATCACCTCATCTGGGAAGGTCTCACATATAGGCTCAATCTACTCAGTATCCTCAAGATACTCCAATCGGGAGAGATGATCCGCTACCACATTCTTGACTCCAGGTTTATCCTTAATATCTATATCAAATTCCTGGAGTAGAAGGATCCATCTGGTCAAGCTAGCTTTGGCATCCTTCTTTGCCAAGAGGTACCTGATGGCGGTATGATCGGTATAGATGGTCACTCTAGATCCAATGATGTAAGATGTGAACTTATTTAGGGCGAAAACTATGGCTAGCATTTCCTTCTCAATGACGGTATAGTTCCGCTGTGCGGTATCCAATGTACAACTAGCGTAGTGAATAGCAAAGGGGACTCCATCCCTCCTCTGTCCCAGCATGGCCTCCACGGCAAAATCGGAGGTGTCCGTCGTGATCTCAAATGGGAGAGACCAATTATGTGGTTGGAGAACAGGAGCCTCCACAACATGACTCTTGAGAGTCTCAAACGATGATAAACACTTATCATTAACAAGGAACTCGGTGTCTTTCGTCAGCAGATCAGTCAACGGTCGGGAAATCCTACTGAAATTATGAATGAAGCGTCTGTAGAAACTGACGTGCCCTAGAAAAGACCGTAATTGCCGCAAGTTGGATGGGGATTGAGTTTTATAATGACATCCACCTTGGCCGGTTCAACTTTCATGCCCCTGCTGGAGATGATATGACCAAGCACCATCTCCTGAGTCACCATGAAGTGACTCTTCTCCCAAGACAACACAAGGTGAACCTCAATGCATCACTGAAGGACTCGGTCTAAGCAGTCAAGACAAGAATCGAATACATCACCGTAAACCAAGAAATCATCTATGAAGACCTCCAAGCACTCCCCCACCATGTCCGAAAAGATGGACAACATGCATCTCTGGAATGTCGCCGGAGCGTTGCACAATCCAAAAGGCATGCGTCTGAAAGCATATGTCCCGAAGGGACAGGTGAAGGTAGTCTTGTCCTGGTCCTCGGGTGCGATGGCCACCTGATTATAGACGGAGTACCCAAACAATAATGGCTCTTCCCTGCCAGCCTCTCAATAATCTGATCAATAAAGGGCAGGGGGAAATGATCCTTCTTGGTGGCCTGGTTCAATCATTTGTATTCCACACAGACCCGCCAAGAAGTGGGTACCCGGATAGCGATCTCCTCTCCAGACTCACTAACAACTGTGGTGATGTCCGTCTTCTTGGGCACCACATGCAATGGACTGACCCACTTGGAGTCAGAGATGGGGTAGATAAAATCGGCGCTCCACCATTTCGAGATCTCCTTCATGACAACATCTTGAAGATTCGGGTTCAGCCGCCGTTGGAACTCTCGCGACGGCTTTGCCTCCTCCTCGAGATAGATATGGGGGGTCCTTGAGGTCCCTGGCGAGGCTCGAGACCTAGAGCACCTGTGCTCGAGTAATCGGACCTCCAAACGAGGTCCTTATGCGATGATTCCTGCACAGAAAGAAAGCTGGGTCGAGGGCAAAGTGCCTCGACCCGGTTACGAGCGAAGGGGGTAGTCAGGTGAGTCGGGGTGTAGGTCTCCAACGAGCGACAACGGAGGAAACCCGGGTTTCCTATTCCGTGATGAACTAGGATGATCAGAGGGGCATAGAAGGTGGAGCGAGGACTGGTGAAGGTGCTGGTGTGGTCGGATGGCTAAATGGGTGACCGGAACTACGAGGATTGACCGGCGAAGGCTGGGGGTGCAAATCTGAAAAACCTAAAATTAAACTAAGCTAAAAGGAATCTGACCTAGTGGGTGGCTGAGATCGTCTGGGTTGGAGGTTAGGGATCTCCGAGGGTCGTCGCCTCAATGGTTCGATGGGACCAGAGGCTCCGGCTCACCTGGTAGTGGAGCACGGTGGTGTGGCCGTCGGATCGGTGGTTCCCGGCGCTAGCATCCTCCCTGCAACTCTGCCTCACGTTGCTGTCACTCAGGCGAAGATGAGGAGCTCATCAGTGGCAAGGGGGATGGCCAAAGATGCTTGAAATGGTGCGGCGGAGCTGAGATATATAGTGTCAGGGGTCCGACAGAGATGGAGTCGGGCAGCGAGTCTTGGAGCTCGGATCCCTAGGAAAGATGGTGGGCGTGGATCCTGGATATGACGATTATAATGGGGGCCCGGGGTTTGAGTGGATGACGGTCGGATCGCGCCTGCGAAAATGGGAGAATATCGGGTCAGGGGTGCATATCCGGGCAAAGTGGTCCGGGGGGGGGGCAGTTGACCGGGGGTCAACGTTCCCCCGTGGACCAATCAGGAGCCGCCAATTATTAATTATTTGTAAATTAAATTAAAAATAATAAATGGCTTTATATATACAGGTATATTTACCTTTGTGTTTTTGAATTTTATTTTTATTATTTTATTTATGTATAAATATTCAAATTTTATATTTTATTTATTTACACCATAAAATATGGAATATAAAATGGTTTTTATTGGATTTTTATTAATTATTTGCAAAGGTACAATAAATACATCTTTTATTCTATGTAAATGATATATATACACTGATGAGAGAGAAAGTATTTATTTTATTTTTCTTTTATTTTTCCCATTTTTATTTTATTTTTATAAATATATACAAAATAAAGGAAACACATAAATATTTTTATTTTTAGAAAATAAAATATTTACATAAAAAGGGGTATTTACACCATGTTGAGTTACCCTGTCTCTCTCTACTTATTTTATTTTGCGGTCAGCCCCATGCTGAGCCCTCCCTTGGGTTCAGATCACTCAATATTTATTCTAAATATTTCTCTCCTTTTCTTTATTTCTTTATTCCTTTATTTTTGTGCAAAAACATGCTAATTATGGCTATTTACATAATGCATGCATTTTGACAAATTATTGTATTTACAAACAATTACAAGGTATTTTGCCATGGTTTCTAGCTAAAATAAAGGAATAAATAGTGATGAATGGGGATTCATCATCACCTCCGACCACGTATGGTGGCCGGAGACACTGTTCCCTTCCATCACAACCATCAGAACCTCCTCGCCCACTATTTTTGTGTGATTATTTATGGACCAAGCCGTAGTGCTCTAGTAAGTTTTTATATTCTATTTTACTGCAGGTACAGGAACTACAAAAAAATATTACAAAAAAATTCCATTTGTTGCTTACAATTTTTCTTGGATGGCTGCATCTTTATCGCCCTAACCAACAACCATCGGGAGCGTGTGACTCCCATCCAAGAGCCGCCACCACAGTCGACGATCACCGTCATCTCAACCCTTCCACACTGTCGACCATCAAATGAAAAGCCAACGCCTACCACCGAACTTCGTCCTTCGCCTCCTGATCACCCGTGCGAAGGACCTCCTCTGTCAGGAGCACGACACGACCCTGTCATCGCCCCTTGAAAAGAATAAGGATTTGCAAATGGGCTAGAAATCTCACAAGGCAAGATATCCAGTCGGTGTGGTGACCATTCATGAAACCCAATCTAATTCAACAATCAACCCACGATTAAATATCAAGCAATAAAGACAGTGTGGATCAAAATTTATTATAAACCCTACAATAAAATGTGTATATCGATAAGCAGAGTAGGGTGTCTAGCACAGGGAACACACGGAGTAGAACTATATATTATTTACAAATAAGTAATATAAGTATATGAGTATATGTATCTATTCGCAATTCTAGTCAAATAATGTCAATTTTTAATTTAATTAATTTTTATTTTATAATTTTTCGTTTTATATTTTTGTATTTTGGTTTTAGTTATATATATATATCTGTTTTTATATTTTTAATTTTTCCTTTCTATAAAAGATATATAATAATATATAAGGTTAGGTATATACAATATAGAGTAGGATAAATATAAATACTACAAAAAATAATCAAAATATAGAAAATAAATTTTTTTAGGTTTTTTAAATATTTTTTACTATTTATGTGATTTTTAGGATTTTTGATAGTTTTATATATTTTTTAAAGGTGAGAATACCCAAAAAATCATGGTTAGATTAAAATAGGACAAATTAAAATGAAGATGAAAATACCCAAATAGTATCAGATATGCTCCAAATTATTTTAATATAAATATAATAATATAGAGAAAATTACAAAATAGAAATTAATATTTTTGGAAATTTTAGGAATTTTGTAGATTTTTATGAAGATTTTGGGGGGTTTTCAATTTTAAGCATCTTCTATTTCTATCTTTAGTGATTTTTGGTATGTAGTTGTAAAATACTTAAATAAAAATAATATTTTATGGGGAATTTTTAAAAATAATTTATATTTTTTGGCATTTTTACGACAAACAGGGGCTGACCATGTAGTAAATGATTTTTTAAAAATAAGAGAGGGCATAAAATGCAAATGTTAAATTACAACATGATCAACATGCATCTAGGTATATACTCCTATTTTTTCGTAAGTTTTGAGACATGACATCTATTTTTAATAAAGAGGAAATGGCTCACAAAAATATTCATCCCGGTAGGGGTATATTTGCAAATAAAAATAATGGCAGAGGTCTCAATGCAATTTTAACCAAAGTTTAACACTGATATTTAAAGTTTATATATTAAAATATGATTAGATAAACCCGCTAAGGCTGCCATGAAATTTTTCAAGATAAAATTTGCGCCTGCACGTGACTCTAGTCGAGACTAAATTGTAATATATAGAAAGTTCATGGTCAACATGCAATTTTTCCAAAAGTTTTTCAACTACTTAAAATATTTACAAGTCTTTTAAGTAATTACAAAAAAGTGGAGGGAGTCTATGCTATTTACCCACTTATATGCCCGAGATCCAATCGTTCTTCTTCCGCCACATGTCAGATCTTGCGGTTGTAAAGAGGATGACGATTCGTTGATCCAACGACTGCAATTAGACCTGGCAGGGGATCTTAATCCAACGGAGATCAAGGATGTTGGAAGAACACCTAACCATAGTTCGCCGGTAAACTTTGATCAATCGTTCCGCGATACTCTGACGGGCGTTCTCTCCTTCGACAAGCCCAGCATACTTGTTGGGATTCCTCTGTGTGCAGCTGTAGGGTCCAGGTGAGGCGAGAAGGGGATGGATGCTCCAGTGAGGTTGGACCACCTGGAGTAGCTCTAAGTGGTCATTGAGGACCCAGAGGCTTCGAAACACCTACAAGTCGCAATCAGGACACTCCTGGGTACGAGGGTTATTTCCTCGACCTAGGGTCTACGCGCAATAGCAAGGAATATGGAATGGAGGGGGAGATCCGACGAAGGTGTCCGAGGGAGCTCTGACTCCTTGAATCAGGACTCAATTCAAGGGGGTTATGATAGGGATTGGTGAAGAATATGAAGAGGGTTGAGATGGGATGGAAGTCAGAGCAAATCAAGGGTCAGATCACTACAATTTTAACCTGGAGCATGGGCTCCAGGAATTTGGGGGTTTTCAATTAGAGCGCTATTCTCTTGATTGGACTACAAATTAAAGATGCAAAACTTAAAATTACACTACAGGATTACATAGAGATGATGTGAAATAGGGCTCAACTGGCCTGAGAGGCCAGGAGCAGAATCGGTTGGCGCTCCCGCGGTTGTTTTGATTCACCTTCTCCGTTCTCTCTCCTCGCTGAAAATCACGAGCTCCACCTTGTTGTCACCATGGAGAAACTCGAAGAAGTTATATGAGGGGCTAAAGCATGAAGAAAAGGAATCAAAAATAAAAAAAAATTGGCGAAGGAGATTTATTTATAAGCGAGCTTTTGGTCGATTTTCGAGGCGATTTTGCTTGAGATTGGTGGGAGGTTGGTGAGGATTTCGTGATGGGCGAAGGTAAGGGGTGAAGGGGCTACATGATGGTGGTGGTTTCGAGGGCAATGAGTGAAGAGGGAGGTGTGGAGAAATTGGTGAAGTGGTGCCCTCGTGAATCTCTCAGAGGAGGGGGGACAGTTGACCGGCGATCAACATTTAAATGCGCCTGGTTGGTCCAGGTGGACCAATTAGGAAATTCCAAGGGAAAAATACCTTGGAAAATGAATAATAATTGGTATTTGATTTTATTGTTTGTAGGTTATAAAATAAAAATATTTCTAATTCTTTGTTGTATTTTATCAAAATTTTTATTTATTTTTTAGAGGTGTTTATTTACAAGTTACTCTTTAGGGTATATATAGGTATATTTACATATGTTTTAGGAATTTTATTTTTATTTTGTATTTTTAATTTTATTATTTTATTATTTATAAAATTATAATTTATTTTTTATACTAACTTACAATTTATTTTTATATACATACATATATTTTTATTACATTTTTTGGTGCAATATATAAACTTAAATAAATAGGTGCATTCATTGTATAGGTATAGTTATTGGTATTTCATCTATATACTTTATATACTTATTTTATTTTAATTCTTTCTTTATTGTTTTTAGTTTTCATATGTACACATAATATAAATAATATTTACATAATTATAAAAAATGTAAAATTATACAAATAATAAATAATGAATAAATTGACTATTTTAATTGGTTATATTATACAATAGGGATCCAAAACCTAACTTCCACACCTTAACTCCAAAAAATATGAAATCACCTTTATTAAGTAGCTTAATAAAAGTTATATACAATTAACATTCTTTTGATATATTTTGAGTTTTTATTTAGGAGATATGAGTCTGTAAAATTTGGCTTTTGGAATTTTATTTTGTGTATTAAATGTACACTGTATATCATTTTTATGTGAAATAAATTTTATCTTTTTCTATATATTATTATCTACAACTTTCATGTGAAATTTAATTATTTGAGGTATAAATAATGAAGAACAAAATATGTCCCAAAAAGCAGTTATTGGCATATATTGTAGAGTGATTCGTTCTGCATTTTCTGTACAATTAACCGCCCTATCTTCCCTTACTTTATTCCTTATCGACTAAGTAATCATGATGACTGAGTCTTGGAGGCTAGGGTCACTTCATTATCCTTGACACTTCGCTCTCTTTTTTTCTTTCCTTTATTCTTTTATTTTGGAAATAAATACTATAAACATACAATATTTTATACAGTATTTGGAAGAAATTAATGAATATTTATTTTGACAGACTAATGATATATACATGCATTCAACTGGGATTTAAAGGTCAAAATGAAAAAATAAAGGCGATGAAATGGGGATTCATCACCCCCTATACTTACCTTTGCTAGTCCCTAGCAAAAACTTATACCTATAAGTGTGGGGAAGAAAATAAAGAAAAGAAAAAGAAATAACTTGGAGTAATTTTTGATCTTAAACTTATCTTAATAATGTCAAAGTTTGGAGCTCCGAGGAAACCTTTGGATTAATGGTGTGTTAGGAACCACTTAGATGTTAGGATTTATGACACAGCAACCTTTAGGTTCCATACTCCTATTATCCAGTTCAATCCACAGCCAGGTCAAACCATCCTCTCAATCACATACTCTTGATACCTTGAAATGATAGAACCATGTGTGTGGAATTGTTTAGCTCTCCCCATACAAAATCATTGAACCACCAAGGTGTCTGCTTTTCTGATAACTCACCCTCATGGAGTTAAATATTTCCTTCTAAGGTTAGATGCTTCTGATCTTTACAACCGAAGGGGATAGGAAGTTATAAGAAGAGAAAGAGAAGTGGGAATGGACCAGTGTAGTCTTCATTCCCTTGTGAAGTCGGTCAGTGTAACTGGATCTTCACTAAGAAGCATGCTTTTTCTGAAACTCATTATTGTGGAATTTTCGATTGAAGGCTTCTTTGAATAGTTTCTTTGACTTTGCAGAGCATCTGCATCATTGTTTGTGACATGGTCTGCATTATTGTTTGTGCCCCGATAGATATATCGTCTTTTGTTCCAATCACTATTTTGGGGTCTTAAAAAAAGTTACGTCGATATTCTATCCCTCGTCCGAAGCATTGTTTCAATCTATCTTCAGTTTTTAGATATTGTTGCTATCAGAAGAAGTGGGTTAGAGTACCGGTGTCGACAATCCCTAAGAATGGTTCTTGAGATATCCTTGACGAAGCAGCCTTGCATCATCCCAACTTAGATCCTAAGATTTTTCAATAGTGCATCTAGGTTGAGCTAAGTATTAGTTGCGATCTTTCCAGTCAAGTCACGGTCTCAAGAGTCATACGAATGATATGAGTGATTCTATTTAGGCACATTGAATTAACTCATGAGCATAATCTTATGGAATCTAAAGAATTAAGTCAATGTAACTTGAAGTTTCTCCAATTCCAATTCTCTATGGGTTCTTCTGAAATTAAGTGTATTAAGGTCTACATAATGCTCCAATCTTCAGACTTGTTCAATTGCCTAGAAACTACGAAAAATGCTCATGCTATGTATAATGCAGGAAAATAGTTTTATGATGCAATTTTCGGACATCTGACCTTTTTATGGATTTCTGAAAAGATAATGCAAATGCATGGATTTTTTCTTTTTCTTTTTTTTAATAAGAATTCATACATGTTTTGGTATTTTGGTTTTGCAAATGTTTTTTGCGATTTTTGCAAACAAAATATTTTGGCTAAGAAAATAGGTACAAATATTTACAAGGGGATGCATCTTATATTTACAAGAGTTAGGTTTATAAGAATTTACAAGGGCTAAATAATCATTTTTTATATTTGTGTATAATATTAAAATGGAATTTTTAGAGGGATGATATATTTCTCAAACTTATTTGAAAATGATTTTACAAAAAACTTTGGAAAACTATAGTCCAAAATAATTTTTATAAATATTTTTTACAAACATTTACACACATTTGAAAATCATTTTGCAAAGGTTTTTCAAACAGTATATATAGATTTTTCAAAATATTTTTGCAATCATTTTTCAAACATTTGCAAATCATTTTTTCAAACATTTTTATTTCATGCTAAAAAAGAGAAATTTTACAAACAAAATATTTTACAAAGGTTGAAAACATTTTATAAAATATTTTTCAGACAGTTTTTAAAAGATTTTTCACAAGTTCAAACTAGTTTTCAAACATTTTGCAAAAGTATTTTCGTCTGATTTATTAATCAGTATATACAAGAATTTTAAGGAATACTAAACATCATTTTTATTAAATAATTTGATGAATTTGGTTATATGTATAGTGTTTTAGCCTTATTTATTGAAAATAGGAAAATACAAGTTATGGATAAAATATATATAAAGTATATATTGATTCCCCTATACTTAGCTTGAGCTATGTCCTCATAGATCGAAGAGAAAGGAAGACATAAATCGTACTAAGTGTAGAGAAGTCTATACTACAACGACTAAAGAATAGGAAGTCGAACGTCCCCACTATACTTATGATCAATTAATACTAAATATTGCAGTTTGTATACCAATGCAGGGAGGGTCGTGGGTGGGAAACTAATAAATAACTAACTCAATGACTCGGCGTGTCTCCCCCTATACTTGAGGTAAAATATCCCTATGTATAGAAAGAATGCCAAAAGTTGAGGTGATGGATGAGGGATCGATGGATGAGCATCCGAATGTATTCATCCCCCTATACTTAGTATACATCATATCCTAAGTATAACAATGATGTACGTGACAAAATATTTTTTTGGAAGAATCAAATAATAGAAAATGAAAAGAAGAAAAGACGAAAATGATTAACTGTTCAAAAATATTTTTAATAGCCTCGTATGCAAGGATGTTGTGGGTGTGAGTTCTTCATCGTGGACCACCTAAATTGAATCGACCGTGTACAAAAACGTATCATCGAGATACGACTTCAGCGGTTGCCCATTGATCACAAATGGTTGTACGTCAGTTGACAGATCGGATATGACGATACTTCCATTGTTACTCACCTATTTTACTATAAACAGCCATGTCCACTTGAACTTCAATTTTGCTAAAAATAGTTGAGCTTTACATCAAACAACCAAACTTTTTATCCTGGCTTGAAGGTGTTATGATGAATGTGCTTGTCATGCCACTTCTTGATCTCTTCTTTGTACATCAGGCTGTTATCATATGCATACTCGCGGAATTCAAGGAGTTGATTCAGATCCAACTTTATGTTCTATCCTCCCTTCTTGGAATCCAAATTGTAGATGTTGATTGTCCAAAATGATTTGTGAATAAGTTCCACAGAAAAATGACATGGCTTGCCGTATACTAGGCGCTAGGGAGACATTCCTAACAGTGACTTGTATGTAGTTCGATAGGCCCAAAGTACTGAGTCTAGAAAATTTGACCAATTCTTCCTGTCAGGGCATACGAGTTTATGCAATATTGTATTTATATCCCTATTTGAATATTCGGCCAGGCCATTGGACTGTGGGTGGAACGAAGAGGTGACACGATGTTCTATGCAGAATTCATGTGTCAGCTTCTTCACCTCTCTGTTGATGAAGTGGCTACCCCCATCAGATATCAATATTTTGGGAATCCTGAACCTTACGATGATTGATCTTTTAGAAGTCGAGAGATAATATGACTGTCTATGGTTTGACATGGGATAGCCTCCACCCAATAGCTTACATAATCGACAACGAGCAGAATATACTCAAATCCCTAGCTGTTAGGGAACATGCCCATAAAGTCGATGCCCCACGTGTCGAACAGGTCAGAAATCTGAATGTATTTCAGAAGCATTGTATCTCTCATTCCTATGGTACTGCCCAATCTCTGACAGTCAGTACAATGCTTGACAAAGTCTTCTGCGTATTTGAATAGATCGACCACCAAAGGTCGCATTGTAGAACTTTCGTTCTCATTTTTCTTCCAGAGTGGTGTCCTCCTGATTCTCTAGAGTGACAATGCTCAAGGATACTGCGGACTTCCTCCTAAGGAATGCATCTTCTCTATATGCAGTCTGCCCCCTTTCGAAAGAGATATGGATCCTCCCAGTAGTAGAAATGGATTTCTGACAAGAACTAATCTCATTTCATCTTATGCCAATCTTTGTGTAGTTTTCTTGGATACACGATAGTTCGCAATATCTGTAAATCAGGGGAGCGAGGTGACTAACAAGATGGCCTCATCTAGAAAAGTAGGCCCAGGATTGTCTGGCTCTGGCAATCTGGACAAGTGATCGACCACCACATTTTTAACTCTAGATTTATCAAGAATTTCTAAGTCAAATTCCTGGAGTAGAAGGATCCATCTGATTAATCGTGGTCTAGCATCCTTCTTGGCTTGTAGAAACTTGATGGCCGAGTGGTCTATATACACTATAACATTGGATCCAAGTAGATGGGATATGAATTTCTCTAGGGCAAATACTACTGCTTGCGGCTCTTTTTCAGTGACAGTGTAGTTTCTTTGTGCTTCATCTAGAGTTCTACTAGCATAGTAAATCACAAATAAAATATGATCTCTCCTCTATCCTAGAACTGCTCCAATGGCATATTCAGAGGCATCAGCCATGATCTCAAATGGTAGAGACCAATCTGGCAGTTGAAGGACATGGGTCTGAGTGATTATTTGTTTCAACTGCATAAATGCCTGGAGGACTCTGTCATCGATAATAAAATCTGCCTTCTTGCCAAAAATCTCAATCAGGGGTTTGGCGATTTTGCTGAAATCCTTTATGAATCGTCGGTAGAATGTGCCTTAAGAATGATCTGACATGCTTCAAATTTGTAGGTGGTTCTAGCTTTGAAATTACTTCCACCTTCATAGGATCTACCTCCATGCCACGCTTCGAGATGACATGGCCAAGAACAATACCTTCGGTCAACATAAAGTGGCTCTTTTCCTACGAGAGCACAAGGTTCATCTCGTAGCATCTTTTCAGGACTCGGTGTAGATAAGATAAACACTGATCAAAGTTGTCTCCGTAGACCAGGAAATCATCCATGAAGACCTATAGAAAACTTCCAACCATATCTACAAATACTGCCAACATATATCGTTGGAACATCGCTGGAGCGTTGCATAACCCGAACGACATTCTGCAGAAGGCATACGTCCCAAATGGACAGGTGAAGGTTGTCTTCTCTTGATCTTCAGGAGCAATGAAGACTTGATTATAACCACAGTATCCATCCGAGAAACAGAAATATTCCTCCACGACCAGTCTTTCATTCTCTACTGCATCACTCCATATGGTGATTAATTACATGTACAATTCAATTTCCGATGAAGACTCAATCTCAAGCAGTATGTATGCGATGCTAAACACAGCCTCTGATGAAATCTAGAGCAAGGCATTGATGGTTTTTGAATCAATCGAAATCGGAGAAATGATGATGAAATCTAGAGTAAAACTAGAACAAGAGCTTCAGAATGTCTAGAACCACCAAGATCTGCCTTGAGCACAAGCCACCACTGATTGGAGAAAATGACAATGCCACATGGAGCTCTTTCGTCTCAAGAACAAGAAGAACATGGTCCCTAACTCCAGTTTGCATCATATCTACATATTCCAGACAATATCTGGACCTGGAAGTTGGCACAAGGACGATGATGGAAGATGCCAGGTTGAAGAAGCGTCGAAAATCAGAGAAGTGACACAAATTTGCAAGAGGAATCTCGCGTTACCAGTGAAGAGCCCCAAGAGAGGGGCTCCACGAGGTTGATGGAGGATACTGTGAGGATCTTGGATACCATGTTGCAGTGAACATCGAGGGTGAGGTACACTTTTGCAGTACCGTAGGCTCGTGCCTACCACTTTCGACGGCGAAGAGGGTACACAGGAGGTCGGGGCGATGAGGAGGGGATGATGTCAGAGGCGAAGGGGATAGGGAGAGGAGGATGTTGGGGGCAGTGGGGCTGGGCAGCGGAGGATGTCGATGGTCGAGGTCAGGCTGGAGGAGGATTGGGGGTGGCGGAGGAAGGGGTTATTTTTACATTTGTGCCCCTCTTAATTAAATATTGGATTGAATATACCATAATTTAGTTCAATTTATTGGCGATCAAACTAACGGAAAAATATAAGTGACAATAATGCAAGAAGTTAGGGGCACAATATTTCAAGAAAATGAGGTGCATAACTAATATTGCAAAAAGTTAAGAGGGGCACAAGTGATAAAAAATTTTAGTATTTTTATTTCAAATAGATATTGTTTATACCAACTTCAATGTGTTTATATTCATATTTGATCCATTCCATATCCGTTTATACATTTATCATAATCTGTATCCATTTCAAATTAGATACTTATATATATATATCACTATCACTATGGTATTTGTAAATATATGTATAGAAATATATATATATATATATTTGTTTGTAAACATGTTAGATATAACTTCAATGAAATAGTTTTTTAATATATTTGTTTATATGGATGTCCCCAATGTTACGATAGTATACAAAGGGATCCGACGGTTACATCCATATCCCATCCGCTACCATATCTATAATATCTTTTTTTTACCAATGAATACATACGTACATGCATACGCACATACATACATAAATACATATACATGTATTTATCCATTTAAAATGGATACAAATATATAACACATTTGTATCTATAAAAATCTACATCAAAATCTATAATCATATATAATTTGTATGAAACAAATAAATTTGGTATATATATTTCATCAATATATTGTATCAACTTTAATTTGCAAACACGTTTGGATATATCTACATCTGATATGTTACCATGTATATTTCACAGACACACACGCATGCCCGCTCCCACACGCGCACGCGTGGTACACGCGCACACGCACACACACACTCGCGCACACCCACACGTACACACGTATGTACGTGCACGCACAGGCACACACACCCCCACACCCGCGCACACACGACACATGCACACACACGCACCACGCGCACACACGCACACACACACACAACATGCACACACACACACATGCACACACACACAAACATGCACACACGCACACCCACACCCACACATGATTTATGGATGGTTAAAGGGACATAGAAGCTTTAGGTATTATAGATATTGACCTAATCATGTGTGACAATATACAGAGATAAAAGCCATTCCATCCTGGATAAGGTTACTACAACGAAATGACTATATAGTGACATTTTAAAAAAACTTGTCACTCTATTATCCATTATTAAATATATAATGACCCTATCAATCCTTGTGAAATTATTTTTATATTTAAATTAGCTACAATTAGTTATATTTAAAAAAAATAAAAGAAAAATTTTGTTATATAGACCATCACTAATGATATAGAACTAATGATATAGTGGCGGATATGTCATCTGTCGTTAACTTCAAGCATTAAATAATTCACTACCACTATTATCACCATTAACCACATAACAATAGATGATATATTGAGGGATTTCAAAAAAGTGTCATTATATACTCGTGTTGTTGTAGTGGGTTACATTACCCGCATCCAAAGAATGCCTCATTTTTCATATTACAATGCAACTTGAATAAGGTAAAAATGCTACGTTTTGGATGAGATCTCTTACGATTATCTTTTGTCACAACTTTTTGTTGATTTATAACTAATAGGAAAAGGGGATTTTATAAGTAATTAATACCCTATGAACAAATCCAGAACCAAAGTAGGGGCCATGCCCCATTGGGTATAATGTGGCTTTTGCCCCTGCATATTATTTTGATATCAGTAAATATCAAAATTCATACATCTGTCTTAAATAGTTATATATTTATTTGAAACCATATCCGATATAATCGTTATGAAATAAATATGTTTAGCACATTCATCTCATCTAAATATCTCTTATACCAACTTTAAAATGCAAATAGATATCATCGGGCCATATCTAATCAATTATGATATTTATTTTATACATATTTTATATGTATAAATATCTATTTTAAAAAAATGAATATAGCTACAATATTGTATCATTATCCATGTGCATTTATATTTTAAAATGTATAAGGATAATATATACGATCGTTTGCATCCCTATGTAGATACGTCATATCTAATCAATTATGATATTTATTTTATACATATTTTATATGTATAAATATCTATTTTAAAAAATGAATATAGCTACAATATTGTATCATTATCCATGTGCATTTATATTTTAAAATGAATAAGGGTAATATATACGATCATTTGCATCCTATGTAGATATGTTTGTAACAATGGTGTATAAATTGAAAATGTTGAAGGAGTCACATTTGCAAGCAATGAAATCTCAATTCCTATGTGGTACACATGAGTGCCAATTCCCATGTACATGGAAAATGAGTTTCCATTATAATCATCATTATTCGTGCCTTCTTATGATCTAATAAACATTCATAAGGAATGAAATCAGTGAAGGAAATATTATCCATTTCCCCATATAATCTAGCGTGACAAATGGGTCCATATCTCTCTGTAGGGGTAGCTTCACCTACTGGTATCCCTTTTCACTATTGGAGACTGCCTGCTATGATATCATTTGCAACATTTTGACCTTGGAACTAAGATGTTATTGAGAAAAGTTGACCCTTGAAAACTTGTTTTGCGTGATCGAATCCAATTGGTCAAGTTGACAATTGTCCAGAATGCTTATGTCTAAGTTGTTAAGTGCTAATCCCCGTCATCCATAACCCAACTCTCACATTTGTGAGTATTAGATGTAGGAATACATTTTTATGTGTTATAATCTCCACCATTTATACTTAATGACATCCTCATTGTTTTATGACATGTTATTTATTCTCAATAATAGTGGTCGGTGCACACTCCGGGTAGTCTTTCCTCTTATATGATTGGGTGGCTCAACCTCTTTGGTCATCTTTTATGTTATTAGAGGGAACTCACTCTTTTACTTTTTGTAATATTACAAGCCTAGACCTAGACCATTATCATGGAGTATTAACCTTGACAACTTGTTGGGTTTTAATCCAAATGGTCAGTTGATGACCACATGAACTGCTTAAGCTTAAGTTGTAGTAGTCCCTACGCTTATAGCACATTCTCACTTCATAATTATTATATACTCAAACAGGTTTGTGGTGTTACAACCTCTACTAGTAATATTCGCAATATCCTTTGCAGTGTGATCAATCACTTGTTCCCAGGAATAATGATAGTTGCATGCTACATGTAGTCTTTTCCTCTTATCTATTTGTATGGTGGCTCAACCTCTTAGGCATGTCTTACCACATTAGATCTAACCAAACTATGGATTGGAGCAGACCATGGGGAAAGCTGAATGAGTTGAGGTTCTAAAAATTCTTGTTTAGATGTGACCGTCTATGAACCATACTTAATGGCTCAAGCTCACTAGGTTCAAGTCTAGGCAGGCCGACCCATGGGGTTATAGTCTCCCCCTTTATATGCATTGTCCTTGTTGAGTTATACCACATCATTTATTTCTACTAACAATGGTGGTTGCAAGCTTCGGATAATCTTTTCCTTTTATCTCTTTATATAGAGGGCTCCACCTCTCAGGTATTATTGAGGGAACCTTGCTCTGATATTATTTGTAAGGTCCCGAGTCTAGACCCGAGCTGTTATCGAAAAAAATGACACTGACAACTTAATGAGCTCGGGATTATTCTGACCTACATCCCTAAAACATGGATGAACTCTCCATATTGGAACACGTGTAGCAACTCCTTGATCTCATCTTTGTCAGCAACTCATTGGAGTTGTATATTCAACATCTTCGTCAGCCAGGCAAGCCGAGGGAGGAGGAATCTTCCTCGAGCGGAGCTCAGCCTCGTCTGGGTCATCGTCGATGGGGTAATCGATGTGGATCTAGTGAAGGATGAGTTCGAAGTGATGGTGGGGCTACAGGTGAAGATGAGGGGAGTGGGGTTCAGGTAGAGGATGAGAACGGTGAAGAAGTGGAAAGAGGGGACTGGGTTGTGCGATGGAGGAGGAGGTCGGATGCCACGTGTGAAAGAGGAGGATGGGTTGATGGAGGATGGGTTGAGGGAGGATGGGTTCAGAGAGTGTTTGGACAGTTATGTCCTATTAACCTCACAATGGTTTGAAAAAATCATGGTTAAGTTCAACTTATTAACAGCTAAAGTAACTGAGGGACACAAGTGATAGAATGGTAAGAAGTCGGTGGCCACAACTGAAATTCCAAAAAAGGGAGAAGCAAAACTGATATTGCAATATCTCAAAGGGGCAAAATTAATAAAAACCTTTTTTTGAGTGTATATTTGTGCACATGTGTGCATGTGTGTATGGGGGTGCATGTGTGTGCCTGCATGCGCACACACGTGACTTTATATTTGTGTGTTAAAGTAATGATGATTGTCTATATAAGTGACTAAATAATTTGGTGAAAAAAATTCAACTAATACCTCTAACGGGATTTTATACGTTGGAGTGCAAACTATTTGTCTAACATCGCAAGCTTACACCTGCGTTGTTATCGTGCATAACATTGCTATCAATTTGTTGGGCTTGCGTCCAACTGTGTTATAGACAACTTACTAGAATGTTTAAGCCCAAATTATTAAGTAATAATCCAACTATTTATAACACACTTTATGCTCCATTGGAATTGGCCGAAAATTAAAGGGGCAAGATATTCTGCTCGAGTTGGGTTTCGTTCCACAACTTGATTTTTGAATCCCAAATTTGAGAGAAATAATAAGCTTCGGATAAGGTTTTTGATGTCAATCGAAAGGGATTTAGATAGGTGTAACATCCCGAGCATAGGTCTTCGATACGCTATCGAGGAAAACTGTTCCTAACAACTTATTGAGTTCGGACTCAAATGGATCCGTTGACAACTACTCAGAATGCTTAAGCCCAAGTTGGCAAGTAGTAATTCCCATTACTTATAAATCACACCCACACTTAGTACTTCGACAATAACTTCTTAACATACACAAGTATCGACAGACCCTGCAACTGTCTCTATTACTATACCAAAAAATGAAAGTAATGCAAAAATGCAGCAATGAATGAATGCCATAAAAAGTTATATAACTGAATCCCGTGAATATAGCACTGGAGTACATAAAGTATATGACAATAACTACCGATGCCTTCTTTCACAGGTTGTTTTATTATAACCATGCTCCTTACATCGACTACACCTAACTTGAACTTTACCCATCTCATCCATGCTAGCGCGTAGATGCCTCCTCCGAGGTCGGTCAAAAGAGAAAACTAGATTCAGGTGGAGAAATGGTGAGGGTTCCAGACTTCCAGGGACGGCCAGAAGCGACGATCGGGAATCGGGACGAAGGCATGTGCATATGTGGACTGGAATGAGGTTGCCGTATAAAAATCAGAGCACAATTTCAAGTGTTCTGTGCTGACATTGACATTACCGCATACCGCAATTATAAGCGGGCAAATTAATCGCATCGCCTGCATATAACCACATGTGCACACAGACCATTGACCATTTTGTGTTGACCTTATAGTTTCCCTCTGGGACCCGGACTTCAAATTCCGTGAGAGTGAACTGCTCAACCATCAGGCAATGCGCTGATTGTACAAGACCATCCGTTAGCTTCTCATATCGGGGCATTAGGTGGTCGGTCACCTTCTCACTGAACCTCCGTCGTTCGATGAAGTAAGTGTTTAGGCGATAAAACACTGCTAAAATAAGTGTTAATACATGTAGGCCCCGTATTCCCCTAAGAACATTGTTGAAACTTTCAGAGAGGCTAGTAGTGGTCAGCCCCATTGACGTCCCTCGTCATAAGCGCAAGCTCAGTAACATCGATCCCCCCTTCCTATCTCATTATCCAGTCATATGCATCTGAGTCGGTTGTTCGAATTTGATTCATAATGTGTTCATGATCATACTTACTAATCACCGCCCGGCACTATACTTTTTTTGTATCCACTTATTTGTAAACCCGACCCGATGCATATTCGCATGCATGTGTCGGAGGCAAAACGATGGCAATAACCTCTCTCGATCGGAAAGTGTTGGGGCAATAAGTTCTTTAGATCGGAAAATCTGTCGTTGATGAAGCAGATACCATAGCGATCAATGATATTAGCCAATTTATATAGAAAAAACCCCATGATTCTAATCTTTCACTCTCTACTCAAAGGCAATGGGAAAGAGGTGACTATTAGCATCTACAGCGGTAGCCGCAAGCATATGCTCTTTATATTTCCCCCATAGATGGGTGGCATCAATGCTCAAGACTGGAGGACAATGCGTAAAACCTTGGATTGAGGGGGCGAAAGCCCAAAATAGACGGAAAAAGGCAGCTCTTCCTTCTATGTGTGCACCGATTTTACTATCAATCGTTGGTTGATATTCGAATTCGTAGAAGGAACCGAGATTGCAATGTCTCATCAGCCACATGAATCGATGGATATTTGCATATGACCCAACAACATCTGCAAATATCTTTTCAAAAGCTCTTAGTTTCCCATTTAATGCTTTCTTATATGATATTTTAACCCTGTACTTTTTTTAATGAGGGATTGGATGACACTTGGAGTAAGTGTCAAATTGGATCTAAGCATGGCGAGAATGAATCTCCCAACAAATTTCGCGGTACAAACACGATTATCAACAAGTAGTATTGCATTACGACAAAAGTGTTCTGCACGGTAACTGCTTATTTGTCAGCTGTCACGATGACTGTTGTACGCTACATGTAATCTCCAATAACAATTATCATGTACAAATGGGTGCTCTTCGAGGCATCAACCTTGAACTGGACGTACTTTGACATATACTCCAAGTGGTCAACTTATCGATTAGGCTCGTCTTCGAATGGAAAGATCGATTGAGCCAGAAGTCCTTTCCCGGCGATCCTTCGCTCGGAGTACCATCAACTTCATTTAAAAATGGCATCTTCTCTACAAAGATACCAAAGATCCAATCATTCGAACCGAAGAAGTCTGTTAGATCGTCCATAGAATCCAAATCTATCCCGTAGTCCACCTGTGGATCATATATTGGTTCATTGTTATTGGAAGAAAGAAGAGATTCCTGACGATGATCGGTCAGTACTCTCATCCTGGTACTAGTAGTCCCCATGCAAGCTTGTTCATTCACTCCTTCAGCTTCATTCACTATTTCTTCAGCTATTCCTTCTTCTTCCACATCGCCATCGTCTTCATCTCCATCTTCACCATTATTTTCAACATCTCTTGAACACCATCTCCCTCATATATAGATTGATTAACATCAAACCACTGTATTGATGATGCTCCCACATCGACTTGGGATGGAGCGATCTCCGCTGCCTCAATTAGAAGCTCTATCATTTGTACCTATCGACTCACTCGCGACATTAAGTTTGTAATTTTATCTGTCTCAATCATGATTGAACGAAACGAGTTGGTACTTGCAGGCCACTTGCACGTGATCTTAATATCGTATATATCGGATGTATACCCAGTAAGCCCATATATTTGAGAAAGAAGATCATCATAAGTGCTAGATACAAGCACTTTGATCATGTCACTATGACCTCCTTCATAAGCAATCTCAGTATTTATGATTTTAATATGTCCGCCCCAGAACACATATAGCGCAACAATATCAGTCATTTCCTATACATCACTAAAAGTTATTACATGACCTACAAACTTATACTCAAAGAATTCTATTGTTAAAGAAAATTGAAAAGGGCATGCATGATAAAAGCCCTAAACCATATCTCTATCCACATCTTCCTATTCCACCCCTATTCCCTATTCCACATTCTATTTACAACTATGGTTCTTATAATTTATGATATAAAGATCAAAACTCTGAGAAATTTATATAGTTAGAATTGATGATATACTCCTCTTTTATCCTTATTCTACATCTTCAAATATCCATGAATAGCATAAATGTCAAATAAAAAATAACACAACTAACAATATTATGAAAAAATAACACAACTAGCAATTTTATAAAGGATACCACAACTAGCAAAAATTGCACAACAAGCAAAAATAGCACAACTAGCAACATTTCTATGTATTTAACGATGTTTATTATTTGCAAGCATTATGTGATGTCAACTTACACAGCTAGCATTATTATATTTAATGTTCTTTAATTTAAAAACCTACTAAATTAAAATTATAAAATCATTAAAGAAAAATACATACCTTAACTTGAAGATGATGAGATGATAGGAAGGGGTTGAGAGGGAGTAGGGAAGAGAAAATGTGAAAGGTGTGAAGAAGTGAGAGGGGATGGGGGGTTTATATAGGATTTTTGGGCAGCCTCGGCGCGGCAAACCATTTGCTGTGGTAGCTTGGTCAGCGACAGCTTCTGTCGCGGCGAACGGTATACCGCTGCAGAGGCTATTCAAATCACTTCAACTCCATCGAAGACCGTAGCCAGTCTCGTCGACCGCGCCCACATAACCCACGACAAACGATTTGCCGCCCCAGATAGATCAGCGGCAAACCGTTCACCGATATATTCCCTCTTTGAGAAATATTTTGAATCCGTACCCTATTCGGAAATTATCTTTTCCCCTCACCATTCAGGAATTAACTCCCAAGAGCACATGTAATTGTGTGTTCCTCTGTCTATGAACTCACACTTTAATATTAAATATAAATTCAATCCATCAATCTTGATTCATATTATAAAACTAAGAGGCTGTTAAAATTTCTGGACAACGTTGTCCATTAATCTTGATGAGAAGGTCATGGACAACGTTGGAGGAGAGAAATTCAAGGTAGTATTAATACTAATATTATATTACTTGATTTTATTTAGTTGGGTACAAGATGGATGTAACTCCTATTTACACACATACGTGAAAGATAAAAAGATAAAACCGTAGCCTCATCCTTAGGTCGTTTGATTTGAGCAGGAGCAGGGTATTTCTGAGGTCACCAGGGTATGCAGTACCCTGCACCCGTCAGTGCTTTTTCTCCACCTCCTCTGCCCCCACGTCCTCCCAACCTGATCCTACGGCCTCCCCCGCCTCCTGTCGCCACGCCGCCCTCCAACTCCGCTCCCACCCATCCGATCCTCATCCAACGTTACACTCACCCACGTAAATACCACCCCAAAAGCCACAACTCCCCTCTCGTCTCCCCAACAGACGCTCGCAGTGCGAGTTACGGGGTACACCTCACGCGCGCGCCACCGTCCCTTTCCCTTCCACCCCACGCCTCCCCTCGATCCTGACATGATCCTTAGCGGCTTCAGGGAGACCTACTACCGCCGGTTCCCCCTCCTCCGACGAAGTTTCCAGCGGCGCATGATGTCCGTCGTAGGTCTCCACGGAGCTGAGCAGCGCGACCCTCTTCTTCCCAAGAGCAAAAGGAGCGGTACCAACATCACGAAAGAGCTCGAGAACGTCGAGGAAGAGCAAGAGAATCCAACCCATCTTAAGTCCTGCGTGGACTGCAGAGCAACGAAGACGCCTCTCTGGAGGAGCGGCCCGGCCGGTCCTAAGGTTAGCGCCACTCTCTTGTTGAGCTTCACGCACCAATCTGCTTGGGGGGTATCAATTGGTTTTCTTAATGGGATTTCAGACACTGTGCAACGCGTGCGGGATAAGGCTGAGGAAGATGAGGAGGAAGAAGGCGACAGCGGTGGAGGAAGTGGTAGTGGTGAAGAGGAGGAAGCAGGAGAGCCTGTGGGTGCTGCTGCAGCAAAGCAGGAAGTACGCGCGCGAGTGCGGGGAGGAGGAGGCGGAGGCGGCTGCCCTGCTGATGGCTCTGTCCACTGGTCTCTTTGTGCATTCTTAATCTGGTGGTGTCTTTCTTGCTAACCATTATGGAAAAAGAGAGGGCATATGATGCTTTTTGTGGTAGTAGGGTTTACACGCTGCTGACAGTCTACCTGGGGTTTATAGAATGGTGTTGTGGGGTCCTAAGTTATAAGTTATAATACAAGAATATACATGGAATGTAGTTTGCCCATCCTCTCTGTTTCAACTTCTTATGGCGTCTTGCTTGCTTCATGAAATTATCCATGAATTGGCCATGGAAATGGATAGCCTGTAGTGTTTTTCTCATTTGATAATTGATATAATCCAGGTAAAATTGCAGAAGTTCCTGTCTTCATCTTCAGTTTTGTTAGAGGGGAGGGAGGATTTTTTTTAGATCAGCTTTATGTTTTAGTAGATTAGAAAGCTGCCAATAATATTCTTAAAAATCTGATCAGAGTTTTGCCCTATCATGTAGACAACCTTTTATTTCTATCCAAGTAAATCTTGAGATGAAGGAAGTAGATATGATAAGCATCTGTTCTGTTAACTTATTTGATTGATTTAAGATATTACAAGGAAGATATATGTTATGCATACAGAATAAAATACATTCTAAATATGATATGAGTACCCTTATATCTGTAATTGATAATTTTATTATAAACAAAGTCCATCCCTTTGTTATTTTTAGGCAAAGTTGAACAGCTGATGAACTGTGTAAGTACCTAAAGTATCAGAATTTAATTTCTTTGGCAAAGCCAATAATCTGATAGATGTATGAACACATGTGCAAGCATCAAAGCGTGCAAATAGACGTAGTTATGTAGGAAGTGTAGTATCGCATGTACATCTCAGTGCGTATTTCCCAGTTTTCACCACGGGTACACAGTTTTCGTCGGTGCTGATGGTATTTAAGCGAAATCTCCTCCAATCATTTACAGTGTAAGCACTAAATATCATCCAAACAGAGCAAATACATCCACTGTTTGTTCTTACAAATACAAATTGAAAATGCGTCTACATATTTACACTTTCTACGAAGCTGCTTCCCTCTTAGAGTAGATAGGAATAGTATGAACCTAGGAAATCTTAACAAGAGTCCTTGCATATCTGAGTAATTGAAGATGCCTACCACAATTCTCTTGTTTACATTCTACAGAGAGTTATCTAGTTTCTAATCGGGCATAAAGCCTTATGATGCAACATTGACAGCAGGGCTTGTACTTGGGATTGATGCAGTAATCTTCCTCCCCCTGCTGCTGTTCGTCTTAGTTGCCTCCGTATCTTTCTTCATCTTCTTGGGTGATTATTCGAGTTTGCATTGGTTCTCTCGTTTTTCTTGCTCCTGGCACTAGCGTCTCCGACACCACCTCCCCTCCGAGGCACAGTGCCATCCTTTGTCGCAGGGACTGCACGGGGGGTGCTTGATGGATTGAAAGTCGAGTGTGCTTTGGTATTGCGTGACATTGTCGATCTTGCGGGTGACATTGTCGATCTTGCGGGTCCATCACGGGGTGCATCTTTATGTCCAGCGATCACCTGGGCAGTTTTTAGGGGTCTTGCAGTAGTCTGAAGAAAAAAATGCCTCATAATTATTAGAGTAAAAATTTATCTGCAGACTGGTCTCATGTAACGAGACAAGAATGAACGAACACATAAGATGGTAACAGAAAAGATTCAGCACGGCCATTAGTTTGGCTTATAACAAGCATCAGATTTGCTTTCAATTGCATAATGGTAGAATAAAGTCATGGATCTGCGGTATTTGATTCTTCTGATTTTCACCTAAAGAATTTCATGTCAATATCGTGTTAAAGGTAACAGATGCAAACAAGATGCAGGGCATTCGCAAACCAGAGCCATATCTAAACGTGACTGCTGAAAAGTTTCAGCGTGGGAATGGATCATTATTCAGCTTGTTGCGTAATTTAGCATGTTATTAGTTAGTGAACGCATGCACGGAATTATGAAACTATCTTTTATTGCTTCCTAAGCTACTGGGCATCCAATTTAAGAATATACTTTCACTGAGATTCTGAAGCCTTTCTCAAACCTATGGGTTTGAAATGCGAGATTGGGCAGAATAATGCGAGACCTTCTAGCTCCACTTTTCCGCTAAATCAAGTGTTCAGTAATGCAGCAAGTTATAGGTGCTTCAAATAATCAGGCTTGACCTCTTTCGATAGGAAATTCTAAAAAATAAGCGAATAACATTAGACCAAGAGCAAAGAAAACAAAAGATATGACCTTCTCTGCCGGAGTCCTTGGAACAGCTTCACGATAAAAGGATGGCATGGGCATGGCTTTAAAATCCAGGCTCTTCCTAAATTCTTTCATTTTAGCCATTACTTCCTGCATGATATAAGATTAGAGAAAGATGGTATAATGGATAGACAATATCATTTTAGCAAAGTAGGTATTTTCATCTTAAGAAACCCACAAAGCAAAAAAAAACGGGTGCCATAAGACCTTTTACATGGATGTGGAATTAAGTAGGATTCATTTGACTAAAAGTATGCCCAATGAATATCACATGATAAAAAAATATATTTTGAATGACTGAAAATCAGCTCATAATTAGGAAAATAATTAGTGAATGTCGGCAAATCTAAGTTCGTGCTCTTCTAAAGTAAAATTGTACTCGGTGGCAGCAATAACTAACTCTCCGGTGTAGATTTCAGTCTACGCTGGCAAGAAAGAAAATAAAAGATGGTTTATGACGGATTTTTCCAATGATAGGGTGAATCCAAACAAATGAGAGTATATTGTAATGGGAGTTCAAAACCGAAACCTCCTAAACAGAAGAGGAAAGTTCCACAATCTCTAATTTGATCTGTTAGTCAGGAGAAGCCTCCCTTTTCAATATAAATCTAAAGGTAAAGGACAAAATTAATTAACAGTCAGTAATTTGATACATTGATACACATATGCCTGGGATTCTGTGGGAATACAATCTATTTCGGCCTACTTGGTCCAAGATAAGGTGCATTTTTGAAGCCAATGGAGCAAATGGAATACTCGATCTTATGATCAAAGTAGAACCAAAAGTGGAGACAGCAAATGTACTTTTATAAAAAGGAGAAGAAACTTCTCCTTCAACGTTAAAGGATCTCTACAACTAATGTCTCTTGCATTTTCTGTCTGATTACAAATATGTTAGCTGAGCTTATTTTTGTCAATTTAAAACTTAGAGCGGGTTCCATCAAAGGTTATTTAAAGAAATCGATACTTGCAATGTCTAGAATCACTTTAATCTTCCAAAAACATGCATTTTAACCTTACTCACGTATAAACTCTACATCTATCTTCAAGTACAACAAGGAAAGGAATGGGAGAAGAATTTCCTCCACTAAACAAATTATGATGATTACTTGCCTTTATTCGCATTCCACTTAGATTACTACTTTTGGATTCAACACCAGTAGAACTAGTCTTCAGATCCGGCTTTGCTGACGAGATCACACGAGTAGGCCTGCTATGATAGGGTGAAAATTGATGGAGCAATTTGAGAAGACGAGAACAACACCAAGATAATCTGTCGTACTTTACAAGTACCTGCTTGGGGTTGGTGCCATGGGAGTCGTCGTTCTGCCAATGGTGGATTGAGGAGTGATTCCACCCTTCTTTGTCTTTATGTCATTTTCACTATTAGACAACAGATATTTTTGTAATCAAAGCACGGACACCAATAGAATATTGAAATCAAATGATTAGACCGTGTACCTCTTGGAAAGTGAAATCCTTTTAACTTTGGAATTTTTAGGATCCTACAAGTTCACACAAAAAATTGCACCTGACAATCTTTTTTATGTATAACTGGATAAACAATGAACTGCAACTAACCTCATAAACTAAAATATGTGATAATTGAAGAAAGGCATAATACCATTTTGGAAAAGAAAATAATTTAGCCACTCGGCCCACTCCACAATGATAAAAAAATCTTACTGTTAAACACGAATGACTAGCATGTAATTTATCTATAATATGCAATTATTGTAGATTTAGTTCATATTGGTTCTGGCAATATTATAACTGAAGTACATGTGCCAAATTCTTCATATTCTAACGCTTGGAAGATAAAGGTCCCACTAACAAAATCAGTGTTAATAATCCTAGTAAGTTACCCGTTTGCGAAACTGCAATAAGCCTAGGCCTTCTTACAATTATAGCAAGGGAAGATGCTCGCTTTTATTACAATCATGCTAAATAATCATTATCAGTTTAGAGGAAGCTGGCTCACTAATGACCAAACCATGCAGCAGCCTACAAGTGAGCGGCTGACAGTGATAGCGGGACTGTTGACATTTTTCAAAAACCTGCCTAATGATCCACTACCAAATCTTCGCATGTCCCTTCCCTGAAACCCAACCACATGCTACACCATCATCAACGTCAGATTGTGTAAATTTGCATGTTGAATGTGTATATGTGTATTATACTAGAAAAGTGGCAACAGATAACTCTAGTTTATAGGCCATAGTTGAGACAGCAAACAAACAAATCAGAAAAAAATTGCCATGAGAGAGATTTTTTAGGTAGAAAACCCCTTCCGACATAAAAGAAAAAAAGACCATGCTAAAGAGAGAGAGGGGTGTTGCAATTCTCAGTAGGTCTATTTTACAATGGAGAAACGTGAATGGTATATAACATTGGGGGAGATGTTTTTCGGATCCGTTTGGATGCAGGATGGTATTAGGATAAGCGATATTAGAATAAATGGTCACATCATGATTCATTCATCTAATATGTCACAGACTATATTTCTCCCTTTCTTATGCCCTCAAACCAATGAACATGATTGAGGGATAAACCTCACTTATCCCTTATCCCACTTCATTTGTCGACTGCACATGCAATAATGTTTCCTTACTGGTATAAGGGGGGCTTCATCTCAAAAATAAGACACCCTAAGATAAAGTAGCCAAATCATGATTATGTCACTATCTAAAGTATTTAGCCCCTCCTTGTCCCACAAGCTTATCACATTAAGAATGGAAGATTAAACTTATCAGCTATCCCTCATTTTTTATCACTCATCTAAACATGGCCTGATGGAAACGTAAATCATTATCCACCAAAATTAGGAAGCCTGATACCTGTCGATTGTATCCACATTACGTGATGTGGATGCCAAGTAACAGGTTTTCAACTTCGTTCGAATAAAAACTGGATACTTCGACATGAAGCCAATCCAATCACATGATCCATCTAAAATTTTCATAGTTGAGCAAATGCGCGATGAAATCAGGTTTGTTTCAAGGGAAAATCGACAATTATAAAATAAGAATTATTCACAAAGGTCGCTAACAACTGAGGATTGGTTGTCATCCATGTCAAGTAACTTTGGGTGTATTTCTTTGTCTTTTCAGAATATGCAATAATAGTAGATGACATAGTATCTTTATGTTTCGGTTCCATATTCTTTAATTACCTCAGACTTCATGAATCTGGAGATTGTAGGTGTAGCTGAAGATACGAATAATGGTTGCTTCTCCGACTTCTTCCGCCGATGACCATTCACTTCAGGTCTTAAATGCGCTTTAACCAAATTATCTTGACCTGGAGGCCTCTGAAGTCGCTTCGCATTCGATGGCTGATTTTTCGTTTCTGATTTCACAGATCTCTGTTCCATATTAAAAATAATAGAAACATAAGTAACTGCTCCAGGAAAAGTTCGCCAGGAACTATTGCACGAAAAGATCAAGCATTCTAACCTTAGTAGAAGACTTCGGTGTAGCTTTCACACGAGAGGGGTTATCCGTCTCAATATAAGGATCTTGCTTTTGCATGTCTACCTTTACAAGGTGGACCTCATCTAAAATGCTAGGGGCTTCATGTTCTACCGGTACTTGATTACCAACTGTTACTGAAGAGAGCGCGCATCCGGACATTGTCGGATCCGGTTCAGCAGATCCCGGCCTCTGCAAGTGGGATTCTGAGGTTTCTTTGACATCGATGGATGCTTGTCCATCTAATGATCCAGTAAACAAATCAACCTCTACACCCTTACCGCTCTCTTTCACAGTGTGTTCCTCTGCCACCAACAATTTATCATCGTACCATGGATCACAAACCAGCCCGTTCTCCTGGTATTGCAACTCGTTGCATTTTGCATCGTTAAGGCAGCGGCTTTCAGACTCATCCGTGCCATTTTCACGGTCCCCCAACTCCTTGCTCTGTACATCTTCAATGCAAGAATTTTCATCAGCATCCGTGCAATTCACTTGATCCTCACCCTCACATTCAGGTGCACGGCCTTCGCCACTGCTCTGGCTCGCAGAAGATGCCTGGCGGAAAAGCCCCCTCTTCTTGAAGTGGGCTTCGAAGTACGCTTTCTTCTGAGTAACTGAACCGGGGGTGGAGAACTTCTCCACCTCCTCAAGATATCGGTTATGCGAGAACGACGACCTCCTCTCCCACGACAAGGCCTCGGATTCGAACTTCCCGAACGAAATAGATCCCGTCGGAAGACACTCACCCTGCCATCGGTATCAACATCAAAAAAAATACAAATAAAGCTAAAAAAATCAATCTTTTCTATTACTTTCTCGGAATTAAGCTTGCTACCAATAAGGACTGCCTTCAAATCGAAAGAAAAAAACGGGTTTTTAATGAGTTAAAAGCCGAACCTGAAATCCAATGGGATCCTCAACTTCCCCCGCCATGGCGCCGCCTATTCACTCCCCCACCTGCAACTAACACATCTCAAGGAGCACGAACAAAAGCCCTAACGAATCAACAAGATCTGGAGGCAGAAAACTGACGCCATCCTTCCCGTGCTCCCAAACTCGTAGCAACCGACGAATGCCGACTACTTCGAACCACGGAGACACCACGGGACGAATCCGCGAGCTGTGGCCGTGGGAATCCACCAATTCGGACGGCCCGGAGCTTGATATGGAGCGCGGGGCGTGATCTCCTCGATTCCGAGGGCAGATCGGGGGTTAAGCGGGGGCACGAGATCGAGAGGATGGGCTCCAGATCCTATAAGACTCTCGGAATGTGTGCGAGAGAGGTGTGAAAGTGTGAGAGCAGGGTGAGAAGTGTTTGGTGTTCTCTGTTGAGCCCCTTTATCCCGCCCATCTAACGGCAACCGACGGCATCCTAACGCCGTTCGGTTCCGTTTGACGGGAAAGGTTGCTGGGCGTTTTCCCTGTGCTTGCTTCCACTTGACGTGCATCCAGTGTCTCTGTTTCCGTGTGTTCATATAGTTCCGAAAATGCCCCTCTTGTGGATTAAAATGGATTTTTTCTCGAGAAAGAGATTAAAATGGATATGAATATACCTCTATTCCATCCGTTGCATTTACGTATACAGATTCTATATTCGTATTTCTATTCGCTTTACAATAAAAGTGTTAATTTGAGTGTTAGATATGTGCCAATATTTCTTTGTATCTTTTTATCTATTTAATAAAAAGGTATCATGATTGCAAATTTATATATAAATACATGTAGCAAAATTTTGTTAATATTTTTTTTAGCATTGTTGATATAATTAGGATAAAATAGGACTGCCTCCTTGGGTGTAGTTAACTTGGCTCCCCCGCGTTATTTCGTCCAATTTTTTTATTTTTTTTGAAAATTTCTTCAGTGGATTTTTCATCAATATATCCATATATTATGTCATTCAGATTTCACGCAAAACAGAGAGTCCTACATCCTCCATCTAGAAGGGTCGTTTTAGCAATTCTGTTACCCTTAAAAAATGACTGTGTGGATGGACGTCGTAGGAGTCTCCGTTTCGTACGAAATTTGAATAGCATAATATAGGGATATAGTGATGAATATTCACTGAAGAAATTTTTTAAAAAAATAGGTGAAATTACACGGGGGAGCCAAGTTAGCTCCCCCAATGGACAAACCCATTCTTTGAACTCATATAATTATTATAAACAAAATACATTTCATATATTTATTATGAACAAAATACATTTCATATATAATAATCATAGTATATTTATTTTAAATATAAACAATCCTTAAACTTGTAAATTAAGTTAAATTTAAGTTAATATGAAGTAGCTAACATATTCTTCCTATCTGTTTGGTAGTCATATATATCCATATATATCCATGTTCATTTGTAAGGATAACATATGATGTGTATTCTTATCCGACTGTTTTTAGCCCTAACTATTATTAATCTATCTCTTAATCGAACTTAATAAATGACAAGTTTTGCTTTTTATTTATTTCTTATTTGTCATCCTGATGGGATTGTGAATGGTTAGAATTGGCGGTTAAAATAGTAAGGGAAATGCCCTCTTAGGTATTTTAGTGTTGAATTAGTTGCTTCGGTGCAATGGTTTGGGTGAGGGACAGCATCAATTTATTTTGGAATGAAGTGATTTTATTTAAAAATAACAAATCTCGGAATAATCTTGTCGAATCAAGAAAAAATATTCATTACATCTTTATTTACAATGTTTATTCTTGTTTTATCCTACAATCAATCAAACAAAGATGAAGGATAAGTTTCACGTATTTTTATAATACCATCATTAAAAAAATGCACACATTTCTCTTCAATGTAAAAGTCTTTCTTACTAGTATCGTAGATTACATGTATTTTTGTAACGTTACGGACTTAGGTCTCCAATCTGTTATAAAGGAAAATTGGTCCTGACAATTTGTTGAGTTCGGACTCAAATGGATCCGTTGACAACTACTCAAATGCTTAAGTTCAAGTTATCAAGTAGTAATCCCCGCCACTTATAACCTACTCTCACACTTTGTGAAGTTTAGATGTGAGACTATTTTTGGGGGTATGGGTATTACAACATCCTCCACTTATATTTCCAATGTCCTCGTTGTGACATGGCCCATCACTTATTCCTAGTGACAGTTACACACTCCGGGTAGTCATTTCCTCATATCGCTTTGTAGGGATGACTCCACCTCGCGGGTACCTCTTTCCACTATCAGAAGGAAATTGGCTTTGATACTATTTGTAACATCCCGAGCTTAGGTCCCCGATCCGTTATCGAGGAAAACTAGCCCTGACAACTTGTTGGGTTCGGGTCCAAATAGACCCCTTGGCAACCACCCAAAATGCTTAAGCTCAAGTTGTCAAGTAGTAATCACGACCACCTATAACTCACTCTCACGCTTTGTGAGTTTTAAATAGGGATAATTACACCCATAACCCTGAGTAATTTTGCAATCTCAATCATAACCCTGTATAATCGCGAATTACATGAGAAACCCCGAGTAATGCTTAACTCTTACATGACATAACCCTATGTTAGGGTCCGTTTGATTTAGCCGTTATACTTGACGGTTTCCGTCAAAAAAGACCAAAATACCCCAGATATTTATTTTTATTTGCAAAACATGCCCCCAACTCCTCTCCCCAGTTCAACCGACCTCCCAGCCAACCACTGCCCCCCCCCCCCCCCGCCGGACCTCCCCGACCTTCAGTAACCACCTGGGAAGCCCCGCCCAACCTCCGCGACCTGCCCCCGACATCCAGCCACCACCTGCGAAGCCCCCCATCCGCGAGCTGCACCTCCGGCCCCGACCAAAGCCCCCCCCCCCCCCCCCGCCGGGACGACCTGCACCCCCGACCTCCAGCCACCACCCGCACCTCCGCGACCTCCTCCACCCCCCTCCCCCGGGACCTCCGCGCCCAGCACCCCCGACCCACAGGCCCTCCACCCCCCGACCAAAGCCGCCCCCCTCCCCCCCCCCCCCCCCCCCCCGCCGGGACGACCTGCACCCCCGACCTCCAGCCACCACCCGCACCTCCGCGACCTCCTCCTCCCCCCCCTCCCCCGGGACCTCCGCGCCCAGCACCCCTGACCCACACGCCCTCCACCCCCCGACCAAAGCCCCCCCCCCTCGCGCGATGAACTGCAGGTGCGTCGCCTGCCCCCCTCCCCGGCAACGACCTGCGGATCCCCCCCACCCCCCGGCCCCCCTCCGATGGCCTGCAGGTCACCCCACCCCCCACGACGACCTGGATGCCCTCCCCCTACCCCCACGCCGGGAAGTCGTCGCTGAGCCCCCGTGCCGCGGCATCTGAAGGGAATGTGGCCGCGAGGAGGAGGAGGAGGAGGGAGCAGACGAGAGTGGGATATTTTTTTATTTGGGTTAATCGCAACCGTTAGATTGTTGATCAGTTAGATTAACCCAATCATTGGGTTGAGTTAATGAGATAAAGTAACGGAAGGTTATAGATGTAAGACGGCGCACTTACTCAGGGTCTTGAGCGTAATTCGCGATTATACAGGGTTATGATTGAGATTGCAAAATTACTCAGGATTATGGGTGTAATTATCCCTTTTAAATATGGAAGATAGTACCGCATTAAAACTCACAAAGCGTGAGAGTTTGTTATAAGTGGTGGAGATTACTACTTGACAACTTGAATGTAAGCATTTTGGGTGGTTGTCAACGGATTTTATTTGAATATGAATCCAACAAATTGTTAGGGTTTATTTTCTTCGATAACGGACCGGAGAGCTAAACCTGAAATGTTACAATTTTACTTCATATAAAATACAAAACACCGTTGTTAATGCGTATTCAACGACATGAAAAATCAAATGCGGATCTATTATCATAATGGATATGTACATGTATGTTGACGTTTTATCCGCTTTAAACATACTTATACGAGCTTTATTCTGATACCGGTAAACATCATGGCTAGTAAACAAATGGTGAACATACACATGCGCATGCCGCAAACGGTGGCACTCCATGGACCATGTTTAGCCAAAACGCAAGGATTTAGTTGTTACTTATATTATTATTAAATTAACGCAAAACAATCTGTGTGGGGCTGGATACATAAATGGCGGCAATTTATGATATGATGAATGGGGGAGGTAATGACGGAGCATCGCGCATGTGCATGTGATGTGGCCTTAGCATTTGGTATGGAAGGTTGATTCTTCGCTTGAGAAAGGCATACCTTCCATCACCGGGCACCGTAACACGTGACTCGCTGCTTACCATTGGACACCTTCGCGGCTTTGGATGTTGCTTTTAGACCGCCGTGACCTGCCTGCCTCCATATTGTAGGCTGATCCCAAACTTTTGAATGTGAATTTCACGTTTGGGAAAAAAGAGTACGATTCGTGAGAGCATGTAATTTATGTGTTCTCATTTTTTACCTTATCTTTTTATTTTTTAATTATATAATGATTTCAAAATCTTTGAAATTGATCTACTACGTATAGATATGTTCAGATGTTTGTTTTGTACAAAATTTGAAACATGTATTTCATTTATTATTATGTGTAAATTTTCATGATTTCATTTCAACAAAATAAAAAAAATTGTGAGAAAAAGGTGGGAGCATGCTCTTATGCTCCCATAGGGCATATCCATTTAACCTATATTTTTATCTAGTTGTATATATTAAAAATTAGGGTGTTTACCCATGCTTTCCACGGGGAAAGGATCTCCGCAATAAGAAACTTCCTTTTCAGTACATTACAAAGTATATGGATCCATGTATAAAGATCAAAATGGAAATATATATAACAAAGTGTTCAAATAGTCTATCTAAAAATTGTGGCTTTAACATGCATGCGAATAGCTTAAAGAAAAGTCTAAAAATTATTTAAATAAAAGTTTATATAATATGCATATATATATATATATTATTTGAATAAAATCAATATGAGCAATGATATTTATGAAAAGTACAAAAAATATCGATCCTAATTAAATTAAGTTTCAAATGATCGCCTATTTACTTATATAAAGAATATTAGAAATGTTTCCTTTTTTATTTTGTATTTTTATAATATATTATTAGTATGTATTATAATACATCTTAGTTTTTAAAATTTGTATGTTAATATTTGAACTTTTATGAATTTTCAAAGTAATGGTATTTTTTTAATACTATGTTTTGCTTTATTAAACAGGAAATGAATATATTTTTTCAAAAGAATTATTATAAATATTATAATATGTTATTATGTATGTATTGTTATCTTTATTTTTTATATGCAATATATTATTTATATAAGGTACTTATACTTATTATGTGTACAAGGGTAGATTTGTAATTACATAAGACATTCGTGCACTTATATACTAAGATGAACTTGAGGGGTCAATTAAACAAATAACTCAATGATCTTATGGTGCCCATATTGTAGACTTTGGATACGTTAACAAACATATAGGGTTCAAGGGTGTCCTTGTAAACGTTTCAAGACAAGAGAGAATCACATGCATACTAAGCCTGCATGATTTCAATTAAGGTTTTGGGAAGCAATGATTCATTGTAAGGGGGAAGGATGATGACTTTGAAGCTTTTTTTGAAAAAGAAAAATGCTTTGAAATATATGAGGTTCTGACCTTCATTCAGAATCAGCCTTTGCAAATGAACAGCGAGATGTTGGATTTGCTTCAGACAAAGTAACAGAATTGACGTCATTGAGTCTTCTCATGCCTTCTTTCCTTAATAATGTCAAGGATTAAGGAACGATCAACTAGATTAGTCGGTGGTTTTGATCTGAGTGTTGTGGTCATTTCCACATGACGTGTTGTAATATGAGTCTTGATTTGATCCAATAGCTGAGACAATAACCTAATCAAACAGTGAAAATCGAAGGCTTCGATCAAATCGTACATAGTAGGTTTAACCGGGAGATTACGAGGTGTGCTTCCCTAAACCAAGTTTTTCAATCGGTGGCGATCAGGTGCTGTCAATCTCGATGAAGGCTCGAAGGTGTTTCGATGATCGGAATGCTCTGTTTGATTAGATTGATGATGATGCTCAAACCAAATTTGAAAGATATACATAAATCCAATTATTATGACTATTGGAGCATATACAATCAACCTAAACTGTAGTGTCTTCATGCTATCAAGACCCCAAAGACGAGCATTCACATGTTACCAATTAAACCAACAATTAATGAGAAAAATTTTATGTTATGTGTAGTACAATACTGCCTCAATTATATGAGGTACAATATTATGATCACTATGCATGTCTCTCATCTCTTTCAAGAAATGAGGCAATTAGATTCATGTGTGTGTGTCCGTCATAGTGTAACTTAGTAGAAGGGTCTTCAAAGTACAATCCATGGTGATGGGTATCACTTGCAATGAAGGGAGACCATAGATGTCATTTTATAACTTTATCCATTACATATTTGGATTTATGATTGATTAGTTTAAATTCAATTCTCATAATTAATCAATTTAAGGGATCCTATGATTAATGGACCGTTTCATCATCATTAACTTTTTCTATTATATTAAGACTAATGTGAATGTCCTACTATAAAATTGACTGTTTGATTTATCAAGTATGTATTTCCATAGAGCTTGTAAACATACATCCTAAACATTCGACTTGTATCACATGCACATATGTAAATTTTTCATTTATAACTATAAATGCAACATGCTCATATATTGCTCCACAAAAGAATAGTGCCAACCATAATAATAAATAAATCATATTCATTCACATTGTTCATATTGATGTGTAATCAACTCTATTTATATCGAATATGTTTTATTCCTCATTAAGACTATGTGAGCAAAGTATTCTATTACTAGTTGTTTAGTCCTGAATCAATTTCTTTGAATGTTAATGATGAATCTGTATTTCATCATCTTTATTCATTTATTTTAGCTTAAAATCCCTTATAAGATACCTGTAAATATCAATAAATTCATTCTTTTACTAATCTTGATTCTTATGTAAATATTGTATATTTATTACTATTTTAACTTAAAATAAATAAAAAAGAAATATAAAGAAAATGAAAGACTGTATACATGCACTAGATACAGACTGACTCTGACCCCGAGAGAAGGTCAAGACTTGACTTGATTGACAAGGAATAAAGTAGGGGGAGATAAGGCCTAGACACCAAAAATTACAGAAATTCATCTATCAATTGTATATTCATCATTTGTACATTATTATCTATATAATACACATTCTCTTCTTTATTTTATTTATCACCAAATTCTTGGTAATAAAAATTATTTATTCTTAAAAATTGTGAATAAAATTCATTTATAAATAATAAAAATAATTGCAATAAAAATCTATATTGTGTAAATAACAACACTCTCAAAAAAGCCAAAAAACTCAAATCTCAAGATTATTATTTTATCCATCAAAGCTCCAAATTCATCAAACTCACTTTCATTATACTCCAAATTATATAACCATTAAAAATAGAGGTGATTTTATAAAAATCAAAGTTAAGATATGAAATGTGGAAAATTTGGTATTATTGTATATTATACCTTTTGTATACTATGTATATTGTTTAAATATTTATTTTATTATGCATTTTTCTAAATAATATATTTTTAATTAATTGTAAATATTATATTTAATATATATAAATTAAAAATAAAAACTAAAAAAATAAAACTCAATAAAAATAAAATCATGTATATATTGTATAGGTATCACTATGCATATACTATACATATACTTATTTATTAAACCTAAAAAATTATTTCCTAAAAATAAAATTTTCATTAAAATCCTTGTAAAATATTGTAAACAAATATTAAATTATGTATATATTTGTATAAAAAATTAATTAAAAATTAAATTCATGTATATATAGGTATACATACCTACAAATAACCATTATATTTATTTTAACCCTAGTACATAGATTATTTAAATAATTAAAAACCACCTAAATTAACTTTATTTTACACTTAACATCTTTTATTTACATCACTTAATTATTTAAATTCATTTCAATTTTTAGTTGATTTATTAAACTATTTGTTGATTTTTTATCTTCTTCCCTATTTTGTCTTATTCTACGTGCGCTTTGATTGGCTGGCCTGTGTTTGTTGACCTGGGTCAACTACCTGGTCTGCCCACTTCTTCCGCCCATCTCACGTGCCACCCATCCTTTTCCTAATTTCCCACGCACTCCACTCACTAACTCGCCCAACGTTCTTTTCCAAAAACTTTGCATGTTCATTCCTCTCCATCGCCAACTCTCCATATCCACCATTTTCTCCTCGATTCGCTCGTGCGTTCAAATTCAAAACTCACTGGAGTAACATCTATAATATACCCCTTACACCTTCGCCGTGAGTTGGATCCATTTTTGGCCCATTTTTCTCTCCGAGATCGACTTCTAGAAGAGCTTTGAGGTGACAGATCGAGCTCTCTGCGATTAGGAGTGTGAGGCGAGGGTTGAAGACATGACTCCAACCAGAAGCCGGAGATCTCCACCGCGTGTTCTGCCTCTCTTATGCAACAACGGATTGAGGAGATATTTCACCTTCATCCCACCCATAGGTAACATTAGATCGCTTAGATTTGTTTTTGCAATTTCGATTTCATCTTTTCAATTCGGTTTTAGCTTAGATCCATCGATCATCTTCAACCTCTGATCGTCAGATCAGAGGGGTCCTGTTCATCGTCAATCAAATCTGACTTGACCAACACCTTCTCCCCGACCTTATCCGGCTCTTTCACCATCTGAACAACCTCAGATCACTCTAGTTTAGAGGATCATCTCCTCCTTCGATCACCTCGGCTAGAGCTTCCATCCATTAACCATTTCCCATGTTTTGAAGCTAATATAATTGGTTGAAAATATCCATTCCGAGCACTATTTTATCCATTGCAGGGCTCAGGAGCTCATGAGAGAGCTAAAATAATTAGGTCAAAGTCCATTTGAAGTAGAATCCTCCCAGACCTCCAGATCGTGATTATGTCGTCTCCGTCCACCGTTAAGCCATCAAATCAAAAGAGGAGCACCATAGGAAGACGGAGCACCATTTAGTATCTAATTCGGGCAAGCAACAAGTAAGTTTCCTCGCTCGAACTTCACTGAGTCAACCTTATTCCACGTTCTTCCAGATAGCTCCAACACCACACGATCAAGAACTGTCGTCCAAATTAGATCTTGACGGTTGAAAAAGCCCCAAAGTTTATCCATTCGATCGATCTATCAGAGCTCATCCACGCCATCCAAGCATGAGCCACTTTCAACTGTTGGATTAGATCTGCAGAGTATCACGTCAGTCCAGAGCTCCATGTCATTAAAGGGTAAAATTGCAACAGAGACCTTGCATTTATTTAATTCGCAAATAAATCCACCTTTGGACACATGTCTGCTTGTTGTAATTTAAACAACTAGTTTTTTATTTGCACTTTTGTCCTATTTGAACTGCAAGCGTGCCTAGCATGTAATTATTTTGGTTATTTGAAATATCAAGTCTACATGTTTGTGTTATTATTTGGGCCCCAGAATTAAATTATTTGCGAATAGGTCTAATCCAGTATACATCACATGCATGTACACGCTCCTTTTTGGACAATTTGTAATATTAGCCCTTGCATTTATTCATGTATTAATATTTAATCTAAAAATTTAAATAATTGTATTTATAACCTTCTGAACATGTTTATAAATTTGCATGTTAAAAATAAAATAAAAATAAGCAAAACTCTTTCAATTCCACAAAAATTCTGTTAGGTTTCTGTTAAGCATATCTTGCATTCATTTTATTATTAATAAAAATTCAAAATAGTATAAAAATCCATTTTTACATCCAAAAATCAATAAAATTATAAAACATTTGCGAAAAAATCTAAAAATATTGTTGTTTATTTTCATTTATTTTAATTTCTATACCATTTTAGCATTTTTATTTCCTATAAAAATCGTAAAAATCATGAAACACTCAAAAATATAAAAAATCATAGAAATTCATATAAAATTCCAAAAAAGACTATAAAATACCTTTATGGAAAATACAAAAAATTCCCTTTCATTCTACATATATCTTAATTGTTTTTGAATTTATCTGCTATTTTGAAAATCCTAAATATCTGATTGTTTTATGTTTGTTTCATTCTCTATATTTGACTTTTTTAAAGGCTTTTAAAATAATGAAAAATTATAGAAAATTACATAATATTAAAAAAGTGTCAGAAACAAAAAATAATTTTGTTGGATTTTCTATTTATTTTACTACTTTGTAAAAATACAAGAATTATCCTTCTCTTTCTTTCTCATTGAATTCTTTTATTCGTTTTTATTTTTTTTTTGTTTTATTTAATTTAAAACTTTGTAAAATTAAAAATTATAAAAATAAAAAAATCATACAATCAAATAAAAATATAAAATTAAAACTCATAAAAATACAAAAATACAAAACCAAGCATTGTGTTCCTAAAATCTCCTTTGTTTCATTGATTCTTTCATTGATTTAATAATTCTCAGGATTTTTGTAGCCTCCCTGAGTTCGACCATGTACACTATACATATGAATTAAATAGTAAATTTATCTTGCTATATTTTCTTCATTTATCTTGTCTTGACAATCGAATAAATTTTTGTTGAGGGAATTTTTGAAACATGTTACTATACGTGTTAGAAATGTCTGTTTTACAATGAATTTGAAACATGTATTTCACTTACTATTTTGCATAAACCATCATGGTTTCATTTCAAAAAAATAAAAAATTGTGGGAAAAAAGTGAGAGCATGCTCTTATGCTCCCACAGGGCATATCCATTTACCTATATTTTTATCTAGTTGTATATATTAAAAATTAGGGTGTTTACCCATGCTTTCTACATTGAAAGGATCTTCACGATAAGAAGCTTCCTTTTCAGTACATTATAAAGTATATGGATCCATGTAAAAAGATCAAAATGGAAATATATTTAACATAGTGTTCAAATAGTCTATCTAAAAATTGTGGCATTAACATGCATGCGAATAACTTAAAGAAAAGTCTAAAATTTATCTACATAAAAGATTATACAATATGCATATATATATATATATATTATTTGAATAAAATCAATATGAGCAATGTTATTTATGAAAAGTACACAAACTATCGATCCTAATTAAATTAAGTTGCAAATGACCGCCTATTTACTTATATAAAGAATATTCAAAATTTTACCTTTTTATTTGTATTTTTATTATATATATTAGTATGCATTATAATACATCCTAGATTTTAAAAATTTCATGTTAATATTTGAACTTTTATGAATTTTAAAGTAAATGGTATTTTCTAATACTAATTTTTGATTTATTAAATAGAAAACGAATATTTTTTTCAAAACTATTATTATAAATATGTTATTATGTATATAGTGTTATTTTTTTTATATGTAATTTATAATTTATATAATGTACTTATACTTATTATGTGTACAAGGGCAGATTTGTAATTACGGAAGACATCAGTGCACTTGTATACTAAGACGAACTTGAGGGGTCCATTAAAAAATAACTCAATGATCCTGTGGTATCTGTATTGTAGACTTTGGACATGTCCACAAACAGAAAGTGTTCAAGGGTGTACCTGTAAATTTTTCAAGACAAGAGAGAATCACATGCATACTGAGCCTGCACGATTTGAATGGAGGTTACTTATGCCAACCTTGGGAAACAATAATTCATTGCAAGGAGAAGGAGGATGACTTTGAAGCTTTTTTTGAAAAAGAAAAAGAAAATTGCTTTAAGATATATGAGGTTCTGACCTTCGTTCAGAATCAACCTATGCAAATTAACAATGAGATGTTGGGTTTGCTTCAGATAAAGCAAGATAAATTGGTGTCATTGAGTCTTCTCATGCCTTCTTTCCTTGATAATGTCAAGGATTAAGCAATGATCAACTAGATTAGTCGGTTGTTTTGATCTGAGTGTGTGGTCATTTCCACATGACACGTTGTATTACGAATCTTGATTCGATATAATAAATGAGTTGATAACCTAATCAAACCGTGAAATCAAAGGCTTCGATCAAATCATACATAGTAGGTTTAATCGGGAGATGACGAGATGTGCTTCCCTAGCCCAAGTTTTCCAAGCGGTGGCGATCAGGTGCATTCAATCTCCAATGAAGTCTCGAAAGTGTTTCGATGATCAGACTGCTCTGTTTGATTTGGTTGATGATGGTGCTCGAACCAAATTTGAAAGAGATACATAAATCCAATTATTATGATTATTGGAGCATGTATACAATCAACCTAAACTGTAGTGACTTCTTGCTCTCAACACCCCAAAGACGAGCATTCACATGTTACTAATTAAACCAACAATAATGAGAAAATTTTATGTTATGTGCAATACAATACTGTGATGACTATGCATGTGTCTCATCTCTTTCAAGACATGAGACACATAGATTCATGTGGGTGTGTCCCTCATAGTCTTACTTAGTAGAAGTGTCATCAAAGTACAATCCATGGTGATGGGTATCACTCATAGTAAAGGGAGACCATCGATATCATTTTATAACTTTATCCATTAAATACTTAGATTTGTGATTGATTAATTTAAATTCAACTCTCATAATTAATCAATTTAAGGGATCATGTGATTAATGGCCCATTTGATTATCATTAACTTATTTCTATTAAATTAAGACTAATGTGAATGTCCTATTATAAATTTGACTACTTGATTTTATTAAGTATGTATTTCCATAGATCTTGTAAACATACATCCTAAATATTCGACTTGTATCGTATGCACATACAAAAAGAATCATTTAGAACTATAGTGCAATATGCTCATATATTGCTCCACAAAAGAACAATACCTACTGTAATAATAAATAAATCACATTCATTTGTGCCGTTCGTATTGACATGTAATCGGTTCTATTCATATCGAATATGAGGGAGTATAGTATTATTTTAACTCCTCGTTAAGACTATGTGAGAGAAGTATTCTATTACTAGTTGTTCAATCCTGAATCAATTTCCTCGAATGTTAATGATGAATACGCATTTCATCATCTTTGTTCATTTTATTTTAGCCTAAAATCCCTTATAAGATACCTGTAAATATCAATAAATTCATTCTTTTACTAACCTTGATTCTTGTGTAAACATTGTATATTTATTACTATATTAACCTAAAATAAATAAAGAAATAAATAAATGAAAAATAAAGAAAGTGAAAGATCGTATATATGATATACATACAGGCCGACTCTGACCCCAAGAGAAGGTCAAGACTTGACCTGATCGACACGGAATAAATTAGGGAGAGATAAGGCCTAGACACCAAAAATTACAAAAATTCATCTATCAGTTTTATATTCATCATTTGCATTATTGTCTATAATATATATTATCTTCCTTATTTTATTTATCTCCAAATTCTTGGTAAATTCTTCTTAAAAACCGTGAATAAAGATCATCTGTAAATAATAAAAATAATTACAATAAAAACCTATGTATATTGTGTAAATAACAATACTCTCAAAAAAGCCAAAAACCTCAACTCTCAAGAATATTATTTTATCCACCAAAACTCCAAATTCGTCAAACTCACCTTCATTGTACTCCAAGTTAAATAACCTTTAAAAATAGATGTGATTCATAAAAATCAGAGTTAAGATATGAAATGTGGCAATTTGGGGTGCTATTGTATACTACCTTCTATATAATACGTATATTATTTAATTATTTATTTTCTTATGCATATTTGTAAATATTATTTTTTAGTTAATTGTAAATATTGTATTTAATTTATATAAAATACAAATAAAAAGTACAAAATCAAAACTCAATAAAATAAAATCATGCATATATTGTCTATAATATACATTCTCTTTCTTATTTTATTTATCACCAAATTCTTGGTAACTTCTTCTTAAAAATTGCAAATAAAAGTCGTCTATAAATAATAAAAATAATTAAAAAATCTGTGTATATTGTGTAAATAACAACACTCTCAAAAAAGCCCAAAAAACTGAACTCTCAAGATGATTATTTTATCCACCAAAACTCCAAATTTATCAACTCACTTTCATTGTACTCCAAATTAAATAACCATTAAAAATGGAGGTGATTTCAAAAAGTTAGAGTTAAGATATGAAATGTGGTAATTTGGGGTACTATTGTATATTATACCTTTTGTATACTATGTATATTATTAAATTATTTGTTTTCTTATGCATATTTGTAAATATTATATTTTTAATTACTTGTAAATATTGTATTTCATTTATATAAAATATAAATAAAAATTACAAAATCAAACTCAACAAAAATAAAATCACTATGCATATAATGTACATATACTTATTTATTTAACCTAATAAATTAATTCCAAAAAATCAAATAAAATTTTCATTAAAACCCTTGTAAAATATTGTAAATAAATAATTATTAAATTATGTATATATTTGTACAAATAATTAATTAAAAATTAAATCCTTGTATATATAGGTATATGCACCTATAAATAACCCTTTATATTTATTTTAACCCTTATATATATATTATTTAGTTAACTAAAAACAACCTAAATTAACTTTATTTTACACTTAACATCTTTTATTTACATCATTTAATTACTTAAATTCATTTTCAATTTTTAATTGATTTATTAAATATTTTGTTGATTTTTTGTCTTTTTCCCTATTTGTCTTACCCTACGAGCGCTCTGATTGGTTGACCCGGGTTCGTTGACCCGGATCAACTGCCTGGTATGCCCGCTTCTTCCGCCCATCTCACATGCCACCCATCCTTCGCCCAATTTTCCCACACACTCCTCTCACTAACTTGCCCCACGTTCTTCTCCAAAAACTTCGCTCGTTCATTCCTCTCCACTGCTAGCTCTCCATATCCACCATTTTTGCCTCGATTCACTCATGCGTTCAAATTCAAAACCCACCGGAGTAACATCTATAAATATACCCCTTACACCTCCGCCACGAGTTTGATCCATTTTTGGCCATTTTTCTCCCCGAGATCGACTTCTGGAAGAGCTTTGAGGTGACAGATCGAACTCTCCGTGATCAGGAGCGGGAGCTAAGGGTTGAAGATGTGACTCTAACCACAAGCCAGAGCTCTCCGTTGTGTGTTCCTCCTTTCCGCCACAACCGCATATCGAGTTGATATTTCACCTTAATTCCACCCATAGGTAACATTAGATCGCTTAGATTTGTTTTTGCAATTTATATTTCGTCTTTTCATTCTGTTTTATCTTAGATCCATCGATCAACCTCCGATTGCCAGATCGGAGGGGTTTCGTTCATCATAAATCAAATCCGACTCGACCAACACCTTCTCCCTGGCCTTATCCAGCTCTTTCACCATCTGAACAACCTCAGATCACTCAAGTTCTGAGGATCAACTCCTACTCCGATCACCTCCGCTAGAGCTTCTGCCCATTCACCAATCCCCTTATTTTTAAACTAATATAATTGGCCAAAGACATCCACTCCGAGCACTGAATCCATTGCATGGATTAGGAGTGCAAGAGAGAGCTAAAATAACCAGGTCGAGGCCCATTTGAAGTAGAATCCTCCTAGACCTCCATATCATGGTTGCATCGTCTCCATCCACCGTTAAGCCATCAGATAGAAAGAGGAGCACCATAGGAAGCCAGAGCACCATTTATAGCTGATTTTGGCGAGCAACGAGCGATTTTTCCTCGCTTGAACTTCACTAGAGACAACCTTCTTCCACACTCTTCCATATAGGTCCAACACTGCATGATCAATAACGAGTGTCAAAATTAGATCTTGATCATTGAAAAAGCCTCAAAGTTTATCCATTCGATCGATCTTCCAGAGCTCATCCGCGCCATCCAAGCACGAGCCACTTTCAACCATTGGATTAGATCTGCAGAGCATCACGCCCGTCCAGAGCTCCATGTCATTAAAGGGTAAATTTATGCCTGAGCCCTTGCATTTATTTAATTCGCAAATAAATGCATCTTTGGACATATCTGCTTGTTGTAAGTTGAACATTTGCAATTCCACCCCTAGTTTTTTTATTTGCACTTTTGTCCTATTTGAACTTTAAACGTGCCTAGCATGTGATTATTTGGGTTATTTGCAATGTAAAGTCTGCATGTTTGTGTTATTATTGGACCCTGGAATTAATTTATTTGCAAACAGTTTCAATCCAGTGTCCATCACGTGCCTGCACACACTCCTTTTTGGACAATTTGTAATATAAGCCCTTCGATAATCGAGATTTTACGAGGGTCAAAATATGTCTCACACAAGTTGGAGACAACGTCGCTGTGACAACAACTCACAAAATCTCAATTAATAAATAATTAACCCACAAAAAATAAATCAAGCAATGAAATGTGAATGTTGAGTTAAAATTTATTATAACTCTACAATGGATGTGTATAGTGTGCAAGCATGTAGAGGTCGAACTCAGGGAGCACAAAGGATAAATAGGGTAAAAATGCTGGAAAATGATTGAGAAGTATTTATCTATATGGTGTTTTTTGTGAGTTTTTTATTTTTTAGTTTTTTAGTTTTATTATTTATTTTGTATTTTTTATATTTTGATTCTTAAATATATTTTCTTTTTTATTTTATATATGTTATATTTTCTTTTTCTTGTAATTTATATATAAATTTATATATAAGATATATATATACACAATATAGGCTAGGGTAGATATAAATATTGTAAAAAGAGTCAAAATAAAGAAATAAAATCCTTTTGGGTTTTAATTAATCTTTTATTGTTTATGTTTTTTAGGATTTTTTGCTAATTTTTATATATTTTTAAAGTCAAAAAGACCCTAAAATAGGGTTTAATTAAATACATGAAATTAAAATGGAGTTATAAAATAGAAAATAGTATCGAAATTCTCCAAATTAATTTTAATATAAAGATAATAATATAAATAAAATTCAAAAACAGAAAATAGATGTTTTTGGAATTCTAAGGATTTTTTATATTTTAGTAAAGCTTTTAGGAGCTTTTCTATTTTTTGAGTTTTCTTTTATAATTTTTAGGGATATTTTGTCTGAAGGTTAAAAATACATAAATAAACAAAATGTGTAAATTTTCAAAACTTTTTAAAAATTTTTATGGGTTTTAAATTGGAAATATGGACAAAAGGGGTATTTTTATTTTTAATAAAATATTAAGATGCATGTAAATGTAATGTAAAATGATAGTATGAATCAACACATTAGCAGGCACTTATCCTAATTTTTGGAGTTTAATTGCTATTTTAGATAAATAGAGATAACAAAAGAAAACTACACTACTAGTAGGGTTATTTATGTAAATAAAATAATGAATAGGAACGATATGCAAATTTCACAAAAATATTAAACGGAAAATAGATGTTTTGGAATTTTAAGGATTTTTTATATTTTAGTAAAGGTTTTAGGAACTTTTCTATTTTTGAGTTTTCTTTTATAATTTTTAGGGATTTTTGGTCTGAAGGTTAAAAATACATAAATAAACAAAATGCGTAAATTTTCAAAACTTTTAAAAAATTTTTAAGGGTTTTCAATTGGAAATATGGACAAAAGGGGTATTTTATTTTTAATAAATTATTAAGATGCATGTAAATGTAATGTAAAATGATAGTGTGAATCAACACATTAGCAGGCATTTATCCTTATTTTTAGGAATTTTTGGAGTTTAATTGTTATTTTAGATAAATAGAGATGACAAAAGAAAATTACACTACTAGTAGGGTTATTTATGTAAATAAAATAATGAATAGGACCGATATGCAAATTTCACAAAAAATATTTAACAGAATTTAAAAGTTTCCGGAGTAGTTTGAAATATCCAAAGCCTCAAGGGCCTTCCTACAAAAATGCCAAGCTCACGGGTATAGACACAAAGCCCACACTGATGGGGGCAAAATGCAATTATAAAAAATCAGGGAGCCTACTTGTAATTTATACAAAATTAAAAAATGTGCTCAAATAGTTCCTAGACTAAATAATAATACAAAACCTCCTAGGCGTACACATGTAAAATGTCCCCTCATGTATGGCATCACGTGATGTGACGTGGCGTGGACCTAGATGCAATTACCAAATGTCTAGGGGATTGCTTGCAAATTTTACACAAATATAATAAAGGCAAAGGAAAGTTTAAGTATTAATATTTAAATAGAAAAAAATGACCGGGCCTAGTTGCAAAATACCCAGTCCTAGGCACTAACCAGCAGTCGGATCTCGCCCACCTCACACGTGGCACCACCTCGTGTGACGATGTCGCTTCGCAGTCAGTGGCCACGATTAGATCTCCTTGGGGCGATCAAGGACTGAAGCGCAAAGGATCGGACGATGACTGTGCTATCTGGATCAGATGAAGGATTGAGGGGTAGGGAGAGGGTCAGGATGAATAGAGAAAGAACGGAGGTGCAAAATGGAGCGCATGCTCCTCCACTTCAGACAACGGCTCAATAGATGACCTGGAGCTCAGATGATGAAGATCTAGCTCGAAGAAGATGGAAGCTTCAAGTTTCTCAAGTGAGTAGCAAAATCGACCCCTTCCAGGGGTCTTTGGCTCGCCCCCTCTTGCAATAATATCAAGCTAAGAAAACCAAGGGGATGGGGCTCTTATTAGTGGCATCAGGTGAGTGGTGAAGGGTGGCGGAGGTCTCCGGCGGCGGTCACGGAGGTAGAGACCTGGTCTCCAGATCCACAATGGATATGGGGGTATGAAGAGGCTTGGGATACAGGGAAATGGAAGGGAAAGAAGTGGAGGTGGTTTGGCGCATCGGGAAACTAGTGGAAGCACAGGGGAGGAGTTCGACGACACTAGGTCCGTCGAACTACAGGAACGACTAGTTACGGCTAAGTACGCGATTAACGCTTGAAATAAATGCAGGAGATGATCCTACGAGCTAAACTAAGCTAAGAAAGGGAAAAATGGATACCTCAACCAGCCGGGAAGCCATTAAGTAGGACCTCGATGGCGGTGCTCCGCCAGAGGTGGTGGAAGCACTTTGAGACACGCTTGAGCTCGCCCCCAAGGGATCAGAGAGGAGGCTATCATCCTCCTCTATCCGAAGCACATGGAAGGGGTTCAAAAACATGGGCAAAAGGGTTCAAAAATGGGAGGACGTCGGAGAGGCTTTTTGTACATGGTGGATGGAACGGCTCCAAAGATCGACGGAAATCAGGTGAATCAGTGATCCATGGATCGAGGATACATGCAGGCGTGCATGCTCAGTAATCAAGGAAAAAAGATGCTAAAGGATTGATCAATGACAGTGAAAGGATTAAGCCGTAAAAATAGATGAATCTCAGGTCAAAGCAAGGTGTCAAAGGCTACAGGCGTAGGCCAGTCAGTTGATAAAAGTCAACCGATCGGGACTTCCGGTTGGTCCACATGGACCAACCCGGAAAAATGTCTAGGAAAAATAGAAACTAGATATTAAATAATAATCGATTTTATTAATTTTAGGTCATGAAACAAAAAAGTTTAGTATTTTCTAAATTATTTTATTATGATTTTTATTTATTTTTTAGAGGTTATTTATTAATAGTAAATTATTAGGGGTGTATTTATAGGTATATTTATCTATGTTTTTCTTATTTTTATTTTGTATTTTAATAATTTTTTTATTATTTTATATAATTATAACTTATTTTTAGATACTTAAATATATTTTTGTTATATTTTTCTGATATATTATATACACTTAAATAAATAGGTGTATTGTTTATATAGGTATAGATATAGGTATTTCATCTATATATTTTCTATACATATTTTATTTTAATGTTTCATTTAGTGTTTTATTTTAGTTTTAATATAAAATTATATTATAAATAATATTTCCAAAATTGTAAACATATAAAATTGTAAAAATAATGAATAATGAATAAAATAGATATTTTAATAATGTAAACTATACAATAGGGTTCCAAAACCTAACTTTCACACCTAACTCCAAAAAATATGAAACTACCATCATTAAATAGTTTATTAAAGTTATATAAAATTAAAGGTGATTTTGATTTTTGAGTTTTTATTTGGTCGATATGGGTATGTGAAGTTGGGATTTTGGAATCTTATTCCGAGTATAACTTTTATTCTGTATTTTACTTTTCTGTAAATAAATTTTGTATTTTTTAAATTTTATTATCTACAACTTTCATGTACAAAGTTTTTTATTTGAAGTATAAAAAGTAGAAAATAAAATAGGTCCCTTTAATAAATAATAAATGAATAAATAAAAGGGATTTTTATTGTATAAATGGCCCTTATCTCCCCCTACTTTATTCCTTGTCGACCTATTCATCAAGATGCCAAGGTCTCAGGGTTTAGGATCGTAAAATATCTTCGATATTTTATTCTTATTAATTTTTTTCTTTATTATATAATTTTGACATTAAAAATAATATTTTATAAACAATTTATAAAATGATGCATGGATGCTAAATTATGCAAATTAAGGGTATTTACATGCATTTACTAGGGTCTTTAAGTCCAAAATGATAGAATAAATTTGATGAAATGGAGATTCATCACCCTTGCATTTATTCATGTGTTTATATTTAATATAAAAACTTAAATATTATATTTATATCCCTCTGAACTTGCATATTAAATTACATGTCAAAAATAAAATAAAAATTAGCAAAACTCTTTAAATTACACAATAATTTTTTTAGGTTTCTGTTAAGCATATCTTGCATTCATATTTTTTATTTTGCATTTTCATCTATTTTATTATTAATAAAAATTCAAAAATAGTCTAAAAATTCTTTGTTTACATCCAAAAATCAATAAAATTATAAAACATTTACGAAAAATTCTAAAAACATTATGGTTGTCTATTTCATTGATTTTAATATCTATACCATTTTTCACATTTTTATTTCTTATAAAAAAACATAAAAATCATAAAAAACACTCAAACAAAAACATGCAAAATCATAGATATTTAGAGAAAATTCTAAAAAAATTTAAAATTCTTTTCGAGAAAATACAAAAAAAATCCTTTCATTCTGCATATATATTAATTATTTTTGATTTTATCTGCTATTTTAGAAATCCAAAAATGTCTGCATTGTTTTCTGTTTGTTTCATTATTTATTTTTGATTTATTTAAAGGCTTTAAAAATTGTGAAAAATTCTAGAAAAAGCACAAAAATATTTAAAAAGTGTCAGAAACAAACAATAATTTTGTTTGAATTTTCTATTTATTTTACTACTTGTAAAAATCTATGAATTTGGCATTCCCTTTCTTGATCATTGAATTCTTTTATTGATTTTTTCTTTGTTTTCTTTAATTTAAATCTTCTGTTAACAAAATTCTCTTGCTACATTTTCTTCATTTATTTTGGCTTGAGAATCGAATGAATTTTTATTGAGGGATATTTTAGGTTGCAATGATACTACAATTTAATTCCATTTTTTTAAAAACTCTGAGAATTCCTGGCATCAATAAAATGGCGTCGTTGCTGGGGGCACAATGAAGCTAGGTAGGTTTTTCTCTTGACAAGCTATTCTTGGTTGTTTATATTTGTTTTTCTTTCTCTTATTTTTTGCCTCTATTTTTTTGACATTTATTTGATTGTGTATATCACTGTCACCTATTATTTGTTTATAATTTTTTAACATTTATTTCTTTCATTTAGTTTGTCTATAATTTTGTACATATATATGTGGGCTTGCATCTTGTTGAGGAGTGATCACTCAAATTTAATACCGCATGCTATGATGGAGCTTATACAATGCAATGTGTCGGATATCGAAAGCTCCCCAAGATCGGACTTAGGAATTCATTTGAGACCCATTTTCTCTTTCTCTTCTCATTTTACTTCATATCCACATCATTGTGTGCTTGTCTATATTCTTGTATTTATTTTCACATTATTTTTGTTCATATTTTTATAACCGTGTCTCTTACATTATCTTGTATTTCCTCTTTCTTGCGAGGGCCCGATGAGCGAGGGCAGCTTTCTTAAGAATGCCGGTGCACTCGAGTGAAGCGGAGGTGACTTGTCTCTCCATGAAGTTGCAGGAGAGTGTAGGATAAGGAGAAGAAGATTTGGATGAGACCATTCACTTGGAGCATTCTTTCACATACTTTTTTTAGGTTATTTAGAAATTTTATTCATTCATATTTTTGTAAGAAATTGTAATTAATTATTCGGCACTTGTCCCTTTTTCTATTTTCTAAAATACCACTATATACCTTGTATGTGCATGGTCTGTTTCACCAAGTGCTGATGCACTTGGGGGAATGGTTTTGTTTTCACCGGATTCTTTTTCTTTGTTTTCTCGTAATTTTATGTGTGTGAGCCCTTAGAATCATGTTTTATTATCTTGCTTGAGTCAGATAATTAATTAAGTCCAAATCTCCTAAACAAGAATTTTTGTACTTATAGATTAGAGCATAGCTTAGACTTAGTCAAATTGACTTGTTCTTGTCCATTAACATAAGTTACTACTAGGATGGTTCTTGTGCATCATTTAGGTTAGTTTACTTTATATCTTTAAATTCTGCACGAATCACCATGTATGCAGAGTGCTGGCGACAAGGTATGCATCCTCTATACCTGCATGCATCATTGATTTTTCTCACACATTAGCATTTCCAAGTTCCTTCTCAGGTTTGCGCTCACATAATATTAAAAGGAAATTAGAAATTTGTTTCATTGTATTGAAAAAAATCCAAAAAAGTGACAATGGTATAACATCGGGACTGCTAAAGAAAACTTGATCCTAAAACTAAACGTAAGGACAAAATCATTATTTTGGAGAGAGTAACCCCCTCATTATTAAGGTACTTACCTCCAGATAGAGTGGGTGCAGACACAACCGTAAGGATAGAACCCAAATCCCAGGACTTGTGCCTTAAGTACTGCCAATTTGTTAGACAAATGACTCATGATAATATTAGGACTTTTGTAATGCATTTATGTATATACTTAGAAAATAATGACATGGATAATGTATATACAATGTATATCTAACAACATGGTATCTATCACTTGAGCTATCTGATCGAGTAAGATGCAACAATAATTTACCGGTTGACCCTAAATTATTTTAGATCAACCTTCAACTCTTTGGATCTTGATTTGATATTATGAATGATATTTAATCCAATAAAATATCATTTATTTAGTATCTAAGTGGAGCTATTAAAATCCATCTTGTTTCATCATTACCTTGGAATGGAAGTGACATGATATGCAATCTATTATGATTGCGTTGACTAAAGTATTCCCAATAGTCATTCATCCTTAATACTAAAAGAGTATGAATAAACTAAAGTATTTATTTCTATATATTTTTGTATCCTTGTAGATTTTATCATTAGATTTCTAAATTTATAGTGGGCTAACGAACATCAAACCTGCCTCTTTAATAATGAGGAATTGTCGTAGTACATGAGGCATATTTGGATCAGGCAAAATCCATACCTTTGAATATGTGGAAATTATTTTAACTTGGCAAGAATACCAAGATCGAACACAGGGATACGAGCATCTTCATATATTTACTGAAAATCATCGATTAATTAATGAGTGATTATTTCCAAAGGCCTAGGTCTTCATGCAGATGCAGATAAAACAATACGAGGAATGATGCAAGAACAAAGTCACATGATGCATGGAAGAGACACGATTTTCATTTGATTTTATGCATGTTAAAAGTATGCAACGTGAATGATGTGCAAGCTCAGATGTTATATACAAAATGGCCTAAAAAAGTACTTGCCCCCATCGTCTAGCAGTTTAGGACATCTCTCTTTCAAGGATGCAACATGGATTCGACTTCCCCTAGGGATAGGGTACTACAAAAGGAAGTTGATCATGAATTATCAATTCTCAATGATCCTAGAATTGATTATTCTGGGGTCGATGCCCGAGTGGTTAATGGGCACGGACTGTAAATTCATTGGCGATATGTATACGTTGGTTCAAATCCAGCTCGATCCAATAATTCGCCGCTCCATGAGTATGATATAACCAATTTGTCCTCTGATTCTGATATCCATGAGTACATGTTATAGTTCAATTTCAGAGTCAAAATGTACAACAAGGATGATTAATGGCATTTAAATTGAAGAGCAGAGACACTATATATCATCCAAAAATTAGCATATTTAATTACATGTCAATTCAACGAATACCATATGCCATTAGGTAGAGAATCATATAAGATCAAACCGATACTAATCATGCAATTTTGATCTAAAATGCTCAAGATATGAAAAAAACAGTGTAGAGGGCATGATTATAATAAAAATACGAGATAAAATAAAGATAAATATTGTAAATAGGTCCTTGGAGGGACCTATTTGCAAATAGCAAAACCAGAAGGGGCCCTTCTGTAAATTTTCTACTACGTGTAGGGAACTTTTTGCAATATTTAGCAACCCTCTGGGCCTCCTTGTAAAATACACCAGGTGCGCACGTAAGGCACGCACCTGGAGAACCTAAGTGTATTATCACAAGTATCCGGGGTCTTTTATGCAAATTACCAAACCCCTCACGTGCGAAAAATGTGAGGGACCAGGCTCGGGAGGGTACAGGCAAGACGATGACATGACTACTTTTGAGGATTCGTGAATGGGTTCGGGTTGCCCAAGCTCGTTGGTTCAGAGGGGGTGATGTGGCCTTCTCTGAGCCGATGGATGGTCGCCGTTGGGGTTCCATCCAACGACACCTGTAGCTTCGCCATCTTCAATCGGAGGTGGCATGTCCAGTGAGGTTGCCAGATCTCTGTCATGCCTCCTCGTGTAATCTAATGGTTGAGGAAGCTTGCTGAGGCCCTCACAAAGTGGCTGGAGATGTGACGAGGGTCCGGGAGCGATTGGAGTGGTCGGTTGATGACGCGTAGCCGGAGGCGAGGTGCGAGAACATAACATAGGCATGAGCTTCGACCATTAAAGTTCCTGCAAGATTAGATGATAGCCGAAGCGATGTCGATCGTGCATGCGAGTGATGTGGGGTGGAGTAGAGTCCCATGGAGATGGAGGAACTGGGAACTGGAGCTCCTTCTCAAACGAGGCGAAGAAGGAGATGGGGCAAAGGAGAACAAGTTGTGGAGAAGGGAAGGGGGTGTGTTGAGAGGCCGACGAGGATGCTGGTGTCATGGCAGAGGTCTTCGGGTGGTCAGGAGATGGTGATTGGTGTTGTATACATTGGGAAAATAAAGAGAAAATCAAAGAAACATAAGTAGGAGAGGGTACTTGGTTGGAGCAGGGTGTCGGCGATGATAGGGGCTTAGGTAGAGGACCTGGGTGATCCTCAGGTATTCGCACAACTCGCTAATCCCATCATGAGGTGCTCAACAGGGCAGAGCCACCGCAACACAACCATGGCAGTTGTGGGTCGACACCGGGGTAGAAGAACCCATGGTCGCCAATCAAAACGCCACCTGCACTATCACCGGAGGAGGGAGATATCTAGGTTTTACCCATGAAATGGTGTACAAGGTTGCTAGGAGGTAGAGGTGGTGGTTTATAAGGTGGATTGATGTGAAGATGGAGGTGATTTGCAACGACGACAATGTTGGCGTGGAGTAATGGAGGGGGATCCTGAGGATTACGCGAGGTTGAGGGATGTGTAGGCCACGCGGGGTGACCATTAGGGAGTGGAGAGAGGCTGAGCTAAAATGGGAAGGGGGAGAGGCGTTGACGAGGTGTAACGGCCGGGGGAGCGCGTTTTGGAGGTGAGAGACAAGGCGGAGCCGTTGGATCTTATGATCCAACAACTGTGGTTTGGGCATGGGCGGACGATCCAGATCAGATCTTTAAGATCTAATCCAGAAGTGAGGGTAGAGGTGTGTGGTTGGTATGCGATTCAGGGGTTCATCCAACGACGACGAGAGGAGAGGTGACGTGGAGATTAGAGAACCGTAGGATCAATGGTGATCCTACGACCGAGGCTCAAGCAAGTGTGGGTGGATGGGAACAGATCTCAGGGGAAATCTAATCGCTGGGAGTGAGTGAGTGATGAGCGACTACAATGGGAGAGGGTGGTAGGAAATCCAAGGGTGGAGAGGAGGCTGGGTAGTGAAGAGAGGTGCGACCACGTGGGAGGCCCAGAGGGTGCCACGTGGTTGCATCAGAAAATTCAAAAATATAAAAAACAAAGAAAAAATTAAAAAGAAATAAAAGGAAGTTGAATTAGAAAAAACCCAAGACATAAACATTGTAGATCTCATTGAGATCTACAAGTTTCATGTTGGTCAAAAAGCTAAAAGAAGTCATTCGCACAAAGATGAATTTTTAGGAGCATTTTTAATGGGTAAAAATACTATTTTTATGGTTTTGAGATTTTTATATTTTTAATTTCTTTTAAAATCCAAAATAAATATAGATACTAATTAATCTAAAATTTATTGGTTTTTAATAAAATATAAAAACAAAGGAAAAATTAGTAATTAAATACAATAACTAGGGTTAGAAAATAGGTCAATTAAACACATATAGGTTCATTCTTAAAGATGCGGAACTAATGAAGATTTCTCGTGAGGTTCTTATTAATCGAGGATAAAAGTAGTGAATAATGATGATCCAACAGGGATTCATCATTGGGTATCAATATCAATCATATATTTTCCAAAGGTACATATTTACATTCTCAAATCTATATCCCATTTCATAGATAGATGACCACCAATCGAATTCATTGTAATCCTAACATCTCACGAATGAGCTCTTGTCTTTTTGGTTTATAGAATATAAACATGTATGATTTGTTTAAGAGATCATACACCTCTTATACTTTTGTGTGGACACTAACTTCTCAGTATATAGATCTTGTTAGGCCATCAACATATTAATATGCCGAATATACACATTCAAATATATAGATGTATATGTCTTTGGTCAATCGATGTATTCCCATCTCATAACAATTTATGATACAAGTCTTCATATCTTGATCTCTCAAGTTAACTCTTGAACTTGATTCAACCAACACCTCTGAATCCCTACGCATATGTAGATGTCCTACGTCAAGAGTGATATTCGTGTCTCAATCTTTAGATAAGATTGCTATATCTTCTCAGGCTAAAAATCCTCTTTAAATATCACTCATGTTGCTAGTTGTCTCCTAAATATAACTCCTTAGATCAACAACAATGCATTGTGATCCAACTTTTTAGATCAATAGTTGTATGATATATTAGCAAACTAGTCAACTAGTAGTTGTTTAATGCTAATAGATTTATTTAAATATAATTAATTATTGATTTCATACTTATACAATCACATAAGAAATTATGATATAAGTACTAAATAATAACAAATATGAAAACATACAATATATTGACTTCTTAATTCATAAGCTATGATCATCACACTTCTATTTGGGATGTATCACATAACTTGGATATAAAGTTGGTCGCAACTCGAAAAATTCCAAAAATATTAGGTTCAAATCAAGATATTAATAAACCATATATATTCACACCTATTTAAAGTTCATAAACACAAATAAACAATCCATTTTGTTCGCCAAGTCCTCTTCTAGCTCTTTCTATAGATATCCAATCTCTCGAGCTGACATGATCATAATAGCAAGAAATAAATGTGGACTAGCTAGGACTTGATTTTTTACTTTTATTTAGTGTTTTAACTATGTTATACGACTCAAAAATACTAGTGAAGATTTCCATAATTATCTACTATGTTTTTTTCTCGAAATCGGGACCCTCAAGCTTGTAAGTCTCAATCTTCACCTAGATGATGCCAACCTTTAGTAGATGATTAAGGGTTGTGTTCATACCTTTTATACATGATAGATACATCCAAAAGATGTCACTAACAATGAGTTAACAACCCGCCATTTGGGGTATGAAATATTTTTGTTGTATCTTCACAATAATTTTGCCGATTGAAAATTTGACAATTCTACAACACTATCTCTACATTTATTCAATGGATGCATTCTTAGTAGTTGCTCCTATACTAAATCAAATTTATAATGTAAAGAATATGTATCAACTATCTTTGAAGTAGCTTATATCTTGAGCTGCGAGATGTGTAATTATAAGCTTTTATTTATATGATATGTAATGCTAAAATATCGACTAACATATTAGAGGTAATCATACATCAATCAAATTGATGGAAAATACGATATCAATATCATTCATTGACATAATGATTAGATCACCTAATTGAACCGAGAAACTTTTTGACATGTACGTCTTCTGGTCTATGTGATCTTATTTTTTCTTGTAGATGCCATTGTCGTCCATTTTCCCATTCTTTTTTATATATGTTTTCACTTTCATGATATTATATTTGTATGATTGGTTGGCGATAGTTTTGCAAAGTCTAAGGGAATGTTTAGTAACTTGATTGGGTTGGATTGAGTTAACCTTCTGTGAATAGTAGTTGTTTAGATGGTTAAGAGGATTGGAGAGAGATAGAATGATAAATGTGATGTGATGTCACATTAATTATGTATTATATTAACTTTTACTGATTATAATACATTTTTATGTTAACTTTTTTATTTATACATGGTTAAAAAAATATATTACAAAGAAATTATAGGGTTCACACAAGTAATCCCAATCCAGTAATGCGTGGGTAGAGCTTGGGGTATGCCAGACTACTCCGAATTACCCTGTCAACCAAACAAATATGCTTCTCTTCCGAGTCATAATTAAAATAGTATCGTCTATGCGTGAATACCATCATCGTTGTTGAGATGCAGTATTTGAATAGAGTTTGGAATAGGAAGGATGCATAGGTAAATGTAAAATGGAAGGTGGCCCATGGGACTGCTCGGTCCGGCCTGATGCAGATTTGGTCCGAGCTTGGACCTTAAAGTATGGCCCACGGGTCGAGCTGAGTCGGGTCTTGGATGAGATGTTTCCAAACCTAGGCCGAGCTTGAGCCGTAAAATATGGCCTACGACTCGAGTCGAGCCGAACCGAGCCCTGGACAAGTTGTTTCCAAACCTAGGCTAGTTTTGCCCGACCCGAGTTTTACCGAGTTTTTGCAAAATTAACTAATGAGGTTTGATTTTAAGAAACATACAATAAAAGTAATAATCGAAAAATGGATGAGAGATGGGTGTATGTGGGATTTAGGAAAATCAATATGTAGACATGGATAGAGTTTGAATTTTACAACTGTTGCTGCTGAAGAACAATTTCGGGTAAGATATATTTTGGGGGCTCCCAGGACTCACTCGATTCTTGTTCTTGTGTGTTTTTCTCCATGGAAAGAACACCCATATAGGGCCTTCCAGTGACTTGTACGCCCCCAATAACTGCCCAAAGATTATGTAACGTCTCTACAATTATAATAGACGTTTTGATATTCATATCATCTTATTCATGGCCATTATCTTTGTATTCATGACCATTGAAGGTCATTATTCTCGTAACGGTCTAACATCTCCCACTTGACCATAATGGTCATGATATTCCACACTCCCACTATTCGAGAAGTGTATATCTTTTTAGAGATGTTTACTTGAGGTCCATTATTCATGACACCTCCAATTTGACTCAATCATTCCTGAGTCCCATTAAACCAACATGTTTAATGTATGTTCCAGCTGCAATTCCTTTAGTAAAAGAATCAGCTAACATATCACTGGTAGGTATATATGTTACCTTGATTTCTTGTTTAGCCACTATATCTTGAATATAGTGATAATGGATCTCAATATGCTTTCCCTTGGAACTATTTGCTCCACTGTTAGTCAAACTTATTGCAACTTGATTATCACAAAATATTTCAATTGGTTCTTTAACCAATTCGAGACTTAAGTTCTCAAGAAAGCGTCTGATCCAAACTGCATGAGTGGTGGCCATGCTACATGCAATATACTCGGCTTCTTGTGTATGTCTAGAAACACATGTTTGTTTTTTGCTACCCCAAGAAATAGCCGCTCCACCAAACATGAAAAGGTAACCTGATGTAGATTTTCTTTCATCAACATCTCCTCCGAAATCTGCATCGGAGTATCCAACCACCTCAAGTGAATCTGCCTGATAAATTAGTTTTAATTGTACAGTACCTTTTAAGTATCTCATAATCCTCTTTATAGCTTCCAAATGTGCCATTCCAGGATTACTTTGATATCTACTTACCAGGCTTACAGGAAAAGCCAAATCAGGTCTTGTACACATCATTGCATACATCAAACTTCTTACTGCTTGTGCATATGGAATATCAAGGGGTTTCTGCCCCTTTCCGGGACACTGACTTTTACTAAGTCTTTTTCCCATCACAAGTGGTGTAGGGGCTGGAGTGCTATTTTGCATTCCAAACCTCTTCAAAATTGTATGCAAGTATTTTTCTTGACTTAGGCTCAAGCTCCTTGAGCCTCTATCTTTAGTTATTTGGATACCAAGAACATAGGATGCTTCGCCCATGTCCTTCATGTCAAATTCATTCCTCAATTTTTCTTTTTATTTCATTGATCATTAGCATGTCATTTCCACCAAGTAAAATATCATCAACGTATAGTGACATTATAACAAATTTGCTCCCACTTTTCTTGACATACACACAATTATCCAACTTATTCGCAAAAAATCCGAATTTGATAACAGTGTCATGAAATTTGAGATACCACTGTCGTGAAGACTGTTTCAAGCCATATAGTGACTTTTTCAATTTGTACACCTTTTTCTCCTTTCCTTCTACCTGAAAACCTTCAGGTTGTCGCATATAAATGTCTTCTCTCAATTCTCCATTGAGAAAAGCAGTCTTCACATCCATTTGAAATAATTCTAAATCCATATATGCGACTATTGCCAAAATCATCCTTATAGATTTGAATTTGGCTACTGGAGAGTAGGTTTCTTGGAAATCTATTCCAGCTTTCTGGGTATAACCCTTGGAAACTAATCTAGCTTTGTATTTATCAATGGTACCGTCAATGCGATACTTCCTTTTAAATACCCACTTGCACCCTATGGATTGCCTACCTTCTGGCAAGTCACATAGTTCCCAAACACCGTTTCGCTCAATTGAGTCCAATTCATCCCTCATGGCGGCCGTCCATGATTCTGACTCGTTAGAAGCCATTGCTTCATTAAAAGAAATAGGATCTGTACAATCCTCTATATCCTCATCTACGGTGTAACACGAAACCTCGCATCCGTACAGATAATAATCATCCATCCATACAGGTTGTGTCCTGGGTCTCTTGTTGCTGATTATACCCGTGGGTTGTGTGGGTCCACCCACTTCCTCCAAAGGTTCTATATTTACTATAGGTTTATCTTCCATCTCCGGATGAGGTATGTCATCCAATATTTCTTGTCTCGCTTCTATATCATTTTCATTATCTTCTAAGATAATTAGAGGTTCTGTTTCCTCTATTTCATGCTCCTTTTCATCTTGGTTTTCAAGAAAGATAGCATCACGACTTTCAATGAGACCTCGAGTATCATGAAAGAACCTATGCTCTTTGTATTTTTCAGAATATCCAATGAATCTACACTTTAATGTCTTAAACTCGAGCTTGTCTCTAAGCTGACTTGGAATCAAGACATGTGCAGTGCATCCCCATTTCCGAAGATGACTCAATTCCGGTTTTCTACCATTCCATATTTCGTATGGAGTTGAATCCACAGATTTGGTGGGAATCCGATTCCATATGTAATTGGCTGTCAACACAGCTTCTCCCCAAAATCTCTTAGAGAGACATGAGTGTGATAGCATGCACCTTACTGCATTCATTAAGGTCCTATTCTTCCTTTCTGCTACACCATTCTGTTGTGGTGTATAAGGCATTGTAGTTTGTCTACTAATGCCTTCCTGAACACAATAATCTTTGAATTCATTTGAGTTGAATTCACCACCTCTGTCAGTTCTAAGTGTTCTAATTGGTCTTCCCAATTTCTTCTCCACTTCCATTCTATATCTCTTGAACATTTTAAAAGCTTCAGCTTTTCTACTTAAGAGATAAATGTAGGTATACTTGGAGTATTCATCAATAAAAGTTATGAAATATTCCTTGTTACTGTGTGTACTCACACTCAAAGGACCGCAAATGTCAGAATGGATCAATCCTAACAGTTCTTTTGACCTTGTACCTTCGGAGAAAGGTTTCCTTGTCATTTTACCGGTCAAACAATGCTCACAGGGCAATGTTCTTGCTCCTGTCATGCTAGGTATTAGGTTCATCTTAACTAACTGATCCATTTTTGAATTTCCCGGGTGTCCTAATCGCATATGCCAAAGAACATACATTGACAAGCAACACAAGGAATAACCAGAACTTTCTTTCATTGATTCATAAGTGACGTTCAGACAAAACAGATCATCGCCCGGCACTAATTTTCCCATGGCAAAGATTTTTTGATCTTTGGCGATGGTAACACGATTGTTGTAGAAACGGACTTCAAACTTCTTTTTCAGTAGCACGGGGACAGAGACGAGGTTCCGACGGATTCCAGGAGCATACAGTACATCATTCAAGACCATTATACTACTTCCTAGATCCAGTTTGTACGTTCCAACATCTTCAACGTCAAGGTAGGTGTTATTCCCCATGTAAATTCTCTGTTCTCCCTTTTGAAGTTCCTTGAAATCCACCAGGCCCTCTTTGGTCTTTGAGATATGGCGGGTTGCATCGGAGTCAATCCACCATCCTTCGCACTCTGTCACTGCAGAGTTACATTCTACTACTGCTGCAAATTCTAGCTTATGCTGATTTTTGCGTTCTTGTCCTTTGGAGACACTCGCATTCTTTCGCTTCGGGCAGTTGGCCTTGAAATGACCAAAACTCCCACATCCATAGCATGAGCCTCGCGGTACTTTGCCGCGTTTTCCTTTGAATACAGGTTTGGAGGGTCCCCATCGCTTCTTGTTTTGCACCGCATTTGCTTCATCTTCAAGTTCAACGTCGAAGACCTCTGTCTTTTTTCGTTGATTGGCCAAGTCTTGTTCCATCGCTAACTGAGCAGGAAGGTCGAAAACATTCTTAATGGTACCACTCAACCTAAGAGATGTTGCCGCTACATCAAAGGAGGATGGCAAACTATTGAGAATAGTTGCCACTTGCAATCTATCAGGAATTTCTGATCCTGCTGCCGCTAAGTCTTTTGCCATGACAATCATTTTATTCACGTGATCGATTACGTTTTCAGATTCCTTCATTTTGAGGGAATTATATTTATGCAACAAAAGTTGAATACTCACCTCTGACTTAGAGTGGTATTTTTCTTTCACGGCATTCCAAAGCTTAAAAGCATTTTCTTGGTTTCGAAAATCCGAATCAAGTTATCCTCCATGTGAATTAACATGAAGCTTCTTGCCCGGTTATCCATTTTTTCCCATTGCTCGTGTGTCCTCATCTGTTCAACAGTAGGATTCTCAGGCAATTCGGGAGCGGGCTTATCGATCACGGAATGAATATTATCATGCATAAGACCATAACGAACTCTACGACTCCACATCTCGTAGTTTGTACCATTAAGGTGCTCCAATTTCACAAGTTTAGTTGCAACTAATTTTCCGGTCGTTTTTCTGAATTTAAGAGAAGAAATAGATGAGAAGTAGAAGAAGAGAGGCGAGAATGTAGATGAAGCTGGATAAGAAGAGAATGTACATTTTTGTTTTTAATTCTAATTAAAGAAATAAAAGAATAGTTGGTTATAAAAAAATGACCAAAAATATATAGATATAACTTAAAAAGGTTTACTGGAAATCTCGACAATTTTATTATTGTTTTTAAAAAATAAAGTAAAACTCTCACATTTTTAATGAAAGAAAAAAACGGAAATCTAGAGTTAAAAAATGGAAATCTAGAGTTAAAAAACAACTAGTCTATAGTGCAATAAAATAAGACAAAAAATGATGCCGTTAAAAATTACGGGAGTTCCAATAAATAGGGGTAATGATAATATAATGTAGATATCATTAATGTACAATAATTGCAATAAAAAATGATGATTATTTAATGGATAAATAAAATAAAGTTGGTTAATTTTAATCTATCAACTTCCAACAAGGTAAAAAAAATATCTATATTAATAACAAATATGGAAAGAGCAATCTCCCAATATAATTTTTTTAATTGACAGAGGGAATAAGGCAAGTTTTGTTAGTAACAATGGGCTCACTTAAAACGGCAAAAAAAATATTAGCAACAAAAAAAATTTACCGGATAAAATAAGGAAGGGTCTCTTTAATAGAAAAACTCGATTGATCAACACAACAAGGCAAAATAATTTGATCAAACAACTATTAAATAAGAATTAAAAAATTATTGTAAACGGAGGTTTAAAGAAAGGTAACCTCTAAAGTTACGTAAAAGATCACAACGATCACGGTACACTCGGATAATTTAGAAATTTTTCACAAAGCATGTTTAATTATGTAAAATTAAAAGAAAATCCGGATTAACGGATACTTGTAAAAAAATAGGATTACGATCTTAAAAGAAAACTGCAACGTTGATGTATCAAAACAAAACGTTTTTTTTTAAAATTAAGACAAAAATGATTCCACGTCAAAAAAAAATTAATGCAGTTAACACATACTATGAATGGATTCTTAATAATGAAGACAAGTTGTAAAAAATGATTGGCATTCTAACAAATCATGTTAGTAACAAATTTATCAAAAAAAGGAAACAAGATGAAATCTTGGTTGGTTGATAAAAAAAACAGCAGCCAAATCTACCATAAAAAACTTGATTGGTAGAAAAAAAATCGCACAAGAAACTCGGTTAGGCAATACTAATAGGGTTTCCAAAAAGTTTTTTAAAAAAACTTACAGGCAAGAAATCAAGGAGAGAAAAAAACGGGTGCCCTCAATTTTAAGGAAACAAGGCTGCGATAATAATGGAAAAAAATTAAGGTGAGATTGAGAGAAAACGTGACCTCAAAAAAAAGGAAAAGAATATTCTGACCGAGAATTTGGCTAACAAAATTAAACCAGCAACATAAGAGAATATATAAAAAAACTTTCTCTACCTTGTGGTGTCGTTTGAGTTGATACCGATGGGTTGAAATTTTTTTTCTCAGATGAATCACACGCAAGAACTGCAGACTCGGATAGCGAGACTGGATGCGCAAACAAGGTCGATGACGTAGATTGAATCCGCTACAGTGATCAGGGACCGAGCCAACGCTAGCGCAATATGGAGATTAAGTCGTTGTTGTCAATGTCACCGCTCTGATACCATTTGAAGAACAATTTCGGGTAAGATATATTTTGGGGCTCACAGGACTCACTCGATTCTTGTTCTTGTGTGTTTTTCTCCATGGGAAGAACACTCATATATAGGGCCTTCCAGTGACCTGTACGCCCCCAATAACTGCCAAAGATTCTGTAACGTCTCTACAATTATAATAGACGTTTTGATATTTATATCATCTTATTCATGACCATTATCTTTGTATTCATGACCATTGAAGGTCATTATTCTCGTAACGGTCTAACAGCTGCAACTCTTGCTTCTGATAAATCTCTCTGGACTTGATTGAGGACATTTAGGGAAATCCAACGTCAGAGGGAGTAGGCCATGCCCACAGATACAGGCATATGACAAAAGAGTCAAGCTGGCTATGGAGCGAGCTTGATAGACAACTTAGCTTGGCCGCCTGGCAGCGCAAGACCGGATAAATTTGTCCCTTTCGTTTCGCTTGGCTTTCCTATGGTTGCTCGGGCCGAGAAGGTTGGCTAAATGGGACCGGGTGGACACGGACACGCCCATGATTGAAAAGGTTGGGACCTACCTTTTAGTTGTGTTGGGATTTTTGCATTTTTTGGGTTCTTAACAATGGTGACGATTGCCCCTTTCATTCCTTGCTTTACTTTCCCTCTCCAATAATGAGATCCAGAAAAGCAGAGCAGTTGGAATGGAGGACGACAAGGACCTTTGAGAAAGAAAGTATTATTGTTTTTTATCCGATTAAATTTGTTATCAGCCGACTTTATAGTCGGTTTGACAAATCCAGTATAGTATATAAATATATTAAAGTACATCAAGTATATTATTTTTTGAGCATAAAATTCCAACTCTATCCTTCTCAACTCCTCCCATCATTCCAGTATTACCCTTTTCAATCCTAATAATGGCCGATACGTCTCGAATAAATTTTGCCACCTCCATCTCCTGCTGCATCCCACTCCCCCTCTCTGTGTCCACTCACTGCATCTAAAGACGACAACCACCCTGGTCCTCTGGTCCATCTCCTCGGGCCTCCGAGCTCTACCGGACACTCAGCTTCCTCGAGCCCAAGGAGTCCCATCCCCATAGATCCATAGAGACAACTTCATCGCAACCCACACCACCTCCTATTGCGTGCCTCCCGCAACTCAGGTGTGTGGTCACCACCAACACCGGTGGCATCCTCTCCCCTTTCCTTCACCCCATATTCTCACTACGGATTCTTGACCCTGTGTCCTATTTGGTCCGATCTCGACGGGATCCTCTGCCCATCAGCATCTCGCACGGTGTCCAAGGCACCGTCCAACAAGGTAAGCCCAACAAGGTTAATGCCTTCGACGACAATGCACGACATACCATCCCCAAACGAAGAATCCGACTAAGAGTGAAGTCTCGGCTCGCCCAGTGATATTCTTATCAAAGGAAATAGTGTAAAGTCTTGAACTTAGCATCTCTCGGATCCTGTATCGTAAGATATGGCTCGTCAAGAGGAAATTAACATAATTTGTTTCGTGTAAATCGGACTTTATTTCGAATTGTTATGATTTTCATAAGAAAGAGAAGGAGGCTTAAGATGTCATTAAAACTTAATGACCGTCATCAAGATCGATTAATTGTAATTAAGGAAACTAATGATGGATCAAAGACCACTAATCAACATGAACAAATACTAATCATAGATTAACATAAGTTAAGCGTAAGTCATGAAAGTTAAATTATGATTAGCGGGAGTTAAATCATGATTAGTGAAAGTTAATTACAATTAGAGTTAATTAAGCATCATTAGCGAATCCAGAATATTCTAAAAAGTCCAACTTAAGACCTAAGTTTTAGATAAGCTTTGACCAAAATCATGGGACGCTAACCACAATTAAGGACTAAACCATGGTTTATTAACCATGGTTAGAGGTTTTCTGGAGCCTATAAATATCTCCATAGCCATTCATTCTCTACGATTTCCACTACCACCACCACCCTAAGGACTAGGGTTGAGAGGTCGGGAGGAGGAGTGGGAGGCGGGGAAAGAGCGCTAGAGAAGCGCTGCCGAGAGAACTAGGAGGAGAAAGGTACGATCCTCTTCTAGTTGGCTTCGTTTCAATTCACATTTTTTCTAGTTTGGGTTTTGATTCATCTTTCTTTCCGATTCATTTTCTATTATGCTTCGAGGAGAAATCTGTGTAACACCCTACTTAGGTGTGGGCCGCTAAGCATGTCAGTGAACCTTGTGATTTCTCACACATTCACTCACTTAAGACACGTGGTGTCTACCGATTCTTCATCTTTTATTGTTTGATTATATCAATTTCGTTGTTGTTTTCCTCTCGATGATTTTATAAAGGAAACTCTTTTCGTTTTTCTTTTAAATATGTCCCGATATAAGGGGAAACTCTGCCGATTTTTTTCCAAGAAAAATGTCCCTGAATAAAGAGAAACTCTACCGAAATTTTCTTAGAAATGTCACCCCATATAACGGGAAGCTCTGCCGAAATTTTAAGAGAAATTATGTTCTTCGTGTTCTTCCTGTTCTTCGTGTGTTCTTCACGTTCTTCGTGTTCTTCGTTCGTTCCTCATGTTCTTGGCACGTTCTTAACGTTGTTGATCCAAAAATGAAATTCAATCATTTCAGGAGTTATAAATCATTCTTTTGAAAAAGAATCACGATAAAGCACTACATATGCAAGAGAGATCTTGATTGGGTAACGAAATCCTTCCATTTTGCTGTTGGATTTTCATACGAGATCCTTGAAGTTTCTGATTTTATGTTCTTTGCTACAAAGAACCCTAATTTCGGCTATTTTTGAGAAAATATGAAAAGTTCCTTTGTGTTTCCCACTAAAATAAGGTCTAAGCATCAGATTGATGCAGTGGCTTGGAAAGTTGGGGTTTGGGAGTTAAAATAAGCATAAATACGAGTATATATACATATGAATAATACATATGTGAGTCTGTACTAAGTGTTGATGATTATGCAAATCGACAACCTAACAAAATAATTACATCATGGGATTTGATGTGTCCTGAAAAGGATCGTGGCACGTTAGGAATGACTTGGAGTAGAACTACAGGTCGGGTATGCAACCTGTGGGTTTGTCGGAAAGAATCCGTATTAGCATTGCCCTACCTAGGTGGTACACGGTTGCCTGTTATGATAAGTGTGTACGAAATATTTACAACGTGTGGCATCGAGAGCCAATATCTTCGGGTTGAACGATGGAACATGAAGCCGTGTCATGTGGAGATACGGGTGGTTGGATAGCGGCTGGGTCACGATAACATGTATTTAAATCTGCTAGATTATATGATTAAATTTTAGCCTGAGGTTTTAAGGAACCGAGTCTTCGAGGACGGTGTGCTCCTTTATTTATCAGGATGAGGGTTTGATATCATGTTTAATAAAAGAAAAGGAAATTATCAGGATAGTATTGGAGGATTGGTGATGACCGGAAAATCTGTGAAACCAAGATCCGGGTAAGGTAGAGATCACTCTTGGGTCGTTGCGACCCGGATCAAGAGACTCGGTCAATCAAGAAAGATATGGAACCACCAAATCAGAAGATAAAACAATAAAATCAAACAGTGGTCCTCGCTTGTTTATTAACCTGGTATAGCAACCAGGGTCAGACTCAAGGAGCACGGGATGGCCGAGACGGCCTACGAAGTAGTAAAAATCGAAAAAAAGAATAAAATAATTTTTTTGGTGGATTTTGAATTGTTTTTAAATTTTTTTGTGTTTTTAATTATATAAGAAAATGTAAGCACAAGCAAGTTCAACAATTTATTTAAACATCCAAAAATACACAGAAAATTCAAATAAAGATGTTTTTGTGTTTTTTTATATTTTTAAGTTTTTTTGGAAATTTTTTGGGAATTTTTTTGATTTTTATTTGATTTTTTAAAAATAGAGAAAGAGGAAAACAATGGGTTACTGTGCAGCCAGACTTGAAAGACCAATTAAAAATATATAATTGATTTATAAAAATCTAGAGACAATTTTTATAAAAAAATATATACAAAAACTAAGCTATAGAAAAAGAGTTTCTATTTTTTTGAATTTTATATAATTTTTAATGATTTTTATAAGATTTTTAGGGTTTTTCAATTTGCATGGGTTTTATAAATCCAAATGAGCTAAAAATTGAAAACAAGGTAGAAAACAACAAAGCTAACTATCTCTATCTTTTAGAATTTTTAGCGAAGTTTTTGTATTTTTTTTATTTTCTTTTCCAAACAGTAACAAAAATACGTGTTTTTGATTTTTAAAAAATATAAAAAGCAATAAAATATCCAAAAAATTTAGTGAAATTTTTACACAGTGGCAAGAGCTATGTATCCAAATTTCACTCGATTTGGAGTTTATTTGCTATTTTATCGAACAAATAAAAGAGCTACAACACATAGGGACCTAAATGTAAGAAAACAAAGTTCCAGGGGCTAAAGGATAACACGTGTGAAAACCTTAGATCTCTATTCAATTAAAACCACGCACATGGGTATAAATGCAAATTTCATAAACTAAATTTCATTTCATAACATAAAGAAACCCCAAGCCCATACATGCAAAATGTCCAAAATATCACGTGACGATGCACGTGTTCCACGTAGATAGGGACTAAAATGCAAATAAAATAAACATAGGGTCCCAGATGCAAATTATCCAAAATAAAAACAACGCACTAAAATATTTACATGACTATTCTATAAATGCAGAAAAAAAGGAGGGCCTAGGTGCAAATTACCCTTTTATTTCCGATTCAACGGCCAAGGGACTTCAGTTATGATCTGATGGTGGAGAAATGGCGATACCCCTTTGGCAATGGACGACTGGAACTCGATCCTCAGATGGATCCAACGGACGAGCACCTCGGATGATAGACGGTTGAGATCAGAACTGGCGGGGACACTCGATCGGATGGTAGAGACCACTCCTGGAAGAACCGCGAGGAACTCGCTGCCGGTGAGCTTCGCTTGATCGATACAGGTTGCTGGATGGTCCTCTGAAGCTGCTAGGTTGGGTGAAATAAAGCTGAAGGCAGTCCGTAGCTGCTAGTGGTCTCTGATGAGGCCGGGAAGTCCTGGATGACTCCGACCACGTCAATGACCTGGGGCTCCTGTTCGTCAACAGTTGGACCTCCAGATGAGGTCCGTTCACATCTGAACCTGCACAGGAGAACAACTAGATCGAGGGCAAAATGCCTCGACCCGTTAGTGCGCGAAAAGAGGTAAAGGATGAAGCGGGGCGTGTCCCTCCGGCGAAGTGACGGTGAAGGAGGGTCGGGATCCTGTTACCGGGCGAATCAGGTTGAGTGGAGGGGTGTAGAAGGTGGAGAGAAGTTTGATGGAAGTGATAGGGGGGTCGAAAGGCTAAGAGGATGGCCGGAACTACGTGGATTGGTCGGCAGAGACCGGCGGCGCGAACTCGAGAAAAACCAAAAATTAAACGAAGCTAAGAGAAATCTAACCTACTGGATGGGCGCAGTCGTCTATGCTGGAGGTCAGGGACCTTCAGGGCCGTCGCCTCGATGGCTCGACGGGGCCAGAGGCTCGATCTCACCTTGCGGCGGAGCACGACGCTGTAGCCGCCGGATCAGTGGTTCCCGGCTACCCGTGCCTCGCTACGACCCTCTCTTACACAGCTGTCACTCAAGCGAAAGAGAGGAGCTCACAGGCGACGAGAGCGAAGGCCAAAGATCGAGTGAAAGTGCGGCTGGGGTTTTGGTTATATATGATGAAGGGTCCGACAAGATGATCGTGAAGCGCGCAATCCAAGGAGTGGATCCCTAAGAGGATAGGCGGGCGTGGATCGCGGATCCTTCTTGGAAGATTGGAGCCTGGGGTTTAAGTGAGAGGTGATCAGATCGATCCGAGAAAATTGGGAGAAATCAGGTATGAATCGGATCTGGGTACAAATTGGTCCAAGGGGGGAAGTTGACCGGGGGTCAACAATCCCCCGTGGACCAATAATATTATTCCATTTTTTAATTATTTGTAAATTCATTTAAAATCAGTAAATGATTGTATTTCAAAAAATTTGAACATGAAAAATGTTTATTATTTTTGGAATTATTTTTTTATATTTTTATTTATTTTTTTGAAAAAAAACATATTTACATCATATTATTTATATATCTAGGTATATACACATATATATTTTTTATTTTTATTTTTAATTGTTTATTTTTGTATAATTATTCCAATTTTATATTTTGTTTATTTACAACATCAAATTCGGAATAAAAAGGTATTTTTATTTTATTTTTATGATTTATTTACATTAGTTAAATAGATAGATCTATATACATATGTACATGGTATATATACAAGGTGGAAAATGAATTTTATTATTTTTCTTTTTATTTTTCTTTTTCTGATTTTTATTTTATTTTTATAAATATGTACAAAATATGAGAAACACTTCTTATTTTTATTTTGAGGAAAATAAAATTATTTATATACATACGGTTATGTACAAGTATGATTGACCTTATCTCTCTCTACTCAGCTTTTTTTGCGGTCAGGCCCATGCTGAGCCCTCCCTTGGGATTAGGTCGCTCAATATTTATTTTAATTATTACCCTCTTTTTTCTTGTGTTTCTTTATTCCTTCATTTTCACACAAAAACATGCTAATTATGCATAATTACAAGATGCATGCATTTTGATAATTTATGATATTTACACATATTTACATGGTATTTTGCTGAGGTTTCTAGCTAAAATAAAGGAATAAAGAGTGATGAATTGGGATTCATCACCCCCCCTATACTTTACTTTTGCTAGTCGCTTAACAAACACTTATTTGAAAAAGAAGTGCAAAAGAGAAAGAAAAAGAAAAAGAGAGGAAATCAAGGTTGATTATTAAAGTTTCCTTCATTAAATTGAAATATGGAGCTCAGTCAGACCTTTGGATTATTAATTTGTCGAAACCTTATTTGGATTTAAGCTTAAAACTTAACAACCTCTAAGTTCCACCAATCTATGGTAAAGACTCCTCAATAAACCACATCAGAACAAGTCTACATACACAAACTCTAATGACCATGAATCTTTCCTTGTACAATGTAAGTGATATGTAGCTCCCCACCTCAGAAGTAATAAAGAAACAACCTCCCTCAACCCGGTAACTCTAATGCCTCGGTCTAGCAACTCTTTCCTCGAGAAGCGGGGTATTGCCTTCTAAGTTCAAGTGCAACCGGCTCAAGAAGAGGGGGAAGAAGAGAATGGACCATGACCAGTGTAGCCATGTATCCTTGGGAGCTCTAACTAGTGTAGCTGAGTCTCCCGCTGCAAGCTTCATGAGATGGTCATGTATAACATAAGCTTTGCTTTATTTGATTATGTACACTCCGGTGGGGTTATTAAATTTTCAATCCAACCCACCACTTTTTTGGAGTTCTTTTCTTTTTGCACACATTTTTTTCATGTGCATATGTACAACATATCTACATGGTGCAGCATATATACATAAGGAGTTTTTCCTCTTGAGCCAGTAGACTATCCCTCTTTTGAAGCTTTATTGCAACCCACAACTTCTGTCTTTAGACTTCATAACCACCAGACCAAGTTGAGACACACTTCCTTCACTATAAGAAGAAGAGAGGTTCCGCCTAGAAGTACTACCCTCATATGGTACCCCAAGCCAAAGGAAACTGCCTCCTCACCACCTCATCCGTGGAGAGCTATGTGTAGAGTGCTGGTGCAAGTCAAGCCATTGTCTCTGAGAGTCATGCGTGTGTTGTTAAGTGCTCTACTTAGGCTCATCAAGATGACATATGCTCATAGCCTAGTGGACTCAAAGAATTAAGTCCCAATGGACCTGAAAAGTCTCAATCCTAAGACCTATAAGGTTCCCTCTTATAATTAGGCGGATTAAGGTCTTAACCAAGCTCCATTTGTCAATTTAATTCCAGACCAGTTTAAATGTCAACTATGATTTGGAAAAACTGTGCAAGTATTTACAAAGATACAATTTTACAAATATTTACACATGTGCAAAATTTTTGAAAAATATTTGAAAACATGGATGTATGCATGAATGCGAAGTTTTGCAAAATATTTACAAAAATTTACACAAGATTTTTGCAAACTTTTTGTTTTCCAAAAATTTTACAAAAAATTTGTACTATATACATAGTTTTGATATGAAAATATTTACAAGCTATTTACACCAAAAGATTTTACAATCATTTGTACAAAAATAATTTTTTTATAAATAGGTATGTGCAAGAAGAATTTTATGTACAAGGGAAATTTTTAGATTTTTATGGATTTTTAGCCATTTTATTTATTAACACACTCACACAAAGTACGAGTTATGGTTAAAGTATATATGGAGTATATACGATACCCCCTATACTTAGCTCGAACGATGTCCTCAGAGTGATCAAGAGCGATGAAGAAGACATAACTCGTGCTTAGTATATGGAAGTGAAAAGTAATGGTATATACAAAGACGAATCAAAGAATAGAATAAGGAAGAATCGGTGTTTCCCCCTATACTTAGGATCAAATAATCCTAAGTATAGTAAGCTGTACATGAAGGAAAATCCGAGTGGAAGGATGTATAGGGTCTACCCCCCCATACTTAGGGTGAAATATCCCTAAGTATAGGCAGCAAAACAGAGGCAGAAAGAATCAATAGAATACCCGAGAGTTCTAAACCCCCCTATACTTAGGGTAAAGTACACCCTAAGTATAGCATAATCATAAAATGAGAAAAGGGGTGTGGGACTAAAGAATAGAGTGATATGGACAACTGGATCTATACAAGTCGGAAGAACGGTGATAATCAGGCGTGAGATGTCATAGATGTGAGTCAAGAGACCACATCTCATGCAAAGTGAATCGGGGCAACATCAACGACCCGCGGCTCATGATCTAGATATGGCTTGAGCCGTTGGCCGTTCACTCGAAAGGTAACATCAGAAGACAACTCAGAGATATCAATACTCCCATTGTCATGTACCTTTCTAACCAGATAAGGTCCCTTCCATTTGCTCTGTAGCTTCCCTGGAAATAGACGAAGTCTAGCATCAAACAACCATACTCTCTGTTCTGGCTTAAACTGCTTGTGGCTGATATGAGAATCATGCCACTCCTTCACTCTCTCCTTGTAATGTAGGCTGTTTGAAAAGGCGGTATCACGAAGCTCCTCCAGGGCTGCTAACTCTGCCCTCCTCTGATTTCGTACACTCTCTAGATCCAAAAGTATATCTGTAATAGCCCAAAGTGACCTATGTCTCAACTCAACAGGTAAATGGTAGGGCTTGCCATAAACGAGGCGAAAGGGAGATGTATCCAAAGGAGTCTTGAAAGACGTCCTATATACCCACAAGATCGAGTCCAAAAGCTGTGACCAATCCTTTCGGTCAAGGCGGATGACTTTCTGCAACATAGTCTTAATCTCCCTGCTCAACACTTCAGCAAGACCATTCGTCTGAGGATGGTATGGAGTGGCAACTCGATGGTCTATGCTGAACTCTCTAGCAGGGGCCTTTACCTTGTCATTGACGAAATGAGACCCCCCGTTAGATATCAACACTCGAGGTACCTCGAACCGTGGAATGATATTCTTCCTCAAAAATCTGTAAACAGTCCTAGCATCTGCTTTTCGAGAGGGGATGGCCTCAACCAAACGACTGACATAATCCACGCCAACAGAATGTACTCGAATCCCTGACTCCTAGGGAATGGACCCATGAAATCGATGCCCCATGCGTCAAAAACCTCACAGAAGTGTATGGGCTGCATCGGCATCATATCACGCTGTCCACAAGTGCCTATCCTCTGACAGTCAGTACACCTCTTCACGAACTCATCAGAGTCCTTGAAGAGAGTAGGCCACCATAGGCCGGATTGGAGCACTTTCTGTGCCGTTCTCCTCCCAGAGTGATGTCCCCATGCCTTAAGCTTGTGGCAGTAAGTAAGGACGATGTGGCGCTCCTCTTGAGGAATGCACTGACGCCAGATACTATCCCCTCCCTCATGGTACAGGACGGGATCCTCCCAATGGTAAAACTTGGCCTTCGCAAGGAAGGTCTCAAGTTTCTGCTTGGGCCAATCTGGTGGAACTTTCTTGGCGACAAGGTAGTTCACAATATCGGCATACCATGGGAGAGAGGCAATAGCAAGGATCGCCTCATCTGGGAAGGTCTCACAAATTGGCTCAATCTGCTCCGAATCCTCAAGATACTCCAATCGGGAGAGATGATCCGCCACCACATTCTTGACTTCAGGCTTATCCTTAATCTCTATGTCAAACTCCTGGAGTAGAAGGATCCATCTGGTCAATCTGGCTTTGGCATCCTTCTTTGCCATGAGGTACTTGATGGCGGTATGATCAGTATAGATGGTCACTCGAGATCCAATGATGTAAGATCTGAACTTATATAGGGCGAAAACTACGGCTAGCATCTCCTTCTTAGTGACCGTATAGTTCTGCTATGCGGCATCCAATGCACGGCTAGCGTAGTGAATGGCAAATGGGACTCCATCCCTCCTCTGTCCCAGCACGTCCCCCACGGCAAAATCGGAGGCGTCCGTCATGATCTCGAATGGGAGAGACCAAGCGGGTGGCTGGAGAACAGGAGCCTCTACAACACAGCTCTTGAAAGTCTCAAATGACGATAGACACTTATCATCTATAAGGAACTCAGTGTCTTTCGTCAGCAGATCAGTCAACGGTCAGGCAATACTGCTGAAATCATGAATGAAGCGTCGGTAGAAACCGACGTGCCCCAGAAAAGACCGTAACTGCCATAAGTTAGACGGTGGATTGAGTTTTCTAATGACATCCACCTTGGCCGGATCAAACTCCATGCCCCTTTTGGAGATGATATGGCCAAGCACCATCCTCTGAGTCACCATGAAGTGACTCTTCTCCCAAGACAACACAAGGTGAACCTCAACGCATCGCTGAAGGACACGATCTAGACAGTCAAGATAAGAATCGAATCCGTCGCCGTAGACCGAGAAATCATCCATGAAGACCTCCAAGCACTCCCCCACCATGTCCGAAAAGATGGACAGCATGCATCTCTGGAATGTCGTTGGAGCGTTACACAATCCAAATGGCATGCGTCTGAAAGCATATGTCCTGAAGGGGCAGGTGAAGTGATCTTGTCTTGGTCCTCGGGTGCGATGGCCACCTGATTATGTCCAGAGTACCCATCCAAGAAACAATAATGGCTCTTTCCTGCCAGCCTCTCAATAATCTGATCAATAAAGGGCAGGGGAAATGATCATTCTTGGTGGCCTGGTTCAATCATCTGTAGTCTATACAGACCCGCCAAGAAGTGGGTACCCAGATAGCGATCTCCTCTCCAAACTCACTGATAATGGTAGTGATGCCCGTCTTCTTGGGCACCACATGCAATGGACTGACCCACTTGGAGTTGGAGACGGGGTAGATAAAATCGGCGCTCCACCATTTCGAGATCTCCTTCATGACAACCTCTCGAAGATTCGGGTTCAGCTGTCGCTGGAACTCACGCGACAGCTTTGCCTCCTCCTCGAGATAGATATGGTGGGAGCACAGAGCCGGACTGATCCTCTGGAGATCGGCGACACTCCATCCTATCACCTTGCGGTTCTTTTCAAGAACCCCCATCAGACGGGATTCTTGCTCTCCAGTCAGATCAGCAGAGATAATGACTGGGTACATCTCATGCTCACCCGCAAGGAACCTATACTTCAGCGACGACGGTAGCGGCTTCAGCTCTGGAAAAGTAGGTGCAGGCGGATCTGGCCTCTGAAAGGTCTGAGTGTATGCTGCCAAATCTGCATGGGAGAATGAGAACTCTCGCTCATAATCTGGATCTGGAAAAGGCTGCTCTGCTGGACTGTCTCTACTCTGCATGGGATCAGCCTCTTCCCTAGCTGTAGGCTCAGTGGAAGTCAGACATGGTATCAAATCATCAAACTCTGCCCAATCAATATCTGACTCCGAGGGATCTGTATCAGACTCACAAAAATCTGTCTCACGGTCGGAAACCGGCTCTGCTGCCTGAGATGTATCCTGGACCAGGAATGCGCTCTCCAAGCTCTCCTCTGCTGGCGTCTCTACATCAGCGAACTCTGAAGGTAAGAGGATGGCCTGTGCAACTAGATATTCCCAAACTACCTCGTCATCTGTAATCACAAAATCACAGTCCTGGTGGATGTCTTGCCCTGCCTTTGTCATCTGTTCTGAATCGGAAGTCGTCTCTGAGTAAGATGAATCTCTGGCTCTAGTCTCCTCTACTGTCCCTATTTGTATACTCTCGCCCTCGACGTGAAAGTACATCTTCCCGCTATCATGGTCGGACACTGCCTTGGCTGTGGCCAAGAATGGGCGTCCTAGAATGATCGGGGTATCGCTCACAGACTCAGGGATCTCCATGTCCAACACAACGAAGTCCACGGGGAATTTCAGGCCCTGAATCGTGACGACAACGTCCTTCAACAACCCCTTCAGCCTCTTGACAGATCGATCAACAAACTAAAGGACCGTCCTGCTCTATCGGAGAGTGTCCAACTCGAAGCGGTCGAGAAGGGCTGCCGGATGTAGGTTGATCGAAGAACCGTTGTCTAATAGAGCGCGATCGAACTTCTGCTCATGGATGTGGCATCTGACATACGGGGCTCCTGCATCTGTCCTCTTGGCTGGCAGACGGTTATGAATCATGAAACACGTGGCACGAGTAAGCACATGAATCTCAGACTGATGGTTCCTCCTCTTCCTCCTAACTGTGATCCTGTCTCTGAGTGATCTCTAGAGTAGAGGTATGTTCTCCAAGGCCTCCTGTAGAGTCAGCTGAATATGGAATCTATCTATCATCTGCTGGCTGAACTCTATCTGATGGTTCTTTTTTTGATTTTCTGTTTTCTTCCCATTTGCCATGTGAAGTACTCGTGGAAAGGGGGATCACGGGGTCCTTCTCAGATGAAGGACTAGGAGAGGGTCTGGCATGCTCATAAACAACAGAATCCACACAAACATCATCAATCAATAAATGTGGATCCGAAAATAACAAACCCTTTCCTTTATTTCCATAAACGTCCTGAGATACATGTACAGAAGGAAAGACGACAGGACTAGGAGAAGTAGAAATGGTGGCCTCAGTACCACCCTCGGCATATGGACTCGCGACATCAGTACCGCGCTCTAGCTCAGCAACTGTGGTGGCCTTAGTACCACCTCCTCTCTCTGGTGAAGTGACGGCCTCAGTACCATCGGCTGGATCAACATCCATGGTGGCGTCAGCACCACCGTCATCATCTCTCGCGGCCTCAGCACCACGCTCCTCCTCACCTGGTGCCCTGGAAGTGGCGTGGGATCGTCGCTCAGACGAGGCGCCGCCTGCTGCCATCCTACCGCTCCTAAGTGTAACAAAATCAGCATCAAATATGTATGCAGACAAATCATCAAATGAATCACTAGGAGTGGTAATCTCTGTGAACTCTACCTGCTCAGACTTCCTCTTCAGATTGTTTGGGTTCGGCTCAATCTGGGCGGGAATGGCGGCCTTCCCTCTCACAATCTCGCGCATCTCCTGGCAGAACTCATCCATCTCTCATCGAAAAGTGGCCTGCTGCTCGGTCGTGAGGCGAGCCAGATCGTCTAAGGCGGGGTTCTCATAGGCTAGACTATGAGAACCTGACGGGTGGCCTCGCTGGTAGTGAGGCTGCTGCTGATGATGCGGGTGAGAGGAGTACTGTTGTGGATGATACTGCTGCTGTGGAGGCTGATCTCACCTCCACGGTTGTCCCTACTGATAGGGATGAGGGCCATACTGGGATGACTGTTGCTCTGCTGCTGGTGGTGTATCGAGGGTTGGGGCTGTTGGTGCTCTCGCTGATGGTTGTACTGGCCACCCTGAACTGGACGCTGCTGCTGGAAACTGGCACCTCCGACTGACCAACGGAATACGGGATGGTCTCGTCAGATACCGGGCTGGGGTCGGTCGTACCAAATCCCATTGACATCCATCAACGGCTCCGGCTCGTAGGGAGGTGGCGGGAGTACTGCCAGGGGCTGATCCGGGTGGTAGACCACCATCTGACTGTCTGGGGATGGTGGTGACTGGTAGTACGGTTGTGGCTGCTGGTACGGCTCCTCCTATACAAGGTGAACCTGTCTAGGCTGACTGGAGCGCTGGGACGAGCTACCACTACTGCTCGGATCTCCTTGTGCCTGAAGACGGGGCTGAGAAGCCGTCTGTGCCTCCTGGAGACACATGAGCTGTGTTTTCAGGTCACTCAGTGTCTGTGCCATCTGATCCATCTGAGATATGCCCTGGCACTGCTTCTTCTCTATCAGCTCGATCCGGTCCAGCTTCTCGCTGATGATGCCCATGTCTGCGGCTGTGGACTCGACCTGTGCGGCTACCGCAGATGAAGTGGAAGGATCGACATCGACCCGTGCGATCCTCTGAAACTGCATGGTCTGTGGCTGTGGGTGTCCCTGAGTGTAGAGTCGGGTCTGGGACATCACTATATAGTTCTCGGCCATCTCCTCATAGATGACCCAGACCTGATCCTCATCCTTGGCAAAGTAGGAACCGCCACAAGAAGTGTTCACCAGGCCCTACAACTTTGGTGTCAACCCGCAGAAGAAGCTCTGAACTAGATTCAGCTTCGTGATATCGTAGTGCGGGCATCTGTCGGTGAGCTCTCGAAACCTCTCCCATGCCTTATGGATCTGCTCGTTGGGGAGCATGGAGAAGTTGCCGATCAGGGCCCTCGCTGCATTGGTCTGCCCGAATGGATAGTACTTGTTCAAGTACTCGGTGCGGAGCTGCTCCCAGGTGTATACGAATCTCCCAAGTGCTTCAGCCAGTTGGCTGCTCTGTCGGCCATGGAGAAAGGGAAAGCAATCATCCTGATGGTATCCTCGTCCACCTGCCGATCATGGACTGTACTGCAGATCATCTCAAACTCCTGGAGATTAAGATGAGGCTCCTCAGTGGCGAGCCCGTGGAAGCAGGGTAGAAGCTAAAGTGTGTTCGGGGGAACTTGAAGTCCCCCACGATCGCCGGAAGAACCACCCACCGGTGCGTCGGTGTCAATCCGGGGTTGTGTAACTCCCACATCAGTCTCGGCTCTACTGCTGCTGCCGGCTGGTCTGGTTGGTCTGGCTGATCTGGACCCATGCGTCCATCTGCTCGCGGCTGCTCTCGTGCAGTCCGTAGATGCTCCATCTCTCTCCTCATCTCTACCATGAAAGCTCCCTGACCACGTATCTATCTCTGCATGGTCTCGAGGGAAGCTAACATTTTGATGTTGATCGCACCCTGGTCCAGAACTTATGTGGTCGTCTCTGGCCTCTAACCCTCGGTGCGCTCCTCGCTGCTGGCCATGCTCTCTGCAAAGGCAAAAGACCCAAACTCAGGTGCCGAAATATCATCTGTCTGTTGTCTCGCATCTGGCACTGGTAACTCAGGAATAGAAGAAGGGTGGTCAAGGGAGAACAAGGTGGAATCGAACTCGGGTTCGGAGAGCGGGTCTCGGCTCTCACGAACCAACCTAGATGAACGGGCTGGAGTGCTAAAAAGCGGTGTAGCCAGAGGCTGCCTAAGAGACCTCCTGCCCATCATCTTGATCTGGCGAGTCTGGCGGATGAGATCTGGAAAACAAACAAGATGAGCAAACAAACACCGGATTCACCTACTCAATGTTGAGTTGAAGACCGTAAGAGTTCGATCAATTATCTTGTCAATTTTATTAGGTGATCGTGTCAGGATATCAGAGCGGTTACGTGACTTGATAGGAATCCAATCCGCCTATTAGACTGTCCCGTATAAAAGGCCGGTAGTCTGATCGGGACTCGGATGTGGCTCTAGCCTAGTGTGCGGATCACTGACGGGCCGCAGACCTACCCTTATTAATAATGTCGAATTAATGAGTTTCGTTGCAGTCGGATAGATCCGCGTCGATAAAAAATAACCGCACAAATTGATAAATCGTCGAATGAAAATAAGATGCGTTTTAATGTTTATTTAGCCTGGGCAAGCCCCAGGGTCGACTCAAGGAGGCAAAGGAACAACTCAAGATCAAGTTAGAGTGATTAGATTACGGTTTTTCGAGTGGGATTCTTTTTGTAATTTTTTATGCAATAAATGCCAAATGCAAGATATGAATTGGATAAGTTAACAAGAAAATGATCGACTTAGCCGAATTAATCTTTGATGACAAATTGATTCAAATCGACCAAGTTATATTTTTCCTATAAACCTAATCCAATGATGAACGCAAAATGTATTTTTTTGGGATTTTTGGATTTAAAATGCACAAATGAAAAATACAAACTTTTTTAGGGGGTTTTATGCAATTTTTCATGCAAATGACATGCAAAAATTATGAAAAATTTATTGAAAGTTAACATGATTAAATTAAGCTAGGCTAATGTTTTTAGAATTTTCTGACATTTTATGAATTTTTATCATTTTTTTACTGAAAATAGAGAGACTGTGTCTTTAATTCCTAATTAATCCACGAAATCAAATTATCCAGAGACATATTTATCTCAAATAGATATTTTAACAAGGAATTCAGAAGCTTTGAAATTTCTCAAAAATGTTATTTGTGGAATTAATTAAAAATCAATTTCAGAAATCACTCTAGAATTTATTTATGCACAACACAACTCCTAATTGGACGAAATTTGGACTGCAATTAAATCACACTAAAATACATCATTCACAATTTTTTCACAATTTTTGGAATAATAAATGACTATGTGCTAATTTCAGAGCATAAATGGGCAAAATATCACTCAATTTCAATCTCTAATTTTTAATAAATAATAGGATGCTAAAAAATGCAAATAAATAGTCATAAGATAAAGAATTAGTTGTTCTACAAAATAATATTTTTAATTGAATAAAATGATGCTAGAAATATGTCCAAATTAAGACTCAAAGTCAGGGGTGTCTTTGCAATACAAAACAGAAGTTGAATGAACTGAGATATGGACAGGGACTCTTTTGCAATTACTAAAACTTGGAAGAATGAAAATGCAATTGTCACAATATTAAAATAAAATAGACCTTTGCTTATTCTTCTCCCGCAAGTATGGCGCAAGGGCGGCTAGGGCTCGCGAAGGGCAACCGCGCGAGGTGCGGGCTGATGAAACTCGATTCCATCATCATAATTTCCCATTATTAACCCCCTTGCTTAAGCTTAGTGTCAATAAAACCCAGTTAATGTCCTGTAATTAACAGAGTCTCAAATAAAATAAAAACCACAAAAAATGGCAAAATAAAAATTCGTGGTATTTTTAGTCTTAAAAATACCTTCAAAAATATTTCGGGTCTTTTTTTGATCTCTTCTCTAGTTTTGGTCAACATGAAACTTGTAGATCTCATCAAGATCTACAACTTTCTTGTTTTGAGTTTTCTCAAATTCGATCATTTTAACCCCCAAAAATCAAAAATACCCTCAAATAAATCTGATTGGGCCACGTGGCCCATTCTGGGTGCGCCACGTGGCCCCGCCACTCCATGCTTTATCCGCTCTCGCATCCTCGCCTTTGGATCTTCTTCTGATCCAACGGCCTAGTTATCTCCACACCCGCTCTTATTTCTGGCCATCCGATCAGCCTCCATCTCTGATCCACGCCGCACATTAGCGCCTCTCGCAGAGAACGCCACGTGGCGGCGTGAACACCGTTGGATCGCATCTCTCATCTTCCATCACAGCCGCCTCTTCCTTTGGCGCTCCTCAACCCTTCGATCGACCTTAGCTTCCCATCACCGCCCTCCGTTCGCGCTACCGCCTCTTCACGACACGTGGCACGTTACTAACGCTTCGATCGCTTCGTCCCCGATCTAATCACAACCGTCGCTGTGCGTCTTCATCCTCGTCGTTGGATCTCTAGATCCAACGGCCCCGCGTCGTCGTCTACCTCCAGCCACCCTCTCTAACACGTCCTCCACCTTGCGAAGACTTCTCCTCCTTCCCATTATCGCCAACACCTCTGACCTCTTCTCCTCTCGCCAACCACCTCCTAGTCTTTCCCCATCATCCCTCTACCTCGCGACTCACTCCACTACCCTCGACACCCTTTTAGTCGTCCCACGATCACCATACAAACCACGTCTCCACCAACCAGATCCACCACCGTCGTCTTCAAATACGCCGCCTCCTCCTCCTGTCGCCGTTGTCCACCTTTACGTGGGAGGAGGCCCAGCCCTCCTACGCCTCTCTGTGACAGAGAGAGGCGAGGGGATTGAGCGATGACGACCGCCCTCTCCGGTGTCGACCCTCCGCCGTTAGCGGCAGTGCTGCGGCGCCCTTCAGCCCGCTCGAGCTGCGTCGACCGGCTGGCGACGTCCAGCGAAGACCCAGGGCTCGATTCGAGCCCCAGCCCAAGCCTCCGCTCCGCCTCCGACCAGGTAAATCTCTCTTCTTCCTACTTTGCCTTTTTATCTACTTTCTTCGATTTAATCTAGCTTCCCCTGCCATTTTCACCTTCCATCAACCTCATCTTCAGCTTTGCCATTCATCCCCCTTTCACGCGCCTTATTCCGATCACCTTCTCCTTCCTCCAGATTCTCATCCACCTCCGGCCCATCTCCTCCGCCATTCACGGCGGAGGAGCTCTGAGCTCCTGCCTTCTCCGCCCTCTGAGCTCCCACTTCACCTCCACTACGCACGCACCACAATTAGCGGGCTTCGGCTTTTTGCCTAACACTGCAGGTCAACTAACCTTTCATTGGACGGAGAGATTGCCGGAGCACTCTTCTTCGAGCTCGCATCTGACATCTCTGCTCCGCCTGCCTCCTCCAAAGCGACCGGCACCGTCGCTATGCTTCAACGAGTCAACCTAACTATCCAGGAGCGACTATGGGCCTTCAACGAGCATCAGCAAAGGCGACGGAGCTGGAGGTCTTTCGCCGGAGCTCGGTTCTCGCCGCCAGTCGCTGATGAAGACGAGGGAGCAGACGCCGTTGGATGAGTGTACTCCGATGTCCATCTGATGGTCCGGATGCAGCCACGTCGCCCATCAGACCCTTCTTCAGAAACCGTTGGATACTTTCGATCCAACGGCCTTCATTCGGCAACGCGGTAGTCAACGAGCCATCTCCGAGCCTTAGCACCATACCAGGAGGTTCGGATGCTCCGAACCTAGCCCGAGCCTGCATCGAATCAGAACCATTGTCCAAACCAAGCTGAAGTAGCAGCCGAGCCTCTGCCGAGTCTGAGCCTATCTCGAAGCCTGGATGGCACGTGCTGGGCACGTGCGCGTCTGGGAAATTTGCAGAGATGCCCACGAAGTTCTTCAATATTGCAAAAAGGTCCCCGCATGTTTGGTTTATTTACAGGAAAGGACTTGTTCTTTATTTATATTACATTTTAGTCCCTCTCAGGGACCTGTTTGTAGTTATCTTTTCATGTTTTCTTTCAGTTATGCCCTTGCTTTCCTTTATGCATATCTTGAGCACCGTACTTCAGTTTCAGTTGATTTCAGTGGCATTTTGAAGCTTGCTTGATGTTCTTCTTAATGTCATCGTTAATTTCTAATTTTGGACACATGAAGTTTAATGTATTATTTTGTTGGCTTTGTGTCTAATATGCCTTATTCAACTTTGAAAGCAAGTATATCTTCTTAAACTTGAAATTGATGCTTATTAATTTGCTCATCATATTTACTTTATTCTAGGGCATATTTTTCTTTGCATCACATGGCATTTATTTGCATAATAAAAATTGATAAAAAAATGCATGTTTTATTTTTAATGCATTGTTGTGTCATGTCTTTCATAATTTGACCTATACTCTTCTTCAACTCAACACTTAGGTAAATAGACTAAAAATCCGATTAATATGAGAGAGGCTCGTGTCCCGGAGTTCGACCTCGGTATCTTACCAAGTAAAAAAATTAATGATCATCTCATTTTGATCTATCATATACGTATTTAAACGAGATGTTCTTTTTGATGAATCGAATCGGCCCGACTGCTACGACTACTCCAAGTGCTAATTCAGCACTTTTAAAGGGCCGATTTAGCGACTCATCAAATGGCGCCGTTGCCGGGAACACGGCTCATTTCTTTTATTTTTTTGATTTCTGTTTATTTAATTCAGTGTTCATTTTATAGGTCATCTTGTTTACTTACTTTGCATTATAAAAATTTTTCTTTTTTATTTTGATCTCTAATTATTGTTTCTGTGGCAGGACCCTTGATCAATCAAGGAGGCGAGGAGCTGGTGTCTCTCGCTGAGAGGAACCACAGGAGCATGGTTGGAGCCTATAAGAAAGAAAAGAGAAAAAAATGTCTCGCATTTTATTTTTGCATGTACTTGTAATAATTCATCTTTTACAGCGGTCTTCGATTGAAGACTCGCATGTGTAATCGAACGATCATGTTTGTGTGGGGATCGTCCCCGCTTGAGTGTCGACCTAGGACCAGGCACGCGGCTCTTTGAGTGGTTTTTCAATTTTTATCTTTTATGTGCTTGATCGTAGGTAGGACACACTAAATTATAGACGCACATAATCTCGCCTCACTTAGCCAAATTTAATGGATATCATTACACGTTAATAGATGCAAGATTAGGTGCGGCTTTTATCGACTTGCATACATTGATTTTGGTTTTCAAACAGTCCAAGTCTTCACGTATTTCTCGTCAAATCACTGCATGTTTTATTGCTTAGCCTAGATCGCGATTTTTTCGAATACATGTTTTTCTCGGCTTTCTGTTCCTAGCTTGATCACCTAGGATTAATGGAAAATGGGAATGAACGGTAGACGATGATTGATTGGTTTTGTGCTAACCATAATTCAGTGATAACTTAAAATAAAATTGGGACTGTTAATTGCAAGTCAACCAAAAAAGGAGTAAAATAAGGTTTTGGGAGAGCAACACCCTCGATTACGCATTGGTTTTCACTTCACAATTTTCTCTGCGTAAAAAATATTTAATGTTTTACCTCCAATAAAACTGACAAGATAATAAACCAACCTCGGTTGGTTTTCATGTGTGAGTTGGTGAATTTAAGGGTCTTGCTTGCTTGATTGAGCCATGCTTGCTTCGATACACACCCTAAAACCTTAGTCACACCATTCAACCTCGCAGATTCAAACCGCTCACTTGTAAATCCATTCCTCTGCTTCGTTCACCATGGGTCCCTCCCAACATCAAATTCCATCTTTATACTTAAGCTAATCTTAGCCTAAGTATAGGGGAGACCCGAGTCCCTGAGATTTCTCTACTCATCTTTCCTTGCCTTTATACTTAGGTTATTTCTAACCTAAGTATAGGGGGAGCCCCTCTTAGTTCCCGTATATTTCTCTACACTTAAATGGACCTATGGACTCGTATCATCTAGTGCTATGAGGACATAGCAAAGTTTAAGGATAGGGGGTGTACCGTATATACAATTTACTTACTTTAGCTATAAATCTAAAAAATTTTGAAAAATTGAAAACTTTTTGGCTAAAGTAAAATCCTTTGGACTAAGAGAACCCAAATATTTTCACGGCTTTTCTATACTATGTTACACTATTTTCATAAAAAAATATTTTCGAAAATGATTTGAAAAATGAGTTTTTCTTGTTTTGAAAAATCTTTTTGAAAAATGTTTGAAAAATCTTTCTTGTGTGACATGGTTGTGAAAATCTTTTTCTTTCCAAGGAAAGTTGAGTCTAACCAGTGTTCTAACCTTTAAAATTAAAATCCATAAAAATGAGCAAAATTCATTAAAAAAATGTTCTTGAATGAAGGAGTTGGATTAATCCTCTATTATTACACTTTCACCCAGGATTTGAAATGTTCAAGGCAGCTTGATTTATGAGGTCTTTGAGATTTGCGGTTAACCAACCTTAGCCATCAGGGTCAAAGACTTAATCATCCACATTTCCCTAGGTCTCTAGATTTGCATGCTATATTCCATGCTTAGTCTCAGACAAAAAGAATATGATCAGCACATCACATGCACGACTGCGGTTTTTGATTGAGATGAGTTGACTTTTCACCTGAGGAATTGGGATGAGGGATTCGAGTCTGGATTTGATCTAATGATGCTCGAGGATGGGATAAAATCTTTGAAGGCTTCAGGAAACCTGAGTGTCAGCAATTTAGCCAGTATGAGAACTTGGTTCTTATACTAATCTCTTGATATTGACCAAAGTGCCTGGGTGTGAAATAAATAAAAAAATTATTGATCAGTGTGCGCCAACTCTTGGTAAAAGCAGTGGAGCTAGCCAAAAATTATACAAATCAATGAAATTCCAATGAAAAAGCTCTCAAGTCAAAAAATCAAAGAGCTTCCACCAAAGGCGAGCGCTCCAAAACTTTTCAAAGTGTCCACTTGGACCACCGCTATGAGGACCAGGAGTCGGGCTTGCACCAAAAAAGGGCTCTGCATCGTAAATGCTACAAGTCTGGGTGTCGAAGGTACAATAGGTACTCAAAAGAGACACACCCCGGTGTACTCCCAGGAAAACAAGTGCAGACGGCTCCAACTTCTCTTGACGGACGCACTGATCAACACCAAAAAATGTGTTGCGTATAAGGCACTAGAGAGAATCCTTGTTCCAATGAGAGGAAGAGAAGAAATGACACAATCCCATGCCCTCCATGACTTGCCTGCCATCTACATTTTCTAAGTCTGACAACTAAAGAGACGGAAGACTGAATGCAAGATTGGATTTATTCCCTAGTGTTGAGGATTGGGTCCTTAGGAAAATTTCTTGGACCAAGACTTTGGGTGAAGATTTGACTCTACTCTCGAAATTGCAGTCAACACTAAAATTCATATCCTTTAGTTTATATGTACATCAGAGAGAGTCTAGAGAATTAAAGGAATTGGGTACCTCTTGATTAAGGCTGGGTTGAACTCAAGAATTTTGGATCTCTAAAATTGAGTCAACTTGAGCAGATTGGATCCTGTATTCACATGCACAAGGGGGTTAACCCAGCTTATTCATTCTTTGTGGTGCTCCAGGAAGAGCATGGTTTAAGTATAGGGGGGTGATGAAACTCGATTCCATCATCATAATTTCCCATTATTAACCCCCTCGCTTAAGCTTAGTGTCAATAAAACCCAGTTAATATCCTGTAATTAACAGGGTCTCAAATAAATTAAAAACCACAAAAAATGACAAAATAAAAATTCGTGGTATTTTTAGTCTTAAAAATACCCTCAAAAATATTTCGGGTCTTTGCTTGATCTCTTCTCCAGTTTTGGTCAACATGAAACTTGTAGATCTCATCAAGATCTACAACTTTCATGTTTTGAGTTTTCTCAAATTCGGCCATTTTAATCCCCAAAAATCAAAAATATCCTCGAATAAATCTGATTGGGCCACGTGGCCCGTTCTGGGTGCGCCACGTGGCCCCGCCACTCCTTGCTTTATCCGCTCTCGCATCCTCGCCGTTGGATCTTCTCCTGATCCAACGGCCCAGTTATCTCCACACCCGCTCTTATTTCTGGCCATCCGATCAGCCTCCATCTCTGATCCACGCCGCACATTAGCGCCTCTTGAAGAGCACACCACGTGGCGGCGTGAACACCGTTGGATCGCATCTCTGATCTTCCATCACAGATGCATCTTCCTTTGGCGCTCCTCAACCCTTCGATCGACCTTAGCTTCCCATCATCGCCCTCCATTCGCGCCGCTGCCTCTTCACGACACGTGGCACGTTACTAACGCTTCGATCGCTTCGTCCCCGATCTAATCACAACCATCGCTGCGCACCTTCATCCTCGCCGTTGGATCTCCAGATCCAACGGCCCCACGTCGTCGTCTACCTCCAGCCACCCTCCCTCACACGTCCTCCACCTCGCGAAGACTTCTCCCCCTTCCCATTATCGCCAACACCTCTGACCTCTTCTCCTCTCGCCAACCACCTCCTGGTCTTTCCCCATCATCCCTCTACCTCGCAACTCACTCCACTACCCTCGACACCCTTCCAGTCGTCCCACGATCACCATATAAACCACGTCTCCACCAACCAGATCCACCATCGTCGTCTTTAAATACGCCGCCTCCTCCTCCTGTCGCCGTTGTCCACCTTTACGTGGGAGGAGGCCCAGCCCTCCTTCGCCTCTCTGTGACAGAGAGAGGCGAGGGGATTGAGCGATGACGACCGCCCTCTCCGGTGTCGACCCTCCGCCATTAGCGGCGGTGCTGCGATGACCTTCAGCCCGCTCGAGCTGCATCGACCAGCTGGCGACGTCCAGCGAAGACCCGGGGCTCCATTCAAGCCCCAGCCCAAGCCTCCGCTCCGCCTCCGACCAGGTAAATCTCTCTTCTTCCTTCTTTGCCTTTTTATCTACTTTCTTCGATTTAATCTAGCTTCCCCAGCCATTTTCACCTTCCATCAACCTCATCTTCCGCTTTTCCATTCATCCCCCTTTCACGCGCCTTATTCCGATCACCTTCTCCTTCCTCCAGATTCTCAGCCACCTCCGACCCATCTCCTCCGCCATTCACGGCGGAGGAGCTCTGAGCTCCTGCCTTCTCCGCCCTCTGAGCTCCCGCTTCACCTCCACTACGCACGCACCACAATTAGCGCGCTTCAGTTTTTTGCCTAACACTGCAGGTCAACTAACCTTTCATTGGACGGAGAGATTGCCGGAGCACTCTTCTTCGATCTCACATCTGACATCTCTGCTCCGCCTGCCTCCTCAAAAGGGACCGGCACCGTCGCCATGCTTCAACGAGTCAACCTAACTATCCAGGAGCGACTATGGGCCTTCAACGAGCATCAGCAAAGGCGGCGGAGCTGGAGGTCTTTCTCCGGAGCTCGGTTCTCGCCGTCAGTCGCTGATGAAGATGAGGGAGCAGATGCCGTTGGATGAGTGTACTCCGATGTACATCTGATGGTCCGGATGCATCCACGTCGCCCATCAGACCCTTCTTCAGAAACCGTTGGATACTTTCGATCCAACGACCTTCATTCGACAACGCGGTAGTCAACGAGCCATCTCCGAGCCTTAGCACCATACCAGGAGGTTCGGATGCTCCGAACCTAGCCCAAGCCTGCATCGAATCCGAACCATTGTCCAAACCAAGACGAAGCAGCAGTCGAGCCTCTGCCGAGTCTGAGCATATCTCCAAGCCTGGATGGCACGTGCTGGACATGTGCGCGTTTGGGAAATTTGCAGAGATGCCCACAAAGTTCTTCAATATTTTAAAAAGGTCCCCGCGCGTTTGGTTTATTTACAGGAAAGGACTTGTTCTTTATTTTTATTACGTTTTAGTCCCTCCCAGGGACCTGTTTGTAGTTATCTTTTCATGTTTTCTTTCAGTTATGCCCTTGCTTTCCTTTATGCATATCTTGAGCACTGTACTTCAGTTTCAGTTGATTTCAGTGGCATTTTGAAGCTTGCTTGATGTTCTTCTTAATGGCATCGTTAATTTCTAATTTTGGACACGTGAAGTTTAATGTAATATTTTGTTGGCTTTGTGTCTAATATGCCTTATTCAACTTTGAAAGCAAGTATATCTTCTTAAACTTGAAATTGATGCTTATTAATTTGATCATCATATTTACTTCGTTCTAGGGCATATTTTTCTTTGCATCACATGGCATTTATTTGCATAATAAAAATTGATAAAAAAATGCATGTTTTATTTTTAATGCATTGTTGTGTCATGTCTTTCATAATTTGACCTATACTCTTCTTCAACTCAACACTTAGGTAAATAGACTAAAAATCCGATTAATACGAGAGAGGCTCATGTCCCTGAGTTCGACCTTGGTATCTTACCAAGTAAAAAAAATAATGATCATCTCATTTTGATCTATCATATACGTATTTAAATGAGATGTTCTTTTTGATGAATCGAATCAGCCCGACTGCTACGCCAACTCCAAGTGCTAATTCAGCACTCTTAAAGGGCCGATTTAGCGACTCATCAAATGGCGCCGTTGCCGGGGACACGGCTCATTTCTTTTATTTTTTGGATTTCTGTTTATTTAATTCAGTGTTCATTTTATAGGTCATCTTGTTTACTTACTTTTCATTATAAAAAATTTTCTTTTTAATTTTGATCTCTAATTATTGTTTCTGTGGCAGGGCCCTTGATCAATCAAGGAGGCAAGGAGCTAGTGTCTCTCGCTGAGAGGAACCGCAAGAGCATGCTTGGAGCGTATAAGAAAGAAAAGTGAAAAAAATGTCTCGCATTTTATTTTTGCATGTACTTGTAATAATTCGTCTTTTACAACGGTTTTTGATTGAAGACTCGCGTGTGTAATCAAACGATCATGGTTGTGTGGGGATCGTCCCCGCTTGAGTGTCGACCTAGGACCAGGCACGCGACTCTTTGAGCGGTTTTTCAATTTTTATCTTTTATGTACTTGATCGTAGGTAGGACACACTAAATTATAGACGCACATAATCTCGCCTCACTTAGCCAAATTTAATGGATATCATTACCCGCTAATAGATGCAAGATTAGGTACGGCTTTTATCGACTTGCATACATTGGTTTTGGTTTTTAAATAGTCCAAGTCTTCACGTATTTCTCGTCAAATCACTGCATGTTTTATCGCTTAGCCTAGATCGTGGTTTTTTCGAATACATGTTTTTCTCGGCTTTCTGTTCCTAGCTTGATCACCTAGGATTAATGGAAAATGGGAATGAACGGTAGACGATGATTGATTGATTTTGTGCTAACCATAATTCAGTGATAACTTAAAATAAAATTGGGACTGTTAATTGCAAGTCAACCAAAAATGGAGTAAAATTCGGTTTTGGGAGAGCAACACCCTCGATTACGCATTGGTTTTCACTTCACATTTTTCTCCGCGTAAAATATTTAATGTTTTACCTCCAATAAAACTGACAAGATAATAAACCAACCTCGGTTGGTTTTCATGTGTGAGTTGGTGAATTTAAGGGTCTTGCTTGCTTGATTGAGCCATGCTTGCTTCGATACACACCCTAAAACCCTAGTCACTCCATTCATCTCCGCAGATTCAAACCGCTCACTTGTAAATCTATTCCTCTTCTTCGTTCACCTTGGGTCCCTCCCAACATCAAACTCCATCTTTATACTTAGGCTAATCTCAGCCTAAGTATAGGGGAGACCCGAGTCCCTGAGATTTCTCTACTCATCTTTCCTTGCCTTTATACTTAGGTTATTTCTAACCTAAGTATAGGGGGAGCCCCTCTTAGTTCCCGCATATTTCTCTACACTTAAATGGACCTATGGACTCGTATCATCTAGTGCTATGAGGACATTACAAAGTTTAAGGATAGGGGGGTGTACCGTATATACAATTTACTTTAGCTATAAATCTGAAAAATTTTGAAAAATTTAAAACTTTTTGGCTAAAGTAAAATCCTTTGAACTAAGAGAACCCAAATATTTTCACGGCTTTTCTATACTATGTTACACTATTTTCATAAAAATATTTTCGAAAATGATTTGAAAAATGAGTTTTTCTTGTTTTGAAAAATCTTTTTGAAAAATGTTTGAAAAATCTTTCTTGTGTGACATGGTTGTGAAAATCTTTTTCTTTCCAAGGAAAGTTGAGTCTAACTAGTGTTCTAACCTTTAAAATTAAAATCCATAAAAATGAGCAAAATTTATAAAAAAATGTTCTTGAATGAAGGAGTTGGATTAATCCTCTACTATTACACTTTCACCCAGGATTTGAAATGTTCAAGGCAGCTTGATTTATGAGGTCTTTGAGATTTGCGGTTAACTAGCCTTAACCAACAAGGTCAAAGACTTAATCATCCACATTTCCCTAGGTCTCTAGATTTGCATGCTATATTCCATGCTTAGTCTCAGACAAAAAGAATATGATCAGCACATCACATGCACGACTGCGGTTTTTGATTGAGATGAGTTGACTTTTCACCTGAGGAATTGGGATGAGGGATTCGAGTCTGGATTTGATCTAATGATGCTCGAGGATGGGATAAAATCTTTGAAGGCTTCAGGAAACCTGAGTGTCAGCAATTTAGCCAGTATGAGAACTTGGTTCTTATACTAATCTCTTGATATTGACCTAAGTGCCTGGGTGTGAAATAAATAAAAAAAATGTTGATCAGTGTGCGCCAACTCTTGGTAAAAGCAGTGGAACTAGCCAAAAATTATACAAATCAATGAAATTCCAAAGAAAAAGCTCTCATTCCACAAAGTCAAAAATCAAAGAGCTTCCACCAAAGGCGAGCGCTCCCAAACTTTTCAAAGTGTCCACTTGGACCACTGCTATTAGAATCAGGAGTCGGGCTTGCACCAAAAAAGGGTTCTGCATCGTAAATGCTACAAGTATGGGTGTCGAAAGTACAATAGGTACTCAAAAGAGACACACCTCGGTGTACTCCCAGGAAAACAAGTGCAGACGGCTCCAACTTCTCTTGACGGACGCACTGATCAACACCAAAAAATGTGTTGCGTAAAAGGCACTAGAGAGAATCCTTGTTCCAATGAGAGGAAGAGAAGAAATGACACAATCCCATACCCTCCATGACTGGCCTGCCATCTACATTTTCTAAGTCTGACAACTAAAGAGACGGAAGACTGAATGCAAGATTGGATTTATTCCCTAGTGTTGAGGATTGGGTCCTTAGGAGAATTTCTTGGACCAAGACTTTGGGTGAAGATTTGACTCTACTCTCGAAATTGCAGTCAACACTAAAATTCATATCCTTTAGTTTATATGTACATCAGAGAGAGTCTAGAGAATTAGAGGAATTGGGTACGTCTTGATTAAGGCTGGGTTGAACTCAAGAATTTTGGATCTCTAAAATTGAGTCGACTTGAGCAGATTGGATCCTGTATTCACATGCACAAGGGGGTTAATCCAGCTTATTCATTCTTTGTGGTGCTCGAGGATGAGCATGGTTTAAGTATAGGAGGGTGATGAAACTCGATTCCATCATCATAATTTCCCATTATTAATCCCCTAACTTAAGCTTAGTGTCAATAAAATCCAGTTAATGTCCTGTAATTAACAGAGTCTCAAATAAATTAAAAACCACAAAAAATGGCAAAATAAAAATTCGTGGTATTTTTAGTCTTAAAAAGACCCTCAAAAATATTTCGGGTCTTTGTTTGATCTCTTCTCCAGTTTTGGTCAACATGAAACTTGTAGAACTGATCAAGATCTACAACTTTCATGTTTTGAGTTTTCTCAAATTCGACCATTTTAACCCCAAAAAATCAAAAATACCCTCGAATAAATCTGATTGGGCCACGTGGCCCGTTCTGGGTGCGCCACGTGGCCCCGCCACTCCTTGCATTATCCGCTCTCGCATCCTCACCGTTGGATCTTCTCCTGATCCAACGACCCAGTTATCTCCACACCTGCTCTTATTTCTGGCCATCCGATCAGCCTCGATCTCTGATCCACATCGCACATTAGCGCCTCTCGCAGAGCACGCCACGTGGCGACGTGAACACCGTTGGATCGCATCTCTGATCTTCCATCACAGCCGCCTCTTCCTTTGGTGCTCCTCAACCCTTCGATCGACCTTAGCTTCCCATCACCGCCCTCTGTTCGCACCCCTGCCTCTTCACGACACATGGCACGTTACTAACGCTTCGATCGCTCCGTCCCCGATCTAATCACAACCGTCGCTGCACGCCTTCATCCTCGCCGTTGGATCTCCAGATCCAACGACCCCAAGTTGTCGTCTACCTCCTGCCACCCACTCTCACACGTCCTCTACCTCGCGAAGACTTCTCCCCTTCCCATTATCGCCAACACCTCTGACCTCTTCTCCTCTCGCCAACCACCTCCTGGTCTTTCCCCATCATCCCTCTACCTCGCGACTCACTCCACTACCCTCGACACCCTTCCAGTCATCCCACGATCACCATACAATCCACGTCTCCACCAACCAGATCCACCACCGTCGTCTTCAAATGCGCCGCCTCCTCCTCCTGTCGCCGTTGTCCACCTTTACGTGGGAGGAGGCCCAACCCTCCTCCGCCTCTCTGTGACAGAGAGAGGCGAGGGGATTGAGCGATGACGATCGCCCTCTCCGGTGTCGACCCTCCGCCGTTAGCGGCGGTGCTGCGGCGCCCTTCAGCCCGCTCGAGTTGCGTCGACCGACTGGCGACGTCCAGCGAAGACCCGGGGCTCGATTCGAGCCCCAGCCGAAGGCTCCGCTCCGCCTCGGATCTCGCGACGCGACAATGGTGATGACGCAGATCTCGCCTCGAGGTTGTCGTTGCTCGACTCGTCTCCTACAGCTGTCACCTGAAGGTTAAAGGGGCTCGACCTCACTTCTCTCGAAAACGGCGGATGAAGAATAATGGAGGAGGGGAGGTGATTATAAAGAGGAGGGAGTTGGAAAATAAGTGGAGAAGATGGAGAGTAGTGGGGGGTTATTGACTTGGAGTGGAAGAAAAGTAAGGGAGAAGAGGTAAAAGGGGATTAAAATAATTTATTATAAAATAATAAAGTAGGCTACTAAAAATACTTAAAATAATAATAATAAAATAATAATAATAATAAATCCGAAAATAATAAAATAAATCCGAAATTAATAAAATAATAAAAAATGGGAAGACATGTGGTGGCTCGAGGACCTGCCACATGTCGCTCCCAGAAAATTCAAAACCTAAATGTAAAGAAAATAAAAAAGAAATAACAAAAGGGATTAAATCAAAAAGTAGTTACCACGAAAGCTGTTCGTCTCGATGAGATCTACAACTTTCGTGAATGGCCGAAAATCAAATGACATCATCTGTACAAAATGTATTTTTGGGTGGTACCTTATAGATATAAAATATCGCATTTTATCTTTTATAATTTTTTGTCATTTTTAAAAGAGAAAAAAATTAAAATAAAAATAGAAAAAATATGAGAACAATATTTACAACTTAATCTATTTTTTTAGATTTTTAATAATGAAGAAAATAAAATGATAAATACAGGGGTAAAACGGTCATTATATATAATGTAAAAAAGGCCCAAAACCCAAGTTTTGCATACGAGCTCCAATTTGAATGAAATTGGTCTTGTTTCGAAGGTCTCTGAATGTATATTACTTTAAAAGTGAGTAGAACCTTATTCGGAGGCTGTATGAGAGAGATATGCACATTTTAAGATTCATGGTTTCAAACTTGGATTGGGATTTTATTGGTCAATTTTACAAGTTAGTTTTTTTAGATATTTTTCTTTAATTAGTGTTAGTAATATATACAATATAAAGTTGGTTTTATTGGATTTGGAGTTAGTATAAAATATATACAAATAAGGTATTCTAGCTAATATACAGGTGAATATTTACAAGTGAAATTGGCTTCTTATTTTATGCAAATACGAATGCTAAAATGTAGATGTTATCAATGTATGCATGAATGCTAATTATGCGATATAAGTATAAATATGCATCTAATTACTCGGGAACAAAGCTCTATTTTCAACTTTTAGAGTGATGAATCGCAGATTCATCAACCCCCTATACTTAAACATTGCTCGTCCCCGAGCAACTAAAATGGAATGCAAGAGTGAAATGATTTTGGGTTCCATACCAAGGTCATGAACAAAAGTTGAAAATGGAGCTTAACTCGACCTTTGGATTAACCTTATTGGGATCTGAACTTAAGACCTAACAGACTTCAAGTTCCACAAGTCTTTTATTCAAGACGCCTCAGCAGTCAGGTCAGAACAAATCCTCAAATGCAAATTTCTGATGACTATGATTATTACTTGTACTGTGTAAGTGATAAATATCTCTCCACATCAGAAATGGCTCAGAACCAGCCTCTTCTAACAAGGTAACTCAAATAACCCGGTCCAATAACTCTTTCCTCGAGGAGTGGGGTATTCCCTTCTAAGTTCAAGTGCGACCAGCTCAAGAGGAGGGGGTAGAGAAAAGAATGGACGGTAGCCAGTGTAGCTACCTATCCCGGGATGCCTGACCAGTGTAGCCAAGTCATCCAGCTACAGACTTCCTTCTTATATACATACTCCGAGAAGCAATTTTTTTTGGTCTGTCTATTTTTTTGGAGTTCTTGCATTTTTTCCTTTTTTTATTTTTGTTTTTGGAACTATATATAAGATGCAGCATGTACATCAGGAGTTTTTCCTCTTGAGCCAGTAGACTATCCCTCTTTTGAAGCATTATTGCAACCCACAACGTCCTGTCCTCAGATGTCAACACCACCAGACTAGATTGAGATGCACTACCCTCCCTAGAGGAGGACGGATGTATCCACTCGTGTGCTACTCCAAGATAAAGGATTCTACTTCCTCACCACCTCATCAATGAAGAGCTGCGTGCATGGTGCTTGTCCAAGTTAGGTCACTGTCTAAAAGAAGCATGCATGTGCACGAGATATTCTACTTAGACTAATCAAGATGACATGTGAACATAGACTTGCGGACTCAAAGAATTAAGTCACTTGACCTAAGAAATCTTAACTCCAGCTCCTATAAGGTTCCTCTGAAATTAGGTGGATTAAGGTCAAATCAAATCCATCCTCAATATCTACTCATAACTTGGTTCAGAACCCACTAACTTTTCACTTTGCATATGCAAGATATGTAGATGAGGTGTAGATGACATGCTATGAATGAAATGCGAGACTCTTTTTTTGTAATGCAAGGATGATATGCAAGTGTAAATAAGAAGCCTTATTTTCAACACATTTTTTATATTTTCTGGTATACAACAACAAATTTTTTATTTACAACAAGTTTTTAATTTACACATAATATACATAGTATACAAGTTTTAGAATGTATTTTTAGTATACATCCTATTTTACAATAAATTTTACAAAAGTATGTTTTACAAGTTTTTATACAAGTATTATTCACATAGTACAAATTTTTTTCAATTTTTACCCACCCCGTATTTATTGCATAATATATACAAAAATACGTGAAAATACGCGAAAGTACGAGCTATGGGTAAAGTATATATGTAATATATACACGCCCCCTATATTAGTGTGTGCTATGTCCTCAGAGCACGAAAAGAGACTAAAAAGACATAGCTCGGGCTAAGCATAGGAAAGCTAAAATTATAAAATGCATAGAAATCGCTCCGCCCCCCTATACTTAGGCTCTGGCAGCCTAAGTGTAGAAGAAGATCAAAAATGGGGCGGACGAGTGAAAGAGGGGAAATGGATTATTATATACAGGGCGGGCATCGGTCCCCCCTATACTTAGGTTCTAGTCAGCCTAAGTATAGGACAGAAATGAGTATGAGAACCGCTGTGATCTGGAGGATGTACAGTGAATAGATGCGGGTCTATACTTAGGATCTGGTTATCCTAAGTATAGTCATAAAATGAAACGAAATTAAGCCGGGGCAAGTGATTCGAATCACTGGGGAGGGAGGGAGAGAAAGTATATACAAGAAAGAGTGAGAATATATAAGGATTAAGAAGATTTATGACGAACCTTCTTGCAGACGCGAGGAGATGGATAATATACATATGTGTTGCTGTCGGAATCGTCCTCAGATGAATACTAGTGAGGTGTAGGGATCGTCCAACGAGGGTCAACACACGGCTGCTTGCTTAGATAAGGCTTGAGAACAGCCGAACTGAGCTCACTCATATAAATCACCTTATCCGGACCAGATGAGGACTCCTCAGAAAATTCCTTCTCCGCTGTGTTGAAGGAAACTTTCTTAGTTGGTTTTCTAGAACCTGAATCATTGAGAGGGAGATGAGAGCGACGCGCCTTGAGAGGTTCGGGGGAACTCCTCGAGGAATCAATTCTCGACTTCCTCTCACCAGATAGCCGACTAGCAAAGGGAACAACCGCGTTTTGATGTGGAGTCAATTTAGTCTTAGTTGTTTCCTTTGACGGTCCATAACATGATGTGGTGCTGACTATGGGTTCCTCATCAGACGAGTCACCATATAGATTGTAATATTCCTGAAGGGTCAGCACATGTCTCGAGAAGGTACTACTTGTCTTAGTTGGCTTGGCATTATTGGGCTCTTGTGTCAGATCATCAAAATGGTCAAGATAGTCAACAAAGATCATGTCCGACTTAATGATAGCTTCTGATTGTGAGTCCTCCTTAGAAGCTTTCCTGGTGGTGGTGCAAGCAGTTGATGAAGTGGAGGTGTGGGGAGTCTCATAACCAACGGTCGTCCGGGCAGTCGGTCTCTTAGGTGTAGCAGAGAGGTGGAACTCATCTTCCTCTCGGTGATCGCGACTGTCAGCGGATGTACGGGTCACCTTAGAGTAAAGTGTATCAAAGAATGGGTAAGGTCGGAGTGCTCCCAATGCTGAAAAATCGATTTCCCGAGTCTCTCAATCTATAGTTGCCTTAGCCAAGGCTAAGAACGGGTTCCCGAGAATAATTGGAGACTGGGTGAACTCTCCTCGGTGCTCGATGTCAATGACTGTGAAGTCCACCTGGAGTAGAGCACCTTGGAAAGTGATGATGATTGAAATGTTTCCTCTTGCCCGTTTGATAGATCGATCAGCCAACTGAACGATCTCTCGTGACTTTCTGATTGGCCTGAGTTTGAGCTTGTCAAACACGGAGGTCGGGAGGATATTTATCGGTGAGTCATCATCGATTCTCGCATGGGTGAAGATGGTGTCTTTGATTTCACACTCAACTCGGGGCAACCGCTTTACTCTGCGGCTCTTGGTCTTTCTCCCCATCACCAAGGAGGTGGCCATAGACACTATGGCTCTTTACAAATATCTTGAGATCGGGGAAGTGATCTATGGCCTTTATTAAGGGAAGTTTAAAGATCAATTCCTCATCGAGTGCTTCCCTTATGGTGGAATCTACTTTTTTAAATCATTTTCAATTTTTATGTGATTTTTTGATTTTTCAATTTTTTTGGGGTTTTTGGTGGATGAATGATCAGACTCTGGATTGGAGGGTAAAGGGTTAGTAGAAGAGGGAGATAGAATGGACTCCAGTTGTACATGATGTGTGGGTTTCCTAATGTTTGCTTTGTTTTCGACCTCAAAACTACTCATGTCTTTTCTCACTTTTATACCCAGGCTGGCAGAAATTGAGTGTAATATTCCCATGACATCTCTCAACTGGTTACCAAATGATTCATTTTTCTCAATAAGTCTAGAGATGTCATCCTCCACAAAATTCTCATGACAAATCATGGGAGAGTTCTGCTCAAGTGGAGGATACTAATGAGATATTGGGGTTTCATACTCAACATACCTATACTCTGGCATGTAGTTATGGGTCGAGTATGGACCATCCGAATGGCAGATATTGGTCGGGGCCTCATATAATGGAGTTAATAAACAAGGGACTGGTAGGTCTAGGTCGTGAGTCCACTCCTGTGAATATATCGGCTCTCCGAATGAAGGCTGGTTAATGGGAGCTTGATTACTAAAGTCAATCAAGTCCGGGAAACCATGATGTACATGCCTCTCAATTCGAGTTGTTTGATCGATCAAATGATGTCCTAAGGTCAAGTCGGGATGTGTATATGCTAATTGTTGTATGGTCCCTACTTGAGGTGAGAATGAAGCATGAGGGGGTCTATAATGTTGCCAATCATCTGTCTCAGCAGTGGCTTGCTCTTCATTCGGTTCTTTGATTCCTACAAGCTCTCGAGAGTAAGGACAGTCAGCCCAAGGCGGAAGTGGATCCGGAGAGTTAGAATGTGGAGTAGGTGAGAAATGCGAAGAAGTGGAGAAGTCAGTCGAAGTTCTGACTTCATATTCAGGTTGAGGTGGAACCGACGACGGAAAAGGGTCTCCCGTGGATGGTAGAGGATATATGGAAGAAGGAGAAGGTGAAGATGAACGGTATATGGTAGAGGAGGAATGATCAGAGGTCACCGGTTATGGGGACCAATATCCCGACATCTTGAAGAGGAAATGATGAATGTAAGTAGGTTGAGGTAGAAAATGTGTAATTATACAGGATAACACACACGGACAGACACAAATACAAACGCAAGAGCCAACCCTGAGTTCACACTCAACACAGTGAAGGACCCGAAATAGAGTCCGATTAGTCTGGTTGATTTTAAGTGTGAATTTTCAGACAAGTAGCAAAGGTTACGCGACCTATAGGGGAGTCGGCTAAAATGCCGAATGCGTCTCCCCTGTTTAACCTGTCCCCTTAGATACCGACGCCCTTCCTTTCTTCGCTCCTATCCCAAGTTGATGGATTCAAAGACCATGCCCCTATCTACCTGCAAGCAGGCGGAGGCTGACAAGGCTGGAACTTCGCCCCGAAGGGTTACTAGGAACTTGTCGCGAAGTACCGCTGGTTCAACCCTGACTACCTGCGAACAGGCAGAGGCTACTTGGTACTAGTCAGTGAATCTAAAAATATTCATCTCGTGATATTTGCTAGGATCAGTTGGCACGTGATATGGAAGGCGGGGATTTGGGCTCTGCCTTAAGGTGTTCACACACTCAAGTACCCTCACTCAGCCTGAAAACAAGGTCGGGGTTACCCTCCCGCAAACAAGGGTTAATTTTAGTCAATTTTTTTGATCCAATTCAATTAGCAATCCCGATTTTAAAGATTAGTTGTCACTGATATTAATCAACACAAGCAATCACGTCTACTGTCCAGTCCCAATTCCTTTATCCTAGGTTAGAAAATCGAGAGAGAGAGAGAGAGAATCGGAAAAAGCCGATGCAATCGAGAAAATGATGATGAATGCTTGAGTAAGAAGACTTATAGTGCCTCCAGCTCTCTACAATGCAGGATGCAGTACTGAATTGAAATTTTACACTAAACGCAATGCAAGCGATGAAAAGCCGCTCCTAGACAGGCAGTTCTATTAGCGAGTGAAGAACCGATTATATTTGGCTAAGTCCTGCGGTCTAAGTGCATCTTTTTATGTGAAGTGTGGTCCTAAAAGATTACGAGCATAAGAAAACCCTAGAGTGGCTCGAGGAGCCACTAGTACAAGCCTATTCTAAAAATTCAAACCATACAGCAGACGGGGACACGGTTCCACTATATTTACATGCGCGAGAACCCAAACGGGAACCGCTGTAAATGCAGATACTTTTTTAAGTTACAAAACTTTTTGGCGACTCAACAGTCGACTTGATCCAAGAATCGTCGGCCTCCAATGCACTTCGAGATGCGTCGACTTCAAGAAAGCCGCTCCAACTCCATCCGGCCCTCGCACAAAAAGATAACAATTATGCCAGAGAGAAATATCAAAATATACAAAAATAATTAGAAAAATAATTATGGAAAAAATGGATAATTACAATGCAGCTCAAGGGTCAGACTACCCGAGTGAATGGAAAACGTAAATCTAATTTTTCTAAAGTGAACCTAAGCCGTTTGCCTCCCCAACAACGACGCCATTTTGATAAGCGTCCCACTACCCTTGTTATTTCGAGCAAATTAATGATAAAATTAATTGATATTGTTCGTTGTAGTCGGATAATGAGAGCAGATCAAAAACCACTTTCAATTATAGTCAAATTAATTTCGAGCGGCAATTTTTTTACTTGGTTGGAAGTCCAAGGTCGAACTCAGGGAGGCAGCTATCTCCTTAGGTGAATTTGTTAGTAAAATCCAATGTTTGATTTTCAAGGGAGATATTTTTTGTCTTTTTCGATTTTTTTATGCAAGACACATGCAAAATCAGGCCAATTTACAAGTTAAATCAGAAAGATAGTTAAATTAATTCCAAAAATTATGAAACTTGGTCAAATAATGAAATATGATGAAATTAAGCTACACAAATTTTTTTAGAATTTTCTGGCACTTTATGATTTTTTTATGATTTTTTACTGAAAATAGAGAGACTGTGAGTCTTTGATTCCTAATTAATCAACGAAATCAAATTATCCAGAGACCTATTTATCTCAAATAGATATTTTAACAAGGAATTCAGGAGCTTTGAAATTTCTCAAAAATGTTATTCGTGAAATTAATTAAAAATCAATTTCAGAAATCACTCTAGAATTTATTTTATGCACAACACAACTCCTAATTGGACAAAATTTGGATTGTAATTAAAGCACACTAAAATACATCATTCACAAATTTTTCACAATTTTTGGAGTAATAAATGACTATGTGCTAATTTCAGAGCATAAGTGACGGATGAAGAATAATGGAGAAGGGGAGGTGATTATAAAGAGGAGGGAGATGGAAAATAGATGGAGAGAAAGGGAGGTGATTATAAAGAGGAGGGAGATGGAAAATAGATGGAGAAGATGGAGAGTAGTAGGGAGTTATTGACTTGGAGTGGAAGAAAAGTAAGGGAGAAGAGGTAAAAGGGGATTAAAATAATTTATTAATAAAATAATATAGTAGGCTACTTAAAATAATAATAAAATAATAATTAATAAAAAATCTGAAAATAATAAAATAAATCCGAAATTAATAAAATAATAAAAAATGGGGAGACATGTGACGGCTCGAGGAGCTGCCACATGTCGCTCCCAGAAAATTCGAAAGTTAAATGTAAAGAAAATAAAAAAGAAATAACAAAAGGGATTAAATCAAAAAGTGGTCAACATGAAAGTTGTTCGTCTTGACGAGATCTACAACTTTCCTAAAGGGCGAAAAATCAAATGAAGTCATCTGTACAAAATGTATTTTTGGGTGGTACCTTATAGATATAAAATACCGTATTTTATCTTTTATAATTTTTTGTCATTTTTAAAAGAGATAAAAATCAAAATAAAAATAGAAAAAATATGAGAAGAATATTTACAACTTAATCTAATTTTTTTGGATTTTTAATAATGAATAAAATAAATGATAAAATACAGGGGTAAAACGGTCATTATGTACAATGTAAAAAAGGGGCCCAAAACCCAAGTTTTGCATACGAGCTCCGATTTTAATGAAATTAGCCTTGTTTCGAAGGTCTCTGAATGTATATTACTTTAAAAGTGAGAAGACCTAATTCGGAGGCTGTATGAGAGAGATATGCACATTTTAAGATTCATGGTTTCAAACTTAGATTGGGGTTTTATTGGTCAATTTTACAAGTTTGTATTTTTTAGATATTTTTCTTTAATTAGTGTTAGTAATATATATAGTATAAAGTTGGTTTTATTGGATTTGGAGTTAGTATAAAATATATACAAATAAAGTATTTTAGCTAATATACAGGTGAATATTTACAAGTGAAATTGGCTTCTTATTTTATGCAAATATGAATGCTAAAATGCAGATGTTATCAATCTATGCGTGAATGCTAATTATGCGATATAAGTCGAAATATGCATCTAATTACTCCGGAACAAAGCTCTTTTTTCAACTTTTAGAGTGATGAATCGCAGATTCATCAGTCACTCTCTCGAGCATCCAAACCAGACAATGAGGGTGTTGCTCTCCCCAAGATAGATTTTTAAGTGAGGTGTCTTTTAGGATCAAGTGTGTTTAGCAGTCCCAAATTTTATAGTTTTTCCTTTTTTAGGTGTTTTTAAGCAATCAACGCCTAACGAATTTTTCGGTTCTCCTGATTATTTTAAGTCCAAAAACCGGGGGGAGAAGACGAAAAAGCCGATGCGCGAGAAATCAATGATGCATGCAGAGTAAGAAATGCGTACCTGACTCCAGCAATCTATATGCAGAGTGATCCACGCATAAAATAAAATAGAATATGAACTACCTATATGATGCAAGAGAATCCGGCCCTAGATAAAGCAATTTCTACACGTAAGCACAGTAGCCGGGTACTCAAGCCTAAGTCCGGAGTCCTATCTTGGGAGCACTCGGTGTCCGCAACAACAGATTCTGCACGCGCTGTATGTGACTCCTCAAGGCACGTGGACTAGAGCCTAAGTAATCCGACTTTTTCTTTGTGATTTAATTACTTAGGTCTAGTTAACGATCTATAGACACAGGCAGATAATTAGGTGTTTGGATCCTAATCAATTACGTCACAATCACAGAAAATCCTAAGCTAGGGCTAAAACCGCATAAATCAAATACGCAGTAAATAAATGGTCAGAAATCGAAACCGGTGAAAACCGCAGTGAGGTCCCCCCAGCACACCGGTGCTCGACGAAAGAGACCCCAATATCACCCAAGTGTCCAAGTGTCTGAGTCCTGTATTATTACAAATTAATAGTTCTGCAGGAAATAAAACTAAACTAAACTACACTAAACTACGACTAATTTCCGCGGCTATTCCGCGTCTCCCGCACTTCGGTTCTCCTCCTTGCGCTCTCCTACGACTTCGTATAGAAGGAAGCCGCCTCCGAATCCCGCGGTTGCTTCGGCTTCTGAAAAAGCCGCCCCGATCTTCGGTTCCTCGCAAGAAACAGAAACAGAAGTGCGTCAGCCCATATTATTGAAAATATATGCAAATAATATCAGATAAAAACTATCTACACAACTATGCATAAAAAGCTGCAAAAAACCGTGAAAAGCGAAAATGACTACTAAGCCGTGCTCCCCGGCAACGGCGCCATTCTAATGATCGTAAAATCCGTGAAACCAAGATTCATGTAAGGTAGAGATCACTCTCAGGTCATTACGACCCGGATCAAGAGACTCAGTCAATCAAGAAAAATATAGAACCACCAAATCAGAAGATAAAATAATACAATCAAACAGCGGTCCTCGCTAGCTTATTAACCTGGTATGGCAACCAGGGTCGGACTCAAGGAGCACGGGATGGCCGAGATGGCCTACAAAGTAGTCAAAATCGAAAATAAAGAATAAAATAATTTTTTTGATGGAATTTTAATTGTTTCTATTTTTTTGTGTTTTAATTATATAAGAAAATGTATGCACAAGCAAGTTCAACAATTTATTTAAACACCCAAAAATACACAGAAAATTCAAATAAAATTGTTTTTGTGTTTTTTTATATTTTTAAGTATTTTTGGTAATTTTCTGGGATTTTTTTCAATTTTTATTTGATTTTCTAAAAATGGAGAAAGAGGAAAACAATGGGTTACTGTGCAACCAGACTTGAAAGACCAATTTAAAATATATAATTGGTCTATAAAAATCTGGATACAATTTTTATGAAAAATACATACACAAAAACTAAGGTACAGAAAAAGAGTTTCCATTTTTTGAATTTTATAGAATTTTTATTGATTTTTATAAGATTTTTAGGGTTTTTCAATTTGTATGGGTTTTATAAATCCAAATGGGATAAAAATAGGATAAAAGGTAGAAACAAATAAATTAACTATCCCTAATTGTTTTTAGAATTTTTAGCAAAGTTTTTATATTTTTCTTTGATTTTCTTTTCCAAACAGTAACCAAAACACGTGTTTTTGATTTTTTTTAAAATAGTAAAAAGCAATAAAAATATCCCAAAAATTTAGTGAAATTTTTACACAGTGGCAGGAGCCACATATCCAAATTTCACTCGATTTGGAGTTTATTTGCTATTTTATCCAACAAATAAAAGATCTACAACATACAAGGATCTAAATGTAAGAAAACATAGTTCCAGGGGCTAAAGAATAACACGTGCGAAAACCTTTGGGATCTAAGAGCAAATATCCCAAACAATCAGCACATGTTCAATTAAAACCACACACAGGTGTATAAATGCAAATTTCAGAAACTAAATTTCATTCCATAACATAAACAAACCCCAAGCCCATACATGCAAAATGTCCAAAATATCACGTGACGATGCATGTGTTCCACGTAGATAGGGACTAAAATGCAAAAAAATAAATATAGGGTCCCAGATACAAATTATCCAAAATAAAAACAACGCACTAAAATATTTACAGGACTATTCTATAATTGCAGAAAAAAGGAGGGCCTAAGTGCAAATTACCCTTTTATTTCCGATCCAACGGCCAAGGGACTTCACTTATGATCTGACGGTGGAGAAATGGCGATACCCCTTCGACGATGGACGACTGGAACTCGATCCTCAAATGGATCCAATGGACGAGCACCTCGGATGATAGACGGTTGAGATCAGAACTGGCGGGGACGCTTGATCGGACGGTAGAGACCACTCCTGGAAGAACCGTGAGAAACTCGCCGCCGACGAGCATCGCTTGATCGATATGGGTTGATGGATGGTCCTCTGAAGCTGCTAGGTTGGGCGAAATTAAACTGAAGGTGGTCCGCAACTGCTGGTGGTCTCTGATGAGGCCGGGAAGTCCTGGATGACTCCGACCACGTCAATGACCTAGGGCTCCTATTCATCAACAGTTGGACCTCCATATGAGGTCTGTTCACATCTGAACCTGCACAGGAGAACAACTGGGTCAGGGGAAAAATGCCTCGACCTGTTAGCGCGTGAAAAGGGGTAAAGGATGAAGCAAAGCGTGTCCCTCTGGCGAAGCGACGACGAAGGAGGGTCGGGATCCTGTTCCTAGGCGAATCAGGTTGAGTGGAGGGGTGTAGAAGGTGGAGAGAAGTCTGGTGGAAGTGATAGGGGGGTCGAAAGGCTAAGAGGGTGACCGAAACTACGTGGATTGGCCGACGGAGGCCGGCGACACGAATTCGAGAAAAAACCAAAATTAAACGAAGCTAAGAGAAATCTAACCTACTGGATGGGCACAGTCATCTATGTTGGAGGTCAAGGACCTCCGGGGTCGTCGCCTCGATGGCTCGACAGGGCCAGAGGCTCGGGCTCACCTTGCCGCGGAGCACAGCAATGTCGCCGCCGGATCAATGGTTCCCGGCTGCCCGTGCCTCGCTACGACCCTCTCTCATATAACTGTCACTCAGGCGAAAGAGAGGAGCTCACTGGCGACGAGGGGGAAGGCCAAAGATCGAGTGAAAGTGCGGCTGGGGTTTTGGTTATATATGATGAAGGGTCCGACAAGATGATCGTGAAACGCGCAATCCAAGGAGCGAATCCCTAAGAGGATAGGCAGGCGTGGATCGTGGATCCCTCCAGGAAGATCGGAGCCCGAGGTTTAAGTGAGAGGTGATCGGATCGGTCCGAGAAAATTGGGAGAAATCGAGTAGGACTCGGATCCGGGTACAAATTGGTCCAAGGGGGGAAGTTGACCAGGGTCAACAATCCCCCATGGACCAATCAAATTATTTCATTTTTTAATTATTTGTAAATTCATTTAAAATTAGTAAATGATTTTATTTCAAAAAAGTTTGACATGAAAAATGTTTATTATTTTTGGAATTATTTTTTAGTTATTTTTATTTATTTTTTTGAAAAATAAATAACGTATTTACATTATATTATTAATATATCTAGGTATATACACATATGTATTTTTAATTTTTATTTTTAATTGTTTATTTTTGTATAATTATTCTAATTTTATATTTTGTTTATTTAAAACATCAAATTTGGAGTAAAAAGGTATTTTTTTATTTTTATGATTTATTTACATTAGTTAAATAGATAGATCTATATACATATGTACATGGTATATATACAAGGTGGAAAATGAATTTTATTATTTTTCTTTTTATTTTTCTTTTTCTGATTTTTATTTTATTTGTATAAATATGTACAAAATATGAGAAATACTTCTTATTTTTATTTTGAGGAAAATAAAATTATTTATATACATAGGGTTATGTACAAGTATGATTGACCTTATCTCTCTCTACTCAGCTTTTTTTGCGGTCAGGCCCATGCTGAGCCCACCCTTGGGATTAGGTCGCTCAATATATATTTTAAATATTTTTCTCTTTTTCTTGTGTTTATTTATTCCTTTATTTTCACACAAAAACATGCTAATTATGCATAATTACAAGATGCATGCATTTTGACAATTTATGATATTTAGACATATTTACTGGCATTCTGATGAGGTTTCTAGCTAAAATAAAGGAATAAAGAGTGATGAATTGGGATTCATCAATTGGTTGAGGCAACATGCAGCGGTATAAGCTTACCAGATCAACGCAATCTCCAATCTCGAAGTGTCCACAACTTCGGAGTCCATATAGTGGTGAGATAATTACCCGGACTAATCCTTGACATAGAATAGAAAGGAATATGACTTAAATTAATGAGAAGAAATGTAATTTTTAATGATAGCAAGTTTTGCAAAGTTACACAATTTGTTTGCTTTTCTTTTCTTCGTTACTTAGCATTCACAAATTGTTATCCTATGATTTATGGAAAACCCAACATGTATCAGCGAACCATCGCAAGGACTTTAGCCATCCAGTCGACCACATTTGCTTTACCCTATAAGGTAGTTGGTAATCTTTATGTATATTTCCCTCCAGCTGATGTACATGTAAATGTTGTAGTGGGACTCGGGATCAGGTAAACCTTATTTTGTGAATGGAAAAGTATTAAATAATTTATTTTTGTGTATTTTTATTTGCAGTTTATTTCTGAATGTTAGTTATGATTACCGAATAAATTATTGCTGAGTAACCAGATTCGGATATGGGAGGATCCTACAGTCCGCAATTAGGGTCATGACAGTTTCGTATCATAGCCCAGTTACCCCAATAATTTACTCAGTAATTGATAACTATGAGCGGTGTTCATAACTTAGGTAGTCTTAAGATCCTTTGATCATAATAAGTGACTGTAGTACCATTCACAAGTCATTGTCACTTATGTACATCATGCAAAAACGTATAGGACTTAACCTTTGACCTTAACTCATCCCAGGATCATGGAAGACCAAGACATATATAGGCAATTAGTATCCATGATGACAATTCTGCAAGAAATGGGGCAAAAGCAGCAAGCATTAGAGGAGAGGCTCAATGCCCAATAAGAGATCAAAGTCATCTAGACCCATGGATGCTAGCGTTGAGGGTTCTATTCACCCTTATAAGAAAGAGTCTAGATACCATCAATACATAGAATTGTTTGCCCCTAGACCTCTTGGAGGAGCAATAGAGGAGGTGCTTCATAGGCAGAAAAAATAAGAAGAAGAATATTTGATTTCTATTTAATGATAGATTCTGATAAAATCACAATGCCATTATCTTAGTAAGGAACCAAGAGGTCAATTATAATCAAGAAGATTTTAGACGACTATGTAGGACATATTGTCGGACATCAATCACATGCTTATGTTCTACTTATAAAAATATACTACTTTGATCTCATCCTGGGGATGGATTGGCTAGAAAGGCATCATGTATGCCTTGATTGTTTCCATAAGATAGTAATTTTTCACATTCCTAACTCTATAGAGTTCCAGTTTATTGGAAAGACGTCCAGTGATGATGTCAAATACATCTCTACTCTGGAGGCTCAACAACTATTAGAACAAGGGCATCAAGGCTATTTAGCTTATGTATCCACTACATCAGGGTCAGATAGAATGATAGAAGATGTGACTATAAAATGTAAGTTTCCTGATGTATTTCCAGATGTATTACCTAGGTTACCACCTGATGGAGAGATTGAATTTGAAATTTCTCTCATACTTGTTACTCGGCCTATCATTATTCCTCCATATAAAATGGCACCGGTGGAGTTACGGGAGTTAAAGGTATAGTTACAAGAACTGTTAGACAAAGGCTTCATTCGTCCTAGTACTTCACCACGGGGTGCACCTGTTTTATTTGTAAGAAAGAAGGATGAGTTGATGTGGTTGTGCATTAACTATAGATAACTAAACAAGAGGATAATAAATAATAAGTATCTTCTGCCAAGAATAGATGATTTCGTTGACCAGTTATCAGGGTTGACTGTGTATTCCAAGATTGATTTAAGATCAGGATACCATCGGATGAAAATTAAAGATACAGATATTCCCAAGACAGCATTTCGAACTAGATATGAGAATTATGAATTTTCAGTTATGCCTTTTGGACGGACAAATGCCCCAGCGACCTTCATGCATCTCATGAATCGAGTATTAAGAAAGTTCCTAGACAACTTTATAGTAGTCTTCATTGATGATGTACTTATTTACTCCGAGGATTAGTACCAACATGAACACCATCTTAGGCAGGTACTTGAAACACTAGGGAGGAATAAACTGTATGCTAAATATAGCAAATGTGACTTTTGGCTATATGAGGTATCCTTCTTAGGCCATTTCATCTCTAAAAAAGGTATATTAGTTGATCCTGCAAAGGATAGTGCGGTGATAAGTTGGGAACATCCGAAGACTGTCACAGAAATACGATCTTTTCTGTATCCAGCTGGGTATTATATAAGATTTGTAAATGACTTTTCATGAATAGCATTGTAATGACTAGGCTGACTCAGAAGGAGGTCCCATTCAAATGGTCCAATGCATGCGAAACTAGTTTTCAAACACTGAAAGAATGCCTAACATCTGCACCTATCCTTACTCTACCCTCTGGGTGTGAAGGGTTTACCGTGTACACTAACGCATCTAAAGAAGGACTTGGGGCAGTTCTTATGCAACATGGTAAGGTAGTTGCACATGCATCACGATAGCTCAGGACACATGAGAAGAACTACCCAACACATGACCTTGAATTAGCTGCTGCAGTCTTCGTTACAAAGACATGGAGACATTGTCTTTATTGTATTACTTTTGAAATATTCACTAATCATAAAAAATTTTGAAATATCTGTTTGATCAGAAGGAGCTCAATTGAGATAGAGATGGTGGCTAGAGTTGTTGAAGGACTATGATTGCACAATCTCCTATCACCCAGGTAAGGGGAATGTCGTAGCAAAAGCTTTAGTAGAAGCACTTATTCACATGGATTGATGAGTTTTATCCACTTCTGAAGTATACTATCAACGTTAAGTGAATGAAAACCATTTGATAGTAATGCTGATACTATAACTATTTCTCACCGATACAAATTAGAGATCTGGGATAGAATAAAAAAAGGACAAGAGGATGATCCATTCCTTAAAGACTTGAGACAACAACTTAAGAAGAATGAGATAGAGGGATTCTAGATACTAGATAGGTTACTATATAATCACCACAGAGTTTGTGTACCAAACATACCTAAATTAAGGAAAGATATTACATGAGGAACATTGTTCTAGATTATCCATTGATCTAGGTAGTACGAAGTTGTATAAGGATCTTCGTTCAAACTTTTGGTGGTTGGGAATGAATAAGGATGTTGCTGAGTTTGTGAATTCATGTTTCACTTGCAAACAGTAAAGGATTCACATCAAAGGCGACCAGGATTGTTGCAACCTCTTGCTATACCTGAATGGAAATAGGAAAACATTTCCATGGACTTCGTTACATGCTTACCTCAGACGACTTGTGGTAAAGATAGTACCTGGGTTATAATGGATCATCTGACCAAGGTAGCACACTTTATTACAATAAGCTTATCTTCCACTCCAAATCAGCTTGCTGAGTTATATATTGCACATGTGATCCGCCTCTATGGTATTCCAAAGGAGGTAGTTTACGATCGAGATTCACGATTTACCTCACACCAATTGGATAACTTCATGAAATCCTTAGGCACACAACTATGCTTGAGCACAACATATCATCCACATATAGATGGTCAGTTAGAATGTACGATTCAGACTTTAAAGGATATGCTATGAGCATATGCCTTAGAATGGAAAGTATCATGGGTAAAACATTTGCTTCTTGTAGAATTCACCTACAACAATAGTTACCATGCAAGTATTGGTATGTCACCATTTGAAGAACTATATAGATGTAGGTGTACTACTCCTCTATGTTGGCAAAGAGGTCGGGATAAAGAACCTTTATGATTCATAGACTCCAAGAGACACGGGAAGCTGTAGAGCTTGCTCGAAAAGACTATTGACTGCCCAGAGTCGCAAAAAAAGCTATAGTGATGCCAGGCAAAAAGATCTTGAGTTGAAGTAGGCGACTTTGTATTCCTCAAAGTATAGCCTATAAAGGGAGTTCAGAGGTTTGACTTGCGTGGAAATTTGGCACCTAGGTTCATGGATCCCTTTGAAATTATTCAGCACATTGAAAAAGTAGCATATAGACTTGCACTTCCTCCACATCTTTCAGCAATACATGACGTTTCTCATGTATCGAATCTGAGAAAGTATATTAAGGATCCTGAGCATAAGATAAACTATGATGATATGCACATTGAACCAGACTTGACATACCAAGAAATACCTGTACAAATACTAGATAGAGATATCAAGAAGTTGAAGAATAAAGAGGTGCCTCTAGTTAAAGTGTTGTGGCGCAACCAAGAGTTTGAAGAAGCCACATAGGAACCTTAGGTAGAAATGAGAGAAAATACCCGTACTTGTTTGAATGATAACATTATGTATTATGTATATATTTATTATAAACGAAATGATGTTCATTCTCTTTAAGGTTGTTATGATTTCAATCCTCTTTAAGGTTGTTGTGCTTACTGTTCTAGTCTTGAGGACGAGACTTCCTTTAAGGTTGCCAGAATTGTAAAGCGTTGAACTTAGCATCTCTCATATCCTATATCGTAAGATCTTACTCATCAAGAGGAAACCAACGGAATTTGTTTCGTGTAAATCGGAGTTTCGAATTGTTATGATTTTCAGAAGAAAGAGAAGGAGGCTTAAGATGTCATTAAAACTTAATGAATGTCATTAAGATCGATTAATTATAATTAAGGAAACTAAGGATGGATCAAGGACCACTAATCAATATTAGCAAATACTAATCATAGAACAACAGAAGTTAAGTGTAAGTCACGAAAGTTAAATTACGATTAGCGGGAGTTAAATCGTGATCAGCGAAAGTTAATCACGATTAGCGTTAATTAAGCATCATTCGCGAATCCAGAATATTATGAAAAGTTCTAATTTAAGCCTTAAGTTTCGAATAAGCTTTGACCAAAATCATGGGCAAAAACCATGGGCCTCTAACCAGAGTTCAGGGCTAAACCATGATTTACTAACCATAGTTAGAGGTTTTCTAGACCCTATAAATACCTCCTTACCCATTCATTCTCTATGATTTCCACTACCACCACCACCCCAACGGTTAGGGTTGAGAGGTTGGGAGGAGTGGGAGGCGGGGAAAGAGCGCTAATGAAGCGTTGTCGGGAGAATGAGGAGGAGAAAGGTACGATTTTCTTATAGTTGGCTTCGCTTCAATTCATATTCTTTTTCTAGTTTATTTTTTGATTCATCTTTCTTTCCGATTCATTTTCTATTATGGTTCGAGGAGAAATCTATGTAATACCCTAATTAGGTGTGGGTGGCTATGCACATCAGTGAACCCTGTGATTCATCACACCTTCACTCAATTAAGATGCTTGGTGTCTATCGATTCTTCATATTTTATTGTTTAATTATATCAGTTTCGTTGTCGTTTTCCTCTCGATGATTTTATAAAGGAAACTCTTTTCATTTTTCTTTTAAATATACCCTGATATAAGGGGAAACTCTACCGAATTTTTTTCCAAGAAATATGTCCCAGAATAAAGAGAAACTCTGCCGAAATATTCTTAGAAATGTCACCCTGTACAAGGGGAAGATCTGCCGAATTTTTAAGAGAAATTATGTTCTTCGTGTTCTTCCAGTTCTTCGTGTTCTTTGTTCGTTCTTTGTGTTCTTGGCATGTTTTTAACGTTGTTGATACAAAAACGAAATTCGATCATTTCAGGAGTTATAAATCATTCTTTTGAAAAAGAATTACGATAAAGCACTACATATGTGAGAGAGATCTCGATTAGGTAACGAAATCCTTCCATTTTGCTGTTGGATTTTCATACGATATCCTTGAAGTTTTTGATTTTATATTCTTTACTATGAAGAACCCTAATTTTGGCTATTTTTGAGAAAATATGAAAAGTTCCTTTGTGTTTACCACTAAAATAAGGTTTAACCATCGGATTGATGCAGTGGCTTGGAAAGTTAGGATTTGGGAGTTAAAATAAGCACAAATACGAGTATATATACATATGAATAATATATATGTGAGTCTATACTAAGTGTTGATGATTATGCAAATTGACGACTTGACAAAAGAATTACATCATGGGATTTGATGTGTCCTGAAAAGGATCATGGCATACGTCAGGAATGACTTGGAGTAGAACTACAGGTCGGGCATGCAACCTGTAGGTTTGTCGGAAGGAATCCGTATAAGCGTTGCCCTACCTAGGTGGTACACGGTTGCCTGTTATGATAAGTGTGTATGAAATATTTGCAACGTGTGGTATCGAGAGCCAATATCTTTGGGTTGAACGATGGAAGATGTAGACGTGTCATGTGGAGATACGGGTAGTTGGATAGCGGCTGGGCCTCGATAACATGCATATAAATCTTCTAGATTATATGATTAAATATTAGCCTGAGATTTTAAGCAATCGAGTCCTCGAGGATGGTGTGCTCCTTTATTTATCAGTATAAGGGTTTGATACCCTGATTAATAAAAGAAAAGGAAATTATTAGGAAAGTACTGAAGGATTGGTTGAGGCAACATGCGGCGGTATAAGCTTACAAGATCAACACAATCTCCAATCTCGAAGTGTCCACAACTTCGGAGTCCATATAGTGATGAGATAATTACCTGTACAAATCCTTGACATGGAATAGAAAGGAATATGACTTAAATTAATGAGAAGAAATGTAATTTTTAATGATAACAAGTTTTGCAAAGTTACACAATTTGTTTGCTTTTCTTTCTTCGTTACTTAGCATTCACTAATTGTTATCCTATGATTTATGGAAAAATCAACATATATCAGCGAACCATCACAAGGACTTTAGCCATCCAGTCAGGCACATTAGCTTTACCCTATAAGGTAGTTGGTAATCTTTATGTATATTTCCCTCCAGCTGATGTACATGTAAATGTTGTAATGGGACTATGGATCATGTAAACCTTATTTTGTGAATGGAAAAGTATTAAATACTTTATTTTTGAGTATTTTTATTTGCAGTTTATTTTTGAATGTTAGTTATGATTATTGAATAAATTATTGCTGACTAACCAGATCCGGATATGGGAGGATCCTACGGTCCGCAATTAGGGTCGTGACAGTTTAGTATCAAAGTCCGGTTACCCCAGTTATTTACTCAGTAGTTGATAACTATGAGCGGTATTCATAACCTAGGTGGTCTTAAGATCCTTTGATCTTAATAAGTGACTGCAATACCGTTCACAAGTCATTGTCACTTATGTACATCATACAAAAACGTATAGGACCTAACCTTTGGCCTTAACTCAACCCAGGATCATGGAAGACCATGACACATATAGGCAATTAGTATCCATGATGACAATTCTGCAAGAAATGGGGCAAAAGCAGCAAGCTTAGAGGAGAGGCTCAATGCGCAATGAGAGATCAAAGTCATTTAGACCCATGGATGCAAGCGTTGAGGGTTCTATTCACCCTTATAAGAAAGAGTCTAGATACCATCAATCCATAGAATTGTTTGCCCCTACTCCTCTTGGAGGAGCAATAGAGGTGGTGCTTCAAAGGCATAAAAAAGAAGAAGAAGAATACTTGATTCCTATTTAAAGATACAATTCTGATAAAAGCACAATACCATTATCTTAGTAAGGAACCAGGAGGTCAATTATAATTCATGAAGATTTTAGACAACTGTGTAGGACATATTGTCGGACATCAATCACATTCTTATCTTCTACTTATCGAAATATATTAGTTTGATCTCGTCCTGGGATGGATTGGCTTGAAAGGCATCGTGTATGCCTTGATTGTTTCAAGAAGATAGTAACTTTTCACATCCTAATTGGATAGAGTTCCAGTTTATTGGAAGTACATCCAGTGATGATGTCAAATATATCTCTACTCTGATGGCTCAACAACTATTAGAACAAGGGCATCAATGCTATTTAGCTTATTATCCACTACATCAGGGTCAGATAGAATGATAGAAGAAGTGCCTATAGTATGTAAGTTTCCTGATGTATTTGCAGATGAACTACCTGGATTACCACCTGATGGAGAGATTGAATTTGAAATTTCTATCATACTTGTTACTCAGCCTATCTCTATTCCTCCATATAAAATGGCACCGATGGAGTTACGGGAGTTAAAGGTACAATTACAAGAGCCGTTAGACAAAGGCTTCATTCGACCTAGTACTTTACCATGGGGTACACCTGTTTTATTTATAAGAAGGAGGGATGAGTTGATGTGGTTGTGCATTAACTATAGACAACTAAACAAGAGGACAATAAATAATAAGTATCTTCTGCTAAGAATAGATGATTTCTTTGACAAGTTATAGGCTTTGATTGTGTATTCCAAGATTGATTTAAGATCTGGATACCATTAGTTGAAAATTAAAGACACAGATATTCCCAAGACAGCTTCTCGAACTAGATACGGAAATTATGAATTTTCAGTTATGCCTTTTGGACTGACAAATGCCCCAGCGGACTTCATGCATCTCATGAATCAAGTATTAAGAAAGTTCCTAGACAACTTTATAGTAGTCTTCATTGATGATGTACTTATTTACTCCAAGGATTAGTACCAACATGAACACCATCTTAGGCAGGTACTTGAAACACTAAGGAAGAATAAAATGTATGCTAAATATAGCAAATGCGACTTTTGGCTATATGAGGTATCCTTCTTAGGCCATTTCATCTTTGAAAAAGGTATATTAGTTGATCCTGCAAAGGATAGTGCAGTGATAAGTTGGGAACATCCGAAAACTGTCACAGAAATACGATCTTTTCTGGATCCAGCTGGGTATTATATAAGATTTGTAAAGGAATTTTCATGAATAGCATTGTAATGACTAGGCTGACTCAGAAGGAGGTCCCATTCATATGGTCTAATGCATGCGAAACTAGTTTTCAGACTCTGAAAGAATGCCTAACATCTGCACCTATCCTTACTCTACCCTCTGGGTGTGAAGGGTTTACCGTGTACACTAATGCATCTAAAGAAGGACTTAGGGTAGTTCTTATGCAACATGGTAAGGTAGTTGCGCATGCATCACGATAGCTCAGGACACATGAGAAGAACTACCCAACACATGACCTTGAATTAGCTGTCGCAGTCTTCGTTACAAAGACATGGAGATACTTCCTTTATTGTATTACTTTTGAAATCTTCACTAATCATAAAAATTTGAAAATATCTGTTTGATCAGAAGGAGCTCAATTGAGACAGAGACGGTGGCTAGAGTTGTTGAAGGACTATGATTGCTCCATCTCCTATCACCCAGGTAAGGGGAACGTCGTAACAGAAGCCCTTAGTAGAAGAACTTATTCACATGGATGGGTGAGTTTTATCCACTTCTGGAGTATACTATCAACATTAAGTGAATGTAAATCATTTGATAGTAATGTTGATACTATAACTATTTCTCACCGATACAAATTAGAGATCTGAGATAGAATAAAGAAAGGACAGGAGGATGATCCAATCCTTAAAGACTTGAGACAACAACTTAAGAACAATGAGATAGAGGGATTCCATATACTAGATGGGTTACTATATAATCACCACAGAGTTTGTGTACCAAACATACATGAATTGAGGAAAGATATATTACATGAGGAACATTGTTCTAGATTATCCATTCATCTAGGTAGTACGAAGTTGTATAAGGATCTTCGTTCAAACTTTTGGTGGTCCGGAATGAATAAGGACATTGTTGAGTTTGTGAATTCATGTTTCACTTACCAACAGTAAAGGCTTCACATCAAAGGCGACCCGGATTATTGCAACCTCTCACTATACCTGAATGGAAATAGGAAAACATTTCCATGGACTTCGTTATAGGCTTACCTCAGATGACTTGTGTTAAAGATAGTATCTGGGTTATAATGGATCATCTGACCAAAGTAGCACACTTTATTCAAATAAGCTTATCTTCCACTCCAAATCATCTTGTTGAGTTATACATTACACATGTGATCCGCCTCCATGGTATTCCAAAGGAGGTAGTTTACGATCGAAATTCACGATTCACCTCACACTATTGGGATAACTTCATGAAAGCCTTAGGCACACAACTTTGCTTGAGCACAACATATCATCCACATAAAGATGGTCAATCAGAATGTACGATTCGGACTTTAGAGGATATGCTATGAGCATATGCCTTAGAATGGAATGGATCATGGGTAAAACATTTGTTTCTTGCAGAATTCACCAACAACAATAGTTACCATGCAAGTATTGGTACGACACCATTTGAAGCACTATATGGACGTAGGTGTACTACTCCTCTACGTTGGCAAAGAGGTCGGGATAAAGAACCTTTATGATTCATAGACTCCAATAGAAATGGAAAGCTGTAGAGCTTGCTCGAAAAAGACTATTGACTGCTTAGAGTCGTCAAAAAAGCTATAGTGATGCCAGGCGAAAAGATCTTGAGTTGAAGTAGGTGACTTTGTATTCCTCAAAGTATAGCCTATAAAGGGAGTTCAGAGGTTTGACTTGCGTGGAAAGTTGGCACATAGGTTCATGGATCCCTTTGAAATTATTCAGCGCATTGAAAAAGTTGCATATAAACTTGCACTTCCTCCACATCTTTCAGCAATACATGACGTTTCTCATGTATCGAATATGAGAAAGTATATTAAGGATCCTGAGCATAAGATAAACTATGATGATATGCATGTTAAACCAAACTTGACATACCAAGAAATACCTGTACAAATACTAGATAGAGATATCAAGAAGTTGAAGAATAAAGAGGTGCCTCTAGTTAAAGTGTTGTGGCACAACCAAGAGTTTGAAGAAGCCACATAGGAACCTTAGGTAGAAATGAGAGAAAATACCCGTACTTGTTTGAATGATAACATTATGTATTATGTATATATTTATTGTAAACGAAATGATGTTCATTCTCTTTAAGGTTGTTATGATTTCAATCCATTTTAAGGTTGTTATGCCTACTTTTCTAGTCTCGAGGACAAGACTTCCTTTAAGGTTGCTAGAATTGTAAAGCGTTGAACTTAGCATCTCTCAGATCCTATATCGTAAGATCTTGCTCGTCAAGAGGAAACCAACGGAATTTATTTCATGTAAATCGGAATTTGTTTCGAATTGTTATGATTTTCAGAAGAAAGAGAAGGGGGCTTAAGATGTCACTAAAACATAATGAATGTCATTAAGACCGATTGATTGTGATTAAGGAAACTAATGATGGATCGAGGACTACTAATCAATATTAGCAACTACTAATCATAGAACAACAGAAGTTAAGCGTAAGTCACGAACGTTAAATTACGATTAGCGGGAGTTAAATCGTGATCAGCGAAAGTTAATCACGATTAGCTTTAATTAAGCATCATTAGCGAATCCAAAATATTCTGAAAAGTTCTAATTTAAGCCCTAAGTTTCGAATAAGCTTTGACCAAAATCATGGGCCAAAACCATGGGCCTCTAACCAAGGTTAAGGGCTAAACCATAATTTACTACCCATGGTTAGAGGTTTTCTAGAGCCTATAAATACCTCCTTACCCATTCATTCTTTACGATTTCACTACCACCACCACCCCAACGGTTAGGGTTGAGAGGTTGGGAGGAGGAGTGGAAGACGAGAAAAGAGCGCTAGCGAAGCGCTGTCGGGAGAACGAGGAGGAGAAAGGTACGATTTTCTTATAGTTGGCTTCGCTTCAATTCTTATTCTTTTTCTAGTTTAGTTTTTGATTCATCTTTCTTTCCGATTCATTTTCTATTATGGTTCGAAGAGAAATCTATGTAACACCTTACTTAGGTGTGAGCGGCTATGCACGTCAGTGAACCTTGTGATTCGTCACACCTTCACTCACTTAAGACGCGTGGTATCTACCGATTCTTCATATTTTACTGTTTGATTATATCAGTTTTGTTAATGTTTTCCTCTCGGTGATTTTATAAAGGAAACTCTTTTCATTTTTCTTCTAAATATGCCCCGATATAAGGGGAAAATCTTTCTAGAAATATATCCTAGAATAAAGAAAAATTCTGTCGAAATTTTCTTAGAAATGTCACCCTATGTAAGGGGAAGCTTTGTCGAAATTTTAAGAGAAATTATGTTCTTCGTTCTTCTTGTTCTTTGTGTGTTTTTCAAGTTCTTCGTGTTCTTGGCACGTTCTTAGTGTTGTTGATATGAAAATGAAATTCAATCGTTTCAGGAGCTATAAATCATTGTTTTGAAAAAGAATTACGATAAAGCACTGGATACATGGGAGAGATCTCAATTAGGTAAAGAAATCCTTCCTTTTTGTTTTGGATTTTTATACGAGATCGTTTAAATTTCTGATTTTATTTTCTTCACTACGAAAACCCTAATTTTGGCTATTTTTGAGAAAATATGAAAATTTGTGTTTTCCACTAAAATAAGGTTTAAGCATCAAATTGATGCAGTGGCTTGGAAAGTTAGGGTTTGGGACTTAAAATAAGCATAAATACGAGTATATATACATATGAATAATATATATGTGAGTCTATACTAAGTGTTGGTGATTATGCAAATCGAAGACTTAACGAAAGAATTACATAATGAGATTTGATGGTTATTGAGTTTGATCCTGAAAAGGATCGTGTCATACATCAGGAATGGCTTGGAGTAGAACTACAGGTCGAGCATGCAACCTGTAGGTTTGTCGGAAGGAACCCGTATTGGTGTTGCCCTACCTAGGTGGTACACTGTTTCTTATTATGATAAGTGCATACGAAATATTTGCAATGCGTGGTATCGAGAGCCAATATCTTTGGGTTGAACGACAGAAGATGTAGCCGTGCCATGTGGAGGCACGGGTGGTTGGATAGCGGCTGGGTCAAGATATCATTTATTTAAAGCCGCTAGGTTATATGATTAAACTTTAGCCTGAGGTTCTAAGCAACCGTGTCCTCAAGGACAATGTGCTCCTTTATTTACCAGGATGAGGGTTTGAGACCCTGATTAGAGGATTGGTTGAGGCGACATGCGGCGACATAAGCTTACTAGATCAACGCAATCTCCAGTCCCAAAGTGTCCACAACTTCAGAGTCCATATAGTGGTGAGGTAATTCTCTGGACTAATCCATGACGTAGAATAGAAAGGAATATGACTTAGATTTATGAGAAGGAATGTAACTTTTAATGACAACAAATTTTACAAAATTACACAATTTGTTTGCTTTTCTTTTCTTCGTTACATAGCATTCGCTAATTGTTATCCTATGATTTATGAAAACCCAACAGGTGTTAGTGAACCATCGCAAGGACTTTAGTCATCCTGTTAGCCTCATTAGCTTTACCCTATAAGGTAGTTGGTAATCTTTCTGTGTATTTCCTTCCAGCTAATGTACATGTAAATGGTTGTAGCGGGATAATGGATCATGTAAACTTTATTTTGTAAATGGAAAAGTATTAAATAATTCTTTTTGAGTATTTTTATTTTTAGTTTGTTTCTGGATGTTAGTTGTGTTTGCTGAATAAATTATTGTTGAATAACCAGATTCGGATATGGAAGGATCCTACGTCCCAAAATTGCGGTCGTTACAAATAGTGAGGTTGGGCTCAAGGTGGAAGTTCTCAGTTGATCAACTGCGATGAGATCAATGTAGAGAGGTTACCCTCGTGGCTTGTCTGATAGAAGGAAGCTGGGATTATGTTCTTTTGTTCTTGGGTTGAACATCAATTCGAGGAACGATTTGTGATGTTTGGAAAAAATCGTCAAAGATGACGGACACCTTAACTGCTGCTGGGTTGTTAGGTTCTTGCACAGGTCCTCGGATTGAAGGATTACCAAACCCTTCAAGCTCTCTTGCTACGAGGATGTAGCTTAAAGAGGAATCTCGAATAAAGCATGCCACGAGTCGCAAGAATCAACCTTGATGTGCATGCGAGATCAAAGGAAAAACAAGTGGAATGCTAAAAATCGTAAGATGTTCATTCAAAAATCAATAAGGGAGGAATACTTAAAGTCCATCTTAGATCCCGACTCGATTTCAGTTAATTTCCATCTCTCAACATCAATAACCTTTTAACTTTTGCAGAAACCACAGTCCTTCTGAACTCAAAGGAAACAATCCACATGCTAAAAAATGAGCAAGGATCCTATTGCAATTGCTTAAGAACTAATGAAAGATAGGAAAATAAAAACACTAATGATGACCAAAATTTTAAGAACGATTCTAATGACCAGGAAGAGGGGGTGGTAAATAAGAGGAGAAGACTAAGATAGTACTTGGGAGTTGGGAATATAATTTAAGAAGAGTAGTTGAACTTTGGATTAATTATACAACCGCATACTTCAAGATAATTTTCACAATTTATTTTCCCCACTGCAAGATAGTTTACCTATATGGTTAGGAAATACAAGGTTCTTTGGAAGAGGGCTCAATCTCGGTTGAGAGTCTGCTATATATATATGAATATATATATATATATATATATATATAGAGAGAGAGAGAGAGAGAGAGAGAGAGAGAGAGGAGTGATCCTATGAGAACAAAATGTTGTGAGAGCATGAGAGGGAGAGAGAGAGAGGAGTGATCCTATGAGAACAAAATATTGTGAGAGCATGAGAGGGATGATTCATGTGGTCCAGAATCATCCCTCTCATGCTCTTACAATTTTTTGCTCTCATAGGATCACTCCATCTAACGTGGTTGCTACATGTGGCATTTTTCCCATTTTTTATTTTTTATTCAAAATTCTACCATGTATATTCATCTATATATCCCTCCTATATGTCATTCGAATTTCGTCAGAAACAGAGACTCCTATACCCTCCATTTAGAACAGGTCGATTACAACAAATTTCAGATCTTTAAAATTACATATACTAGATGGAGGGCATATGAGTCTCTGTTTTTGATAAAATCGACTGACATGTAGGAGGGATATATAAATGAATATACATGGTTTATTTTTTAAAAAAATAAAAAATTAGGAAAACTGCCACATGTAGCAGCCACGTTGGCTACTACATGTAGCAACCCCGCTTTTCACTTTATATGTATGTATGTATGTATATCAGGAAAGAGAAGCTGCTCCATGGAGCAGCTAAGCTGGCTGCTCCATGGAGCAATCCCCCCTTTTTATTTTTTTTGAAATTTCCATCATGTATATTCATCTATATATCCCTCCTATATGTTATTCAAATTTCGTTAGAAACGGAGACTACTATGCCCTCCATCTAGAACAAGTAATTTTAACGATCTGAAATTTGCTGTAATTGACATGTTCTAGATGGATGACATAGGATTCTCCATTTTTGACGAAATTTGAATGACATGTAGGAGGGATATACAAATGAATATACATGGTGAAAATTTCAAAAAAAGGGGGGGAAATTGCTCAGTGGAGCAGCCAGCATAGCTGCTCCATGGAGCAGCTTCTCCATCCTCTCTCTCTCTCTCTCTATATATATATATATGTATGTATGTATGTATATATATATATATATATATATATATATATATCTGTGTGCGTGTGTGTGTGTATGTATATATATGGGTAAAATGGGGCCGCTCCTTGGGGGGAGCTCACTTGATTCCCCTATCTCATTTTTCTCATTTTTTATTTGTTTGAAAATTACTTCTGTATATTTTCATCGTCATATCCCTATATTATGTCATTCAAATTTCGTGTGAAACAACGACTCCTACGACCTTCATCCAAAAGAAGTCGCTTTCAACAATTTTTCGATCGTTAAAAAATGATTGCCTAGATGGAGGCCGTAAGAGTCTCTGTTTCTCACGAAACTTAAGGATATTTCCCTGAAGTATTTTTTCAAAAAATAAAAAAATAAGAAAAATAGAGCTGGGGAGCCAACTAGCTAATTATAATCCTATATATTTTTTTTACTTGATGAGACAAATTATGACTTTTATGAGTATAGTTGAAGTAAATATACTTTATCTAACAAATAATCTACTTATATACAATTTTCTTATAGATTATAGGACGAAATAAATACCGATTGCTACAAGATTATATACTACTATACTTTACTTGTACCATACACATTATTATTTATGAGATGGGCTCAACACTACAATGATAATTCGTTCCAAGTGCACGGGTATGTACCCGTTTTTCTAAAAACAGGTCGACGTCCTTGGGTGGATAAGACACTTCTCAAGTGATGGAATAAAAATACCAAAATATTTGTTTTGTACTTGGTTGGACTCTGAGGAGTTCGCTTTATTTTCTACTAAGTGTACTTGCAAGATCAAATGATGCTTTTTCTGGAATATATCCACCTAGGGGAAAACACGCCTGATGTGTATCTTAACACTGATCACTTATTAGTATGGTCGATGCTTGTTGAGTAACGTCGTAACACAAGTCCGGAACATCCATCACCCTTTCTCATCCGTTTGATCAAAACCAAGATAATCCTCATCACGAAATCCTATCTTGATTCCACTCATTCCCTCATATGCGCTCCTTCTAATAATTTCCGTCCTTGCTATCGGCTCCTTGCACCTAACTAAGTATCGTTGGGCAGCACTCCTTGCCCAATTATACGTTGGAGGCAGCAACCCTTATTCTTGATACCTAGGTGTCATTCCAAACTTTACGAGCGAATTTATATGTACATGGCTTTTTTTTGATAGAGACGAGATTTGAAATGTAGGGGGCATATATTCAATAGGTCGTGTTCGACCGAAGTACCCTTCCATGGGTTCGACTAAAATACAAAGAAATTCGAGGATATATATGGATGTTGAGAAGTTAAAGAATGCTTCACTTTTTGAGTATTTTTACACTTGTATTGTTTGAACTTTGTCCATAAAATTTATAATCCTACTATTTTTTAACAATTACTTGAGGATTACTAAATTTTTCTTATTTTAGCTAGTCTCCCATGCCTTAACACTCCCAAGTCAACTTGTTAAAAATAAGATCAAATGATTTAAATATGACATTTAATTTATTTTTTTGATGAAAAAGAGGGTGATCTCCCGAGTTGGGAGTCACCGCACAATTTTATATTATATCAAGAGCAGTGGTACATTATGATTTAACTTGACTCCCAGAAACACGAGAAAGCCTTACAATGAGAGACAACATTTTCAGAATAAAACCTCTGATTTTTGAAGATGCGTTCATTTCTTGCCTGCCAAATTGCCCATAGTGGTGCAAAAGATTTTACCACATCAGACGAACTGCCTCCTACTTTCCTTACCCCTTTCCAAAATCTCGAAAAACCACCCACATCCACCCATTGAATCGTTAATTCTCTCTAGACCTTCACCGAGGTCCGACAAGTGAGGAAGAGATGCTCAGAGTTCTCAACCTGTTCCCCCCACCTGTCACACATCACATCCTGAAGATTCAAAAATCTCGCCCTCCTTACCTTGTCCATTAACTTATCTCTCCTCAAGCACCAAAGGAAAACTTTTATCCTGTTCGGGATCCTGCTTGCCCAAATAATCTTCACATCCTGAACCAAGTCCATATCTTGTCCTTCTTCCCCATTTCTCAGCTCACCATATAAATTTTTGACAGAGAATTTAGTACCTGTCCATACATAATGGTCTCTGATCTGGGAGAAGTCGTCCGGGGTTGAAGCCGCAGCCATTAGTCTAACCAACTCCTCCCTTCTTCTATCTGAAAGGATCGTAGTAAAACCTGGTCTCCACTCGCCTGATTGAGCCAACTCCCTTAATGTGTCCTCCTTTGATGTTGCCAAAGCAAAGATTCTACCCTGTCCAATTATCCCTCCAAAACCTGAAGCCTCTCCCATCCCCAATCTTCGGCGCCAGTCTATGCGAGATAAGAGATAATACCTCTCGAACCCTTTTCCAAAGGGTTGACTCAAATCGAAAGGGGCCCACTTCCAAGACTCCCTTTACCTTGTAGATCTTTCTCAGCAGTCTAGTGACAAGATCCACAGTTGGACCCCAAATGCGCAACACCCACTTTCCCAGTAAGGCTAAGTTCATGCAATTCAGGTCTCGAACTCCTAGACCCCCGTGCTTACAGGTTCTCGTGATCTCCTCCCAAGCCACCAGATGCACACCCGGCTTCTGTTGTTTACCATCAGACCAGAAAAATCTTCTCATCAGCTTTTCAATCTTCCTTCTCACTCCTACTGGCATCAACCTAGTTGAGAAAAAGAACACGGGAATGGTTGATAGAACATGCTTCAGCAGAATCAGCTTCCCACCTTTCGACAAAGTAATCGCCTTCCATCCAGCCAATCTTAGCTCAATCTTCTTGATAACAACATCCCAATCAGTAGCTCTGAGTTTTCCCGCGACTAATGGAAGGCCAAGGTAAGAGATGGGTAGGTCACTAAGTGGACAACCAAGCAACTCAGCTACCCTTGTCCGATCCTCATTGTGAAACCCAAAAGTGATAACCACCGACTTCTGCACATTTATCTCTAGCCCGGAGAGACTACTAAAGATGCCCAGCAACTGCGCCGCTCTACCGCTCATCTCATCAGAACCACCAAGAAACAGTACTGTGTCGTCCGCGTATTGCAGCAGCGGTATCGAGATGTCTTCAAGACGAAAGCCCTCACACCATCCTCCATCAACTGCTTGTCTAAACAAGACTGCCAACGCATCTGCTACCAGAACAAAAAGCATGGGCGCTAAAGGACACCCCTGTCGAACACCTCTCTGCGGCTGAAAGAAGCCACCTTCTAGCTGACCAATCACTATATGACATTTAATTTATATATCAATCTTTAACTATATCATATTTTTTTTGTCATTTTCTTCTTATCTTCTTCATCATAATATGCTTACTCCTCTCCTCAATTTCCCTCCCTTTCAATAACTTCAACTATACCGTGATCATCACATCTTTCGCAACCCTCCTCCCTCCTCCTCTGTAACCTCCTCTTCAACCATAAACTGGAGATCACATGCATTGGATACTATTGTATGTTTAATCCTAAGTAGCTACAACCCAATTTTTAAATTTAATAAATTATAAGTAATGAAGCAAATTTATCCTCTTCCTTTAGCACATGGAACTTTATTGCCATTAGAGTTTGATATTAAGAACCTCCTCCATTACTAGATTGAAAGTAAATATCATAGATGAGCATCCCCAAGGGACATGCCACCGTCTGCTTCCTATTTGGGAATAATGCCTTATCACACTCTTCCCTCTTCAAGACTATTATGTCTATGTCTCAGCATCGTAAACAAACATACCCCTAACTAGCCTAAGACTACTTGAATAAAATTGATAAATTAGGGCGTTATAACATTCTTTGGTTTGACAAATTTCAATTATTTATAACGGTACAATAGAGGTGTATGTTGAATCCATGGAGCCAACGTATTATTTATCGGTTTCGTATTGTGTTTTTAATTTTATCTTTTATATATTATATTAAATTTATGCATTTTAGTTTGAAAAGAGAAGGCTTATTTCTCTAAAAAAACAACAAAGTATGTTGCATTAATTAATATTTAATTTTTTTATAAGTATTATGTATTTTTATACTTTTTTAATAACAAACTTTATTAAATGGAAATCAATTCTAAGCAAAAGCGTAACAAATAGAGATTTCAACCTAAAGTAAAAAAATAAACGAACTACCTATTATATTTTAAAAAATACTATCAATTCATTTTCTTTTATTAGTTTTGAAATAAGATAATTATTTTTTATAAGAATAATTATGAAAATAACTTAAAAAGTTTTAAAAATCTTAAAAAAATCAAAGTACATAATAATAAATATAGTATACTTAGTATATTACTCTTTTAGTTAAATATTACATAAATGAAGAAACGGTCAAAACATAGTCCAAATACTATCTGATTTTTAGTCTACAAATTTAATTATTATGAACCATGAGACCAAATGTAAGCAATGAATTCAAGAAGTTACACCAAATATTTGAACCAATAATAAGTAACCAATAGTAAGTAAGACTGCATTTAGGAAGAGTTTCTAACAATATTTTATGAATTAGGTACAAAAAAAGTGCAAGAAATAAAAGTCATTTTTAATAAATATTAAAAAAATCAATTCGGTGATTAAAAAACATCCAATTGTGATTTCTGTAGCATTTTATATAATAAAGTGAATTTAAAATCTAAGAGACAATTAACGGTTTTTAACCCATTTGACATATTATGAATGTCATCTTGTTCTCTAGACTCTGTCAATGATCACAGATTGCAGAAATCTTCCTAAAGAAATTTGAAAAAGCAAAATAATTTCATCTTCCATGTATAGAAGGGTCCTTGACCTAACCTCTCTAAAAGGAAATCTTTACAAGTTGGGATGAAGTACCGGTATCTTCATATCGAGTTCGTACGAAAGTCAACCCAAATAACTAACTCTATTTTTATGGAATATGAACCAAAATATCCATCTCAGTTCTAATCCTCAAGACGATAAGCCAAGAGAAACATGTATGGGGTCGAGTCAAATGCCTCAAGAGAGTGTGTATGATCCAAGTTGAGTGTCTTCTTAATCATAAAAAGGGTTGCATGGACAATCTCATAATCGATATCAGGATCCTCAGTATCCACAAATTGTACTTGGTCAAATCTAGATAACTTATGCTCACAATTATGTCTTCGGAAGTTAAGATTAGAATCTTTCTTATATGCTCAACAATGGTGAAATGTTAGGTTAAATAGAATACTTTCACCATCCATGTGAAAGTAAATGGATCCATCCTTTAATTGAATCCCAACCTTTTCAAATCGTAGAAACAATCTTCCCAGAACATTTTGGAGAATGAATGACTCATATATTTATGTCCACTTACAAATAATAAAATCCAAGGCATTATATCCTCAAGAATATCTATCAAGTTCTTCACCGACCCATCTACTATGAACAAAATTATAGAGGTCCTCGGAAGCGGTTCAATATTGAACTATCATATATTCGAGTTGACATTATGCTCACAAAGGAACCATTATCTAATAACACATAGTCAAAGGCCAAAGTCCCGAAGAAAATGAAGGAGTTCATAACTCATATATCACAGAAACATAGAAAATGCAAATAATATTCGCATGCAAAAGGTGTTCATTGTATGGACACCGATACAATGTATAATAAAAAAATAATGAGACACTACATGTTTTAGGATATGATTTCCAAAATTGTTCTGCATATCCACATATCCACAATAGTATTAGGAATTACTTTTGAAGTGTAAATATCTAAAATACGAGATTTCTCAAACAAAGTCCAATCCGATGAAGTTCTTTCATGGTCGTGATGATGACTTGCGTTGCTTCCTTAAACTAGAAATCTTCTTCTCTTCGAAGTTATCCATGCAAACAACATATCAGGTAGATCCGTAACTCTAGATTTTGTAGCACAAAATTGAGTTCCTCTTCATGTACATGAAATGTGGAGAAGAAGATGATCTTTTTCTCAAGATGGGCCAAGCCAACGGGGAGGAGATGGATGCAAGTTGGTGGAGTACCAAGGGATTTAGATGGGAGAGGGGAACGACCAAAGAAGAGAGTCTTGCACTCTTTTTTCTCTCAACTTTCAAGGCTACAATATGGCTCTCTTGGACCTGAAGAAGAATGTACATTAGAAATATGCCAAGACCCCATGAGCTGCCCTACTCCTCATGGTGGAAGACCACATTATGACCATATATTTTCATCTTGATGGATATGAAGATGTCATGATCCTTCAAGAGGTTGGCTAACTATTAAACTCATATTATCATCAAGATAAAAAAACTTAAAAATAAGGATTTCGAGAAAGAATTAGGACTCACATGGTGGACGTCCACATGGACTCCATGGTGAATGTCCACCTTGAGATAATCCCAAAATTTTTCAATTCCAATAATTAACATGCTATTATACTTCAAATATTATTTGATAAATTAAATTATTTATATCATACTAAGAAGATTTACAATAACAACCTCCTAATTTATGAATCTAATTCACAAGACCAATGCAAAATGTAAATTCGATTTACATTTGTATACATTATATGAATCATATTCACATGTGCCCTGAAAATAATATGTGAATCACTTATGAATTGATATCCACATTAATTAATGTCCAATAATGTAAATCATATTCACATAAACCCTTGAGAATAATAACATTCATTATTACGATTTTCATATCACAATGTACGAGTCCTAATCCAATAAGACTAGTGAATAACTATCGTGGATACTAGGAGATAATTTCGGGGAGTTCATACTATCCATGTACAGTGACTTAAAATTTAGATGTCCATTCAATTCCAGGGTTTAAATCATTTATGGCATGGAAATTTGATCCATTTCTAATTGGCTCCATTTCTATTTCCATTTCCAATCTTTTTATACTCTATTTGACCTCAGAAATGGAACATGACTTGAGCTCCACTTCTATTATCATTTATAATCACTTGTCAAAACCATTTGAAGATGCGAAATGGATTATGAAAGTGAGTTTGTTTCCATTTGCAACACTTGGACCTATAAATGGGCACTAGAATTGGGTTATATGATATGATTTTATTCCAATTAAATATCAATCATATAACCACAAAATGGAGTCATGAAAATCCATCTAGTTTCAATAATCCTTTGAAATATAAGTGCCACTATATATGATCTGTTAAGAATGCATCAACCCAGAGTATTATCAATGCTCCATTACCCTTCACACTAGAAAAGACTTTGATAAACCTGAAGTTCAAACTCTTGTTTGAATGTCTCTGTTTGGAGTATATCAATAGATTTCTCAATTGAAAATTTGGGTGATAATATTTATAAAATTTCAAAAGCATATATGAATATTTCTAAATTCATATCTTATTTCATAAACAAGGCAGTCATGCACATAATTCTATTTTACTTAAATATATCACAAGTAAGCTCTCTCTCTCTCTCTCTCTCCTTATTTATCAAATATGAACATGTATTATCCCTTTGAGACATCAAACATCTTATATGTATTTATATGCACATCAACATGTTGGTGTATAAACCTTGACTAGGCCTTCAACTTAATGGTAGGTCCAATGCACACATTTGGACACACATATATATCTATCTCCGATCAAAGAGTGTATGACTATTCTTGATAGCTATGATTCATGTTTTAATTTATCTCGACCTCATCAAGTCAACACTTTGGTTCAACTATTATTTATCCCCGAAGCTCTGTTCTTATGTAGAGGACTTGCATCAAGAGGTAGGTTGGAAATCAGTCTCTAGTGAAGGATTACCATCTTTTTCGCAAATCAGAGATAAATCCTGAATATAACATGATGTCATTGGTTGTGTCCTCAATCTAACTCCTTAGACTAACAACTACATGGTATTCAAGATGGCTATGACACATAACCCTAATTGTACATCGGAACCTTTGATTAAGTGTAAACACAAACATTCGATTTATATGAAAATAATACAATTACTTTTGTTGAATTAATGGGTCATCAAGAGCTTACAAGTTCAACAATATCCCATTAATCCTTAGATTAATTCGTGTATAATTCTAAAACACATACTCATTTCATGCCAGTCAATGATCTTATGTGTTAAAGGCGTGGTAAGTGGATCAACAACATTATTAATGGAGGCAATCTTGGTGATGGTGCTATCATCTTGTTTTTATATTTCACGAATTTTATGGTACTATGTGTTTGCTTCTTTATTGCCACCAAGATTCCTTCACTTGCGTTATGTCACCCATGTTATCGCAGAGCAAAGGAATGGGAGACTCTGATAAGAAAACTATTTCAAGTTTGAAGACAAACTTGTGCAACCACATAGCTTTTATAGAAGCATCAGATGCGCCTATGCACTCTGATTCAATGGTTGAATCGACTGTGGTGTCATGTTTCTTGTTTCTCCAACTCACAACACCACCATTCACAGGAATATGACCCCTGAGGTTGACTTTCTATCGTCCACGTTGGATTGGAAGTCTTAATTTATGTATGCTAATACATGGAGATTATATCTCCATAAATCAAGATGTATTCTTGAGTTCTTCTTAGGTACTTGAATATACTTTTTACTGCAGTCTAGTTTTTCTATCCATGATCCTATTATTTTTATTCAATGCCAGGGATTCCACTCGTAATGAAATTTGTTCACTAATCTCCATCCTATGATTTTTGGAACTCAAAAGGTACCTGTGAACCATTGCAAGGACCTTAGTCAGCAAGCCAAACAACCAACAATAGTAGCTTCTAGTTTAAGGTAGCTAGTAGTTCTTTTGTGCCCTTCTCCTTCATCTTGATGTACAAGAAGATAGTGGGATAGTTTGTTATATAAGCTTTATTTTGTGAATGAAAAATTATGAGATGTATTCTTTATGTAGCATTTTATTGTAGTATGTTTCTGAATGTAGGCTACTATTATAGGATAAAGCTATTGCTGACAATAAATGGGAGGATCCGATGGCCCAAAACTAGGATCGTGACAGCTTTTTCATTAAGATTTCTGCAAATTATTGTTAGTCTAACATTGATATGAAAAAAATCATAGAATAATAAGTGTTATATGATCTATTAACAGTACACACATGAACACAACTTCTGTTTCGAATTTAAAGATTGAAATACAATTTTCCAACAAGTATCAGTTGTCACTATATATTTAGTAACCAATTACATGATAATAGATTATTCTTTGTCACATGCTAATTTTGTTTTGATAATGATCTTATAGATATTAAAATTATAACGTTATGACATTTGTAAAAGTTTCATTGTAAAATCATAAAATAATCTAAACTATTTACTATACCAGTCAAATAATAATATCAGACACGCTAAAGACATATATGTATAGAATAATAAAAGAAGTTATACATGATAATTAATTTCCAATCCTCACGGGGAGGGATCTTTTTCCATCGACAGGGGATTCCAATCCCTACTAGGGTTTCAACTTCTCCAGAGCTTCGGCGGCGGCGTGCTTTGTGTTGCAGGCAACGATCTCGCGCGCAACAACGAGCATTGAGGTGGCGGGTGAAGGCCAGGGAAGGATGGGAGGATGTAGTGGCGATGACGACACGGGGGGAGAGGTGGCGAGGCCAACGGGACCTGCCGAACGTGTGGGGTGGCGGAAGGACGCGTATGGGGGAGAGGATGGGGTGCTGGGTGGCGGTGGATTGGGAGAGCGGAGGCGTGTGAGTTGGTGCGCTGAAGGGGATGCGGGTCTGCGTCGGGGTGGGAGGCGGAGGAAGGGGGAATCGGAACTGGAGAGGGCGGCGGAGTGGGGGGATTAAGGGGGCGGAGGCTGGGGCTGGGGTTGTGAGGGTGACGACGGGAGGGGATAACGACCCGTGGGAGTAACAGTGGGAGAGAGTGGCGGCGATGAAGTCGGGGTGTTCGCCGGGGTTGCTGGGATGTCGGGGAGGGCAGCGGGCCTTGCTGGGGTCGGTGCGGGATCAACAACAAGAACCGCAGGAGGGGTGGCGATGGAATCGGGGTGGTTGGTGGGGTGCGGGGGTGGAGCTGGGAGGCGACGGGGGTATGGGGGTGGTGGTGGGGTCCGACGAGGCTAGGGGGGCGCCGGAGGGGCTGGGGCTGCAGCGGAGGTCCGCGAGAAGGCTGCGGATGGAGCGTAGGTTGACTCTGGTGGTTTTTGTGAATCTGAAATTACCTGGACAGCCCTCGTTTCGGCATTTTCCTCTTCTGAAACGGCTTGGACAGCGGGCGATTCTTCGTTGACAGCGAGATTTTTTCCTTCAAATTCGATGTCGGCGATTGGTGTCGCAGAAGCCTTCGATCTGGCAGCGTGCATAGCCTTGGATTCAGCGATTAGTTCTCGACATCCGGCCTCAAATTCTTGGCATTTGGATCGGAAATCACGCATTACGTCCATCTTCTTGTTGTAAGCATCGTTGGATCGTCGTGTTCGTTTGGACGAACGATGGTGCTTTGTCGCATGTTGACGCGAATATCTGAGCAGATCGTCAGATCGTGAGGACGATCTGTGGGCCATGCTCTGATACCAATTGATGCAGATTGATTTGGCACGCAGATAAAAAATTGAATTTTTTTGACGGTGGATTTTGGTAGAAGAAAATGGAGGGGTTGAGAAGAGAAGCAAGTCGGATGCGCGAGATTCGAGAAGAAGAACGCGGAGATCGTGGGAGGAGAGAAGGGAGAGACAAGATAGAGAGAAAATATCTCAATTTTATAACATACTGAACTGTCTTGAAACAATAGACCACCATCCCTTTATATAGGAGGGATGTGATTACAAAAATAGAAATCAAATTTTAAATTGACAACTAATTATTCTAAATAGACTCTAACTACTTAACCGACTAAATTTGAAAATCAAATATATAACTAATTATTGGAGATCACAGGCGATCTCGTTTATTTCATTAAAGACACGACAACTTAAATAAACGTAAATAAAATTGACCGATCAAATTAGATAAATATTCAGCCCTATACTTGGGTTCCACGCTGCATCAAATGTGAATCCCCATGGCGACACTATCCACTTCCCTCCATTTTTGTTCTCATGCCCACTCATGTTATTTTGGAATGAGCATTGGACTGGACTGATCCGACCCAGCCCAAGCCCGAAACCATTTAGAGTCTGGCTTGAATTGATAATTTGGGTGCATTTGTTAATTAGGACTGGGCTCGAACATGGCTTGGCCCAGCTCATCTAGCTTGAAAGCACATCCCATTTAAAGCCCGAATTAAAACCCCCTTGCTTGGCATGACATAATACCCACAGCTTGGTTAGACCTAGACATCAACCCTGGTCGCCCTCACTGCCTCGCCATCCACACATGTCCGCCTCCACCGTGTGGAGCAGCAACAACCTCTGTTGGACCTAATTACTCTCCCCACGCATATGTTGTAACCAAATTCATGGTAAATGTAATGATCCAACAATAAAGAGACATAAAACTTATAAAACTACAACTCATAACAAAATATTCAATAAAAATCAAAAACTAATTGTGTTTGCAGGAATGGAAATCGTATAAACGCTTGGGCCAGTCCAAGCCCAGCTGATATCCCACATTTCATGAGTTGGTCCGGCCTAGTCCCAAACTATAATAATTGGATCGGGCTTGGGCTACAAAAAATAAAATAGTGGGCCTAGGCCTGGCCCAAAGCCTGAAAAAATAAATGGACTTGGAGCTGAGCCCTATAGAGCCCGACCCAAACCCAACCCATGCTCATCCCTGAATTTTTATTCTCCTCTTCTAACTAGTTCAGGACAAAAAATAAATAGTTAAATCAACTAATGTATCACTCATAACAGAAGTGGGTTGCTGAAGCAAGCACAAAAAAAGCAACCACCATATCTGATTTATAAGATTTACTTGTAACTAGGTTGCATCCCATTTATCAGTATGATGGAAGATTTGAAGTATAGAGGTTGATTCCAAATGCTAATCCAGTGGGGTTTATATACTATTCTATAAAGACAAATATTCATAAAGTGGTCAATTCTCAAATTTCCTAGACAGGTAAATTTCCCCAATCTCCTTAAACATGAAGATTTTTAGATCTCCCCCAGTGGAAAAAACAAAGGAGTTCTAAAACAATCAAAGTTCATGTGGATCCTCTCATCAATTGCGGCCAAGATGTATTTTCAAATCACAAGTCAACAAGAATACATGTGAATACTACGCTTTATCAATGTTAGAGAAACCTTCACATCAATTAGAACCCGGATGGATCCCACCTTGAATTAAATCCTCGCGTAGCAGAATGTCAATTGATAATAACAATCACAAGTTGAATTACCAGTAGCATAATATCAATTGCTAGATTATATTGTGAATTGAACTCCTGGATTCCAAGCCATCTTGTCAATGGTCAATACCTTACAAATCCAGTCACTGTTCACATGAATTGTCTTCCTGATCACGTCGGTTTGCTACCATAATAACCTTGACATTGATCCTTTTCTCAGAATATATAGAGTGAAACATGATTTCAATATGCCTGGTCTTTTCATGATGCCTGTTAGGCATATTACGCTAAGACTATCAAAATATACGATAACATGATCTTGTTATAGATTGAGATCTTCAATTAGACTTCAACTAGATGCTTTCTTTTTTATAGCAATGGCACATATTTTACCTTTATGGTAGACAAATTAACTTAATTGTAAGGCAATCTTACAAATAATGATAAAACATGTCAAAGACATAACATATAATTGATGTCCTCTAGAAGTATCGGCCGTATAGTCTTAATATCAATATCTAGCACACACATTATGAATCACTTACATGGGGTCAATATCATTTCCTCCTTCAGATATCGAAATAACTGCTTTACTATTGGGTAGAGGTTGAACCCCTTACAGCTCATGAACTTCCCAATCTTTATATTGTATGACGTCGTTTCCTCATGCTGAAGATGAACCTGAAGGCTCCCATACTAGTTTGTTGCGCACAACGGAATTGGGAAATATGAAGAAACAGATGGATAAGAAAGAACTCAAAGCAACTACAAGGTAAGATTTATAAGGTTCATTCGTATAGGCTGTCTTGGTGTTAGTGGTAAATCTCTCTATATGATAGAAGAATTGAATTTTAAAGAATTGTTCGAATGTTTATTTTATAAAGCACTACAAGGAAAACAAGTTGTTGCTGCAGAACTATGTCCACCAATATGGGGTTTGTAGCCACGGAATTGGGATTTGGCTACAACACGTCATGGTCAGTAGTCGTAGTTACAAGTCTCGTCACGAGTTTCTAACCACGAAAATGTCATGGCCACTACAAGTGACCACAGAACTTGTCGTGACCACAACTCTTGTATGAAGACATTGGCCACGGATTGTAGCTACGAGAAACTGGTGGTCACGAAATTATCGTGGTCACAAGTTTCCGTAATCATATTCCGTGACCACAACTCAATTTTCTTGTAGTGAAGGTTTATATAGTGCCCTTGATAAACAATTATCCATATATATGTAGATTCTCAAATCTCCTTTAACATGTAAATTTCTCAAATACCGATAAACATGAATATCCAAATCTCCTTCAATAGGAGAAATATATGGCTTAAAAATTAGAATCTAGATAATCTCTAATCAATTATGGTTTGAAGGTATTCTCCAAATTTCAGATTATACTCAATCTCACAACAATTACAATCTATATGGATTACAACAATTTAGGATTCAAATCACATCGTAGACACCTAACTTGTGGATAAAACAGTGGGACAACCTTTAGGGCCCGTTCGGTAGGAGAATAAGCAGGAATAAGGATGGAGAATAAGGGGAATAAGGGTCTATTCTCCATTCGGCTGGAGTATAGGAATAAGGAGAATAAGCTGGAATAAGGGTTGTTCTCTATTCAGTTGGGTTTTGAGGGTTATGGAATAAGGTTTGAAAGTTAGGTAAAGCTGTTGGTTGTTATTTGAAGTGGTGTGATATAATGTCTCACTGTAGGTGGCATATACTTGTCAATAACCGGGCGACGATATGGAAATATACCTGATATGTGTTGAAATAAGGAAGAAGGAAATAGACCTGATAATATGAAAACTACAACAACAGAAAATGACAAAGACATTATATATTTGATTTCCCTCAGATTTGAATTTCCACATCAAAAATAACAATGACAGTGACGTCGGTTAAGCCACGCCACTACTGTGGCTGCTCAGCCATGATCGACACCGCATCATTAAATCTTAATTTATAACGGTGGAATCATCATAGGGACGTTGCATAAATTTAAGATGTACGTGGGTAAGAAATCATGATAGAAAGCCATCGAAGGCGTTCGGTGTACAGTACTGCACGATGCAATATAGAGATTACATGAACGTATTACGAAATAGTCGGTGGAGGCGGCACAATGGTAAGAAAAGATACACGTAATTGAAACAAAATCAACACTGTGCATTCTCCCACATGGTCGTTGCCAAAGCATCACGTAACAACTCTCCAGCTCGGATCTTCTGTTCTGAAACCCTGACGTTGCTACCTGCGGCAGTGTTGTCAAATTCTTCGTCATTTGGACTGGGCTCTACAGACGACCCACTTTGTGCTGATTCAAGAGTGAATGCACTGGATATCTGATCCTCACCCTGGATATCACGGATGAAGTTGTTGATGATGCAACATGCCATGACAACAAAAACTTGCTTCTCGAAACTATAGAACGGTCGCTCAGTTATTGCCTTGAAGCGGGCCTTCATGATCCCAAATGTTCGTTCGATGTAGGATCGAAGCTGTGAGTGCATGTGATTGTACAACTCCTCAGGCCGGCGATATCTGTGTCCCCTTCGTCCCTAAACTGGGGTAGGTGTGCAATAACGCCACGGTATGGGGTGAGGAAGGTCTCCGTGTTTGCATATCCACAGTCGAGCAGGAACTTTCTTCCCGGAGGTACATGAAAGCCTCCATTGTCTAAATCCCACCTAAGCACCTTCATATCAGCGGTTGACCCCTCCCATCCGGCGGCGACGTATATAAATCTGTAACTGAAGTCCACACATGCCATGACGTTCTGTGCTAGGGTCTGGTGCCTGCTCCGAAACTTTGGAGCGACATTCGCAAGGACATTTGTCGGGATAAACGTGCCATCGATTACACCGATGAAATCCTGCATAATGGATAATTAAAATAGATATTCTTAACTAATTCTATTGCATTAAAAATCCATCATGCAGGAGTACCTTGAAATAAGTATAAAAGTTCCTATTGTTCAGAATAACATCTGGTGTCGGACAATCATCAGCTGGGAATCGGATGAACTGATCTCTGAGGGAGACGATGCGTTTGAGAATGTCGTTGAGGTGATGGAAATTGTATCACTAGAGTGTTGGAAATGTTCATAAAGCACACGATTCTTTGCATTGTGGCCGAGATAATACAAGAAAATGCAGAGGGATTCATCTTCCTTGAGGTGCCTCGAATCCTTTAGGCCAGCTCGATCCTTTAATAGGGTGCATAAACATAGTATGGTATCGAGGTACATTCGGAAAATAGAATATGATCTGGCAACATGTCCATTTAGCATCTCCCGAATCCATACATGACCTGTACACACTGACGTGTGCTGTGGCAGTCTGGGGATGTAACCGGCTCCATCGATCTGGTTCTCCTCGTCATCCTCTAGGACTGCACGCAGGTATGTCATATTCAACATGACCAAATTATATCTCATTGCGGTGATTGCCGCCATTCCCTCCATCGAACCTGTAGAATAAACTACATTTTTATATTGACTCTTAATCATACAAGGCCAGCAACATTCACAACAGGGAATTAATGTAGAACACATGTACGGAAGCTATGAAGTTATCCTATTGCAAGCGAGAAAAGTACGTCAAGCTAGTTACTTATTACATGCCATCTAAAGTTAAGAGAAGGAATTATTGTTCAACAGACCAAGAAGACAACTAAAAAAATGAAAAGGTGCTCATCAACTAAAAAAATGAAGACCAACAGACATCTAAAGCTACCATTCCAACCACTCAAACAGACGAGGTGTTCAGCAACTAATCATTGCCTAACTGGAGGCTTACCCACACAGCCAACTTTGCAGGCACATACTTGGTCCAGTTGAATATAATACGTTCGTATGGGTCCCGAAGGCTATGGACAAGACGAATTTATGCCTCGACAGGTAGGCTTGGAACTAGTACCTCAAGCTCATCCAGAAGCTCCTCCACCCCTTGGTGCGGATCTTTCGGAGTCCACGCTTGGATCTGCTCCCTCTGCAGCTCCAACATTTGCGTCATCAAACGGACGACGTCCTCTCCCAACAGCTGTGAGGGTAAGGGGGCACCGTCACTGCGTGAACGCTTCGTTCTTGTTGCCTGCACGCCTGAATCCCGGCATCTTCTCCTCCGACTTTGTTGGGTACTTGGGCCACCACCTTCTCCTGGTTCCGGGACATCAGGGGCTTCGGTGTCCCCTTCGAGATCGTCCTCGAAGGCTTGTTGCGTACTAGCATCACCCTCAAAAAATGCAGCAAACGAACCAGGAGGTGCTGTCTGTGAAGAGAAGGCAAATGTACCCTTCGCGGTGTAGTCTCCGACCATTGCTTCAACGAGCCCGAAGTGGGGGAAAGACTTCCTCCGATATGGCTTGTACGCCTTGTCAATCTGAGTGCAATATAAAGTGATGAGAGTGTACTGAAATTTATGCGGATTTAAAGTACGTGCACATGCAGTTACTCATCATCAGGTGCGACCACGGTACAATTCAGTGGGTCCCATCCCCAACCGCTCTTCGTCATGAGGTATACGAATGCAGTGTAATCCTTCTTGATAATTTTCCATCAATTGTGGAGCTTCGCCTTATCCCAGTTTTTCCCAGTGTGCATGTTAAACTTTTCAATTATACTGTACCAGGCTGGTGATGTGAAATATCCTTCAACCCAGTCGCCAACATCAAAGTGATGTTTGAACAATTGAAGAAGACATTCATCCATAGCGGGTGTCCACTTCACACGATGGACTGAGGATTCATCTTCCCTAATGTGAACCCCAGACGATCCCGCACCGACAGTGAACATCCTGTAGTATAAGTCAGAAGATGTCAACTGCAATGAGCACCAACCACTGCAGGCATTATCAACCCAAATAGGTTGCTCTCATCCAATTCACCAAATAATTTGCCAAAATGAAGGAGTGAAGAATCAGTAACAACCATCAGCCTTCAGTTATGTAAAAATAAAATCAAGCAGTCATCGTAGACCAAAACAACAGTCATGCGGCAAAGAAACGAAGATATGACATCCTAGAGCACCAACAAAGGTGCTCTCTACCAGCAGAATAACATCTTCGAGCACAAAATAGGTAGCTCTCAGTCATTTCACAAAATAAATTTGACCCAATGATTTAATAGAGTCAAGAATCAGTAAGAACCATCAGCCATCGGTTAAGTCAAGACAATATGAACCCAGCATCATAGAGTAACACACAACAGCCGTGAGGTAAAGCAACTAAGATAGGACACCATCGACCACCAAGTAAGGGGCTCTCAACCAAAAAAATAACATCATCGAGCACCAAACAGGTTGCTCTCAGCCAATTCACAAAATAATTTTGACTCATTGATTTAATAGAGTCAGGAATCAGTAAGTACCTTCAGCCATCAGTTAAGTCAAGACAATATGAACCCATCATCATAGAGCAACACATAACATCCGTGAGGTAAAGCAACTAAAATAACATCATTGAGCACCAAATAGGTTGCTCTCAGCCGATTCACAAATTAAATTTACGTCAATTATGTATTGGAATGAAGAATCAGTAACAATTATCACCCATGAGTTCATATCAATGTAGCCACTAGCAACCCAGCATCACAGAGCATCCTAAACATCCATGAGGTAAAGCACACAGGTAATGACATCCTAGAGCACCAAGGAAGGTGCTCTCAACCAACCAAATAACATCATCGAGCACCAAATAGGTTGCTCTGCCGATTCACAAATTAAATTTGCGTCAATGATGTATTGGATTGAAGAATAAGTAACAATTATCACCCATGAGTCCATATCAGTGCAACCACTAGCAACCCATGATCACAGAGCATCTAGTAAACATCCATGAGGTAAAGCACACAGGTAATGACATCCTAGAGCATCAAGGAAGGTGCTCTCAACCAATCAAATAACATCATCGAGCACCAAATAGGTTGCTCTCAGCCAATTCACAAATTAAATTTGTGTCAATGATGTATTGGATTGAAGAATCAGTAATAATTATCACCCATGAGTCCATATCAGTGCAGCCACTAGCAACCCAGCATCACAGAGCATCAGTAAACATCCATGAGGTAAAGCACACAGGTAATGACATCCTAGAGCACCAAGGAAGGTGCTCTCAACCAACCAAATAACATCATCGACCACCAAATAGGTTGCTCTCAGCCAATTCACAAATTAAATTTGTGTCAATGATGTATTGGAATGTAGAATCAGTAGCAATTATCACCCATGAGTCCATATCATTGCAGCCATTATGAACCCAGCAACACAAAGCATGAGTAAACATCCATGAGGTAAAGCACACAGGTAATGACATCCTAGAGCACCAAGGAAGGTGCTCTCAACCAACCAAATAACATCATCGAGCATCAAATAGGTTGCTCCCAGCCAATTCACAAATTAAATTTGCGTCAATGATGTATTGGAATGAAGAATCGATAACAATTATCACCCATGAGTCCATATCAGTGCAGCCGTTATGAACCTAGCATCACAGAGTAAACATTCATGAGGTAAAGCACACAGGTAATGATATCCTAGAGCACCAAATAGGTGCTCTCAACCAAAAAAAAACATCACCGAGCACGAAATAGGGTGCTCTCAGCCAATTCACAGAATAAATTTGCGTCAATGATGAATTCGAATCAAGAATGAGTATCATTTATCATCCATGAGTCCAAAGCAATGCAACCATTATCAACCCAGGCTCACAACGCAACAGTCAACATCCATGAGGTTAACCACACAAGTAATGACATCCTAGAGCACCATTTAGGTGTTCTCAACCAACAAAATAACATCATCGAGCAACAAATAGGTTGCTCTCAGAGCCAAATAAAAATTTTTTTTACCTCGATCAAGTATTGGAATCGAGAATCAGTAACAACCATCACCCATGAGTCCAATGCAATGCATCCATTATCTGCCCAGCATCAAAGCGCATCAATCAACAGCCATGAGGTAAACCACACAAGTAATGACATCCTCGAGCACCAATTAGGTGCTCTCAATCAGCAAAATAACATCATCGAGCAACAAATAGGTTGCTCTCAGCCAAATAAAAAATTGCCTCGGTCAAGTATTGGAATCAAGAATCTGTAACAACCATCACCCATGAGTCCAATGCAATGCAACCATTATAAGCCCAACCTCAAAGCACATCAGTCAACAGCCATGAGGTAAACCACACAGGTAATGACATCCTAGAGCACCAATTAGGTGATCTCAACCAAGAAAATAACATCATCGAGCACCAAATAGGTCGCTCTCAGCAAATTTAAAATTAAAATTTGCTTCATTGATGTATTGGATTCAAGAATCAGTAACAACCTTCACCCATTAGTCCAACGCAGCAATTATGAACCCAGCAACACCGAGCATCAGTCAACAACCATGAGGTAAAGCACACAGGTAATGAGATCCTAGAGCACCAAGTAGGTGCTCTCAACCAACAGAATAAGATCATGGAGCGTAAAGTACGTTGCTCTCAGCCAATTCGTCAAAAAAATTAGCCAAAAAAAGGAGTCAAGAATCAATAACAACCATCAACCCCTCATCAAAAAGCAATACACAGCAGCCATGAGGTAAAGCACACAAGATAGGACACCGTCGAGCACCAACAAAGGTGCTCTCAACCATCAAAATAACATCCTCAAGCACCAAATAGGTGCTCACAAAAAAATAGCCTCAATGAGGTACTGGAGTCAGTAATCAATATGAACCATCAGCCATCAGTTAAGTGAAAAAATATCAAGCCATCATCATTAAGCAATGCACAACAGCCTTGAGGTAAAGAAGACAATATATGACTCCACCGAGCACCATCAAAGGTGCTCTCTAGCATCAAAATAACATCATCGAGCACCAAATAGGTTGCTCTCATCCCATTAACAAAAACATTTGCCTCAATTATGTTAAAGCAAGACACAACAGCCATAAGGTAAAGCAAACAAGATAGGACACCGTCGAGCACCAACTAGGAGCTCTCAACCAACAAATTAACATCCTCGAGCACGAAATGCAGACATGGGTATTCCAAATCCGTCATCATAACCAGTCAAGCATCACAGACCATCATACAACAACCATGAGGCGACCAATCCCTCACGGCCAATCGTTTGGTTGCTCAGCCAAGAAATTGAGATCCAAGAGCACCTAATAGGTTGCTCTCGGACCAAAATCAAAGAAATTCACATCAACAATTTTGGAGACACATGCAACACTGATAACCAGCGACCATATAGGAGATCATAAACCACCGGCAAGTCTCGAAGCCCATAGCAAATCAAGCATCATAGAGCAACATAAGGCGATATGTAACAACCCATCAACTTCATTGCACAATCAAGACGAGGGAGGGGTTTGGAATGTACCTGGTGATCCACCAAATGCTAGAAGATATGTGAATGCACAATCCCAGTGCAAATTGCACAACAGTAGCGGCAGAGGAGCCATTGGACTTCCGCCTCCGACCCATTTTATAATGATTGGAAATCCTAGACTTCATGGGATCCATGGCTACCGCGGAGCGATCAAGGCCACAATGGCCGATTTTATGGTCAAAAGAAGAAGGCGGATGACCCATCACACCCCAACAACAACGAAAGCCATACCTCGAGCGTAGATCACGGATGAGGTTCGTAGGTGGGTCGACCATAAAGCGACCTACCATCAGCCGGTCAGAGGAGGGAGGGTCCCAGAGGACCCGCAACAATGGTGGCGCAGCATCGACGACATTGCAGGAGGGGTGGGCGGGGGAGGGGCACGGGGAGGACGGGAATAAGGGGGAGGGCGAATAGCCATCGGGGGAGAAACCTCGTGGAATAGCCATACATCTCGCGATCGACTCTTTTCCTTATTCCCCCTTATTCCACCCCCTTATTCACGTACCGAACAGGGCCTTAATATATGCGGGTGTTTTACACGCATAGTAAATTGAGAACCACTGATGTGATGTGCAGGAAATGATTAGAATGTTGAGATATAAATTCGTAGAAAAAAAATAATATTAATTTCCAGAATATAAAAAAAATGATATTGTATTAGTGTACGAAGAGGATGGTATTAAATAAGCATTGTATATAACGATGTAACATGGAATGTACAGTAATCGATAAGCATGTCAATTAAGTAGAAGATTTGGTAGAGATTTTCAAGTATTATATATTATCTTCCTAACAAGTGGGTTTGAAACATATTTTATTCCAAGTACTCGTCTCAAAAGAAAAAGCCTTGAAAGTTGTTGCTAAGTTTAGATTTGACTACATGAACTCCAAGTCAAAACTTAATTTCCTGGATATTTCCACTATTATAAGGAGCTTCTTCTACAACAACTTAAAATGATCAAGCCGAAATTATCAAGTATTAATCCATATCACATATAATCTACTCGTATACTTCGTGAGTATTAGATGTGAAGTTATAATTGAGGTGTTAGAGAAATCACATTCAAAGGTATAGCAGTAGTAAGATTGGTTCCTCCTTTTCGAACTTCAAATGTTTTTTTTTCATATGTAGGTTTTCAGTCCGTTATCGAGGAAAACTGACCCTAACAACTTGTTAAGTACGGACCCAACTGGACCGATACCTAACAATTTGTCAGGACCAGTTTTCCTTGATAACGGAACGGGGACCTAAGCCCGGGACGTTATAAATGGTATCAGAGCGGGTTCCCTCTGATAGTGGAAAAGGCTACCCGAGAGGTGGAGCTACTCCTACAAAGAGATATGAGGAAATGACTACTCGGAACGTGCAACCATCACTATCACTGAGAATAAGTAGGGCCATGTTGCAACGAGGACGTTGCGAATATAAATGGGGAGGTTGTAACACCCATACCCTCAAAGATAGTGACACATCTAAAACTCACGAAGTGTGAGTGTGTTTTATAAGTGGTGGAGATTACTACTTGACAACTTGAATTTAAGCATTTTGAGGGGTTGTCAATGGGTCCAATTAGACATGTACCTAATAAGTTGTCAGATCAGTTTTCTCGATGACAGACCTGAGACATAAGCCCGGAACATTACATTATTTTAGAAATACTCCATTTTATCCCACTCTATAAAACAGCGTTCCATGACAGTCAATTTTAGTCCAAAATAGCAGAGAACAAGAGTAAACAAACAGTCGTATGAAGATGAGTAAGCAAACAAGCGTCTGCAGATCTAAAGAGATTGGGTGGTGGATGGAATCTGCAGGCCCTACCTCATGTGCGAATAGTAGGGAGTGCAAGATCATGCATCTTTTTTTTATACCACAGATCAAGTCCAGACAAACTTATATTCAAATCAAATGGTTCCCTCGTTGTTTAATCGTCTCCGAACATGGAAAGACAGCTCAACTTTTACGCTGCATGTTGGCTCGGTATTGTCCATTGTTGGATGGGGAATTCCAGAGGAAAAGTCCAAATTTTCAGAATCCAGAACAAACCAGTAGGATTAATAATCGGATTGAAAAGTTATCAAATGGGAAGCGAACTGGTTCAGGTTTTTCGTCCAGTTTATCCTACCCTCTGTGTGATCTGCTCCCAACATAAACTCCAGATTTGGATTATGGCTGAGGTGGCTAAGTCAATGGAATTTCTTTTTTAATGTTGGTTCGAGCTCAACTGATGGAGAAGGAGTCCTCACACTTCGGGGAATAGATAAAAGGAGGAATTGACTGTAGAAACTTAAAATATATTCGGAGCGATCGGATTAGCGGACATAGAGGTCATAAACCTCGAAATTTTGAACGAGAGACTTCACTGTGAAGTCAGAGCACGAATCACAACAACGCTGCAATCATGAGATGTTATCGATATCCAAGCCCAATGTCTGCTAGTCCTTTCTCGCCTTATTTCTTGATTCTCTACTCTACATAGAAGAACACCATGATTTGGTAACGTCCCCATGGGCTTTCAACCATTTATATCTTGAGATGAATGATTTAGAACCCTTTTTCAAGTGTTCATTTTTGTTGGAGGCATGTTCCCAATATTTGGGAACCATTCCTTGGACTTGTCTCTGGCATTTATTCATCCGTTCATAACAAGGTTTGGGCACCCTGATCAAATGTCCTTTTGAATAATAATTGCATATCTTTTGCAATCTATGTTAGATGGCACGCAAAGTTTCAATCGCCTCTCCTTTTTTTGAACAATGAGCGAGATTATTTTCTTATTATGGTAGGTGTCACATGGTATATTCTCAACACCAATTTTTTTAGAATAACTTGCACGGCGTTAACTCCTCGCAAGCTAACCAGCTTTTCCCTATGCGTGTAGACGTACACCGACACATCGAATAACCACGCCACTCGAACATTCGAATACAAGTATTCAAGCACACAAGGAGACATGAGCAATGGCATTGAACTCTTCTGTTATTAGCGAGATACTCTCTCAAGTGTGCTATTTAATAATGAGTTCTACCCCTAAAAAAATACACATGCCTAGGGCATACAAAGGGACGTCATTATTACATGTACAATGGATTCAATGATTCTTTATCTTCTACGGAGACCTTTCGTCTTACGAAGCGCTCTTTACATGCCTTGACTCTTTATCTTCCGTGCAATCCCTTCGCCTTCTGCAATCGACGCTACATCATCGGCATCGTCAGCATACTAGTCTGCCATGTTAGCATGCCATGTCTGAAGGATATGGGAAGATCCTTACGCACATCACGGAAGTATGAAGACCGCATCGTATGCGATTGGGAACGACTAGTCGCACTAGATGCTCCAGATAGCGGAATTTAAAATTTTTAAACGATGAAATCACATGATCCAAAAACACTTCTTGGATAGTTTCATTTCAACCACAAACAAGTATTAGGATTACCTCTTGAAGCGTGGTTGCGATCAAGTATCTAAATGAAGAGACTTCCTGTCTCAAGTCAGATCCGACGAAGGAGATGCTTGCGAGCTCATTGATGAAATGCGTGCTCCTCGCAATTCTTGTTGATGATCCAAGCAACGAATCTCATGATCTCATCGCACGAGATCTGACATCTTCTTCACGAGCGAGGCGCACCGAAGGAGACGGAGATCCATGAGAAAATTATCCGGCAACATAACAACGATGTTGTGGTGATGGCGACTTGATGACGGGCCTCAGCTACTCGGGTTAAGGTGTAAATAAGGTCTTGCTAATTTATTTTACATGGTATACCTATCAGGGTCGAACACAAGGAGCACAGTTTGCGTGGGCTATGAAGTAGTCAAGAATCCAGAAAATTAGAATTTTGGCGGATTTTATATTATTCAATTTTTTTATAATTCTAATACTAGGCAAAAGTATAAAAACACACAAAAACTCACAAACAAATAATTATTCAAAGCCTAAAAAATGCTCAGAAAATTCAAATAAAAATATTTTTATGATTTTGAAATATTCATATGTTTTTGCTAATTTTCTTGATTTTTTTTTCTGATTTTTAGTTAATTTTCTAAAAACGGAACAAAGGCAAAAATGCCAAACAATGTACACCCCGAATCTAAAGGCAAGTTAAAAATAATTAAAATGTTATAAAATTCAAATAACAATTTTATGAGAAACTACAAACTAAGAGCTAACTACAGAAGAAGAAAATATATTTTTTTGATTTTTTATGAATTCTTAATGATTTTTATAAGGTTTTTTTATGTTTTTCAATTTTTATGATTTTTATAAATGCAAATGTGACAAAAATTGGACTGAAGCAAAAACAACTCAAAAGAAACAAAGAAGAATATTTTTGGAAATTTTCAAGGGGTTTTTAATATTTTTAGTGGATTTTTAAAGGCAAACAATATCGATTTTTAAGGTTTGTGAATTTTTAAAAATACTAAATGCAAAGAAAATGCAATCAAAAACTCAAATAAAATTCTACACTATGGCAGGAGCCATGTATCAAAATTTCATGAATTTTGGACGAAATTTGCTATTTATGAAAATAAACATAAAACAAACAGCCCATAGGGACCTTTATGCAATTATTAAAAAGTTATCAGCCAAATAGTAACACGTGGAAAAAGTACATGACTGATCTTGCAAAAAGTCCAACGCTGCACGTGAATAGCACGTGAACCAATCACACAGGGCTATAAATGCAAATCCTATTTACAAAACTTCATTCAATAACAACCATAAAGTTCAGGACTGAGTATGCAAAAATCCCACAAATCACGCGACAGACCACGTGAGCACACACAGAGGAGCTAAAATGCAAATAAAAGAAGCATGAGGTCTTAGGTGCAAAATATCCAAAATAAAAACAACTACAGAAGATATTTACAGGACTAAGAAATAAATGCAAAAAGTGAAAATGGCCTAAGTGTAAATACCCTTATTAGTAGCGATCCAACGGTCGAGGGTTCCTCACTTAAGATCGGACGGTCGAAAATTGTGTATACAGGTTCGACAATGGACGACGGAGAGTTGATCCTCAGATGGATCTGACGGTCGAGACGCCTCGAATGATGGACGACTGCGATCCGAATTAGGAGGGACCTCGATCCAACGACGGAGGCGTCCTCTGGAAGAGCAGCTAAGAACTCGCTGCCGGCGAGCTTCGCTCTATTGATACAAGCTACAGGGACGTCCTCCGAGGCTGCTCAGATAGGGAAAATGACACTAGGGCCGGTCCGCAGCGGTGGTGATGCTCCGATGAGGCCAGGAACGTCTGGAGTGACCCGGTGACGCTGAGGACCTGGAGTTGTTGTGCTTCAGCGTTTGAACTTCCAGATGAGGTTCTTGGACAACCAATCCTGCACAGAAGAGCTACGGGGTCGAGGGTAAAGTGCCTCAAGCCGTTAGTACGTGAAATGGGTGGAGGATGAGGTGAAGCGTAGCCCTCCGACGAGGCGACGGCGGAGGAAGGCTTGATTCCTGTTCCTGGGCAAATCAAGGTGAATGCAGGGGCGTAGAAGATTGGGAGAGGTCTGATGGAGGTGATACGATAGTCGAGAGGGCAAATGGGTGGTCCGATCAGGATGGGTGATCCGAGAAATGCAAGTTGACCGGAAATCGAAAAGCTTGAATCCATTGCAGACAAAAGATTATCTAGGCTACCTGGTGAATGAGATCATCTGGGCTGAAGGTTGGGGACCTCCGGGGGTCTTTTCCTCGATGGTTCGATGTGTCCAGAGGCTCAAGTTCTCCTTGCGGCGGAGCACGATGATGAAGTCATCGGACCTAAGGCTACCGAGCCTGAATCCTCGTTACAACACCTTCAAACTCACGCTGTCACTCGTGGATGGAGATGGAAGTCACTGGAAATGAGGGAGCGGCCAAAGATGGAGAAGAAAATGCGGCTCCAGGAGATTATATACTCAGCGAGGTCTGAGAAGTTTGGAGCAAGGGCGCGCAATCCGAGGAACGGATCCCTAACGGTATCATAGGACGCGCATCGTGGATAGTTCCTCGGTAGTCAGACCATCTAATCGAGAGGAATGGTGGACGGATCGGTTCAAGAAAATTAGGAGAAGTTCGGGTGAAAACAGCATCCGCGAAGAAATGAGGTCCAAGGGGGGCAGTTGACTGAGGTCAACGTTCCCCCTACACCAATCGGAAAAAAGGAGATTAAAAAGATTTGTAAAATAAATAAAAAAATACAAAATGGTTTTATTTTAAGAAAAATCAAAATGAAAAATGTTTATTATTTTCTGAACTATTTTTTTTGTGATTTTTAATTATTTTTATGAAAAATAATTTAATCTATATACATTATATTATATTATATACAGGTATAATTTACCTAGGTATTTTATACAATTATTTTTATTTTCTTATTTTTATATAAATACCCCAATTTTATATTTTATTTATTTACAACATATTATTTGGAGTATAAAATAATTTTTATTTTATTTTTATTCGTTATTTACAAGTATGAAATAAATAAATATATGATACACGTATACATGTAATATGTACAAGGTTGTAGATAGAGAAATTATTTTATTTTATTATTATTTTATTATTATAAATTTTGTTTTATTTTTAGAAATATATAAATACATTTTTATTTTTATTTTTGTGAAAATGAAATATATACATATAAGAAGGAATATAAACAAGGTGGAGTGGCCCTATCTCTCTCTACTTATTTTATTTGGCGATCAGACCCATTTGGGCCTTCTCTTGGGATTAGGTTACTCAATATTTATTCTAAATATATCCCTCTTTTTCTTTTATTCTTTATTATTTTTTTGGACAAATACATGCTAATTATTAATTATTAACAAATGCATGCTTATTGGTAACTTATTGTATTTACAACTATATATATGATGTTTCGCCAAGATTTTTAGATAAAATAAAAGAATAAAGAGTGATGAATGGGATTCATCACCCCTATACTTTACTTTTGCTAGTCCCTTAGCAAACACTTATTTGAAAAAGAAGTGAAAAGAGAAAGAAAAAGAAAAAGAAGGGAAATCAAGGTTGATTATTAAACTTGCCTTCATTAAATTGAAGTATGGAGCTCAGTCAGAACTTTGGATTATTAATTTATCGGAACCTTATTTGGACTAGGGACATCAGTACCGCACTCTGGCTCATCATCGAATCTTGTGGCATTAGCACCACCTCTTCCTGAATCTGGTGAAGTGACGGCCTTAGTACCGTCAGCTGGATCAACATCCTTGGTGGCGTCAGCACTACCGTCATCATCATCATCATCATCATCACGAGCGGCATCAACACCGCTCTCCTCGTCATCTAGCGCTCTTCAATCTGCGACTGGTCATCGCTCAGATGAGGCGCCGCCGACTGGCATCCTACCGCTCCTAAGTGTAACAAAGTCAGCATCAAAATGATATGCAGAAATATCACCAAGTGAATCACTAGGAGTGGTAACCTCTGTAAACTTTACCTGCTCAGATTTCCTCTTCAGGTTGTTCGGGTTTGGCTCAATCTGTGCAGGTATTGCGGCCTTCCCTCTCACTATCTCTCTCATCTCCTGTCGTAACTCATCCATCTCCCGTCTGAGGGTGGCCTGCTGCACGGACATGAGGCGGGCTAGATCATCCAAGGCGGGGTTCTCATAGGCGGGCCCATGAGAACCTGACGGGTGGCCTCTCTAAAACTGAGGCTACTGCTGAGAGTGAGAGGGGTACTGAGTATGATACTGCTGAGGTTATTGCTGCTGCCTCCAAGATTGTCCCTGCTAATAGGGACGAGAATTATGCTGCTGGTAGGGTTGTGGTTGTGGTTGTTGCTGCTGTAGGAACTGGGACGGCTGGTGTGACTGCTGGCTGTACTGGCCACCTTGAACTGGAGGCTGCTGCGAGGAGCTGGTACCTCCGATCGACCAACGGAATCCGAGATGGTCTCGTCGGATCCCAGGCTGAGGTCGGTCATACCAGATCCCGTTGACATGCATCAATGGCTTCTTCTCGTAAGTGGGTGGGGTAGGACTGCCAAGGGATGATCCGATTGGTAGATGACCATCTGAGTGTCCTGAGATGGTGGTGGCTGGTAGTACTACTACGGCTGCTAGTACGACTCCGCCTGAACATGGTGAACCTATCCAGGCTAGCTGGAGTACTAGGATAAGCTGTCGCTGCTGCAAGGATCTACCCGTGACCTGAGACGGAGCTGAGAAGTTGTTTGTGCCTCCTGGAGACACATGATCTGGGTCTTCAGGTCACTCAGGTCTGTGCCATCTGATCTATCTGAGACATGCCCTGGCACGACTTCTTATCAATCAACTCTATCTAGTCCAACTTCTCACTGATAATCCCCATATCAGCGGCTATCGACTCTGCCTGTGCTGCGGCTGCTGATCATGTAGATGGATTGGCATCGACCCGTGCTATCCTCTGATAGGACACGACATGTGGCTGGGGCTTTCCCTGAGTGTACAATCGGGTCTGAGACATCACAGTGTAGTTCTCTACCATCTCGTCGTAGATGGCTCAGACCTGATCCTCATCCTTGGCCAAATATGAACCCCCACAGGATGCATTGACTAGCTCATACAGCTCCGGTGTAAGCCCACAAAAGAAACTCTGGACGCGATTGGGCTTGGGTATATCATGGTGGGGACACCGGTCTGTGAGCTCCCTGAATCTGTCCCATGCCTTGTGAAACTGCTCGTTAGGGAGCATGGAAAAGTTACTGATCAGGGCCCTGGCTGCATTGGTCAGGTCGAGTGGATAGTACTTGTTCAAGTACTCGTTCCGGAGCTGTTCCCATGTAGTGACAAATCTTCCTAGGTGCTTCATCCAGTTGGCTGCTATGTCTATGAGGGAGAAAGGGAAGGCCATCATCCGAATGGTATCCTCGCCCACAAGGCGATCGTGGACAGTACTGCAGATCATCTCAAACTCTGGGAGATGGACATGAGGCTCCTCAGTGGCGAGTCCGTGAAAGCGGGGAAGAATCTGAATCGTCTGAGGCAGGAACTTGAAGTCTCCCGCAATGGCCGGCAACACTATCCATCTGTGGGTCAGAGTTGCACCAGGGTTGTGCAACTCCCTCATCGGTCGTGCAGGTGCTGCTGGCTGTTTTGGCTCCTCAGGGTCTCTACCCTCAGGAATCTATGGTCCTCTGCCTCGACTAGCTCTGCGATCCTCTCTAGCAGCTCTCAGATGCTCCATCTCTTTGTGCATATCCATCATGAAAGCCCCCTGGTATCTAATCTGACGCTGCATGGTCTCCAGAGAGGCTAACAGGGTGGGGTTGATGGCACCCTGATCAAGTACGTATGTCTGAGTCCCGCTGGTTCTGTCGGTGCGCTCCTCGCTATTGACCATAGTCTTTGTAAAGGCAAAAGACCCAAACTCAGGTGCCGATAAATCATCTGTCTGTTGCGGTCTCTGCTTGGGCACCTCAGGACTGGTAGAAGGGTGATCAACGGGGAACATGGAGGAATCAAACTCGGGTTGGGAGAGTGGATCTCGGCTCTCACGAACTAAACTAGATGAACGAGCTGGAGTGCTCGAAAGCGATGCAGCCAGAAGGCTCTAAGGGATCTCCTGCCCATCATCTTAATGTGGCGACTGAATGCGGATGAGATCTAGAAACATATAATATCAGAAAGGAAACCCCCAATTCACCTACTCGACGTAGAGCTGAAGACCGTAAAGGCTCGGTCGGTTATCTTGTCAATTTTATTAGGTGATAAGACAATCTTTTAGAGCGATTAAGTGAGATGGTATGAATCCAATGCTCCTCATAGACTGTTCCATATAAAAGGCCGGTAGTCTGCTAAGAGATCGGATATGGCTCTAGCCTAGTGTGCGGGTCACTCTCTCTCTCATCCAAACCATACAATGAGGGTGTTACTCTCCCAAGGCAAATTTTTAAGTGAAGTGTCTTTTAATATCGAGTGAGTTTAGCAGTCCCAATTTTATAGTTTTTTTCTTTTTTAAGTATTTTTCAAGAAAATAATGCCTAATGATATTTTCGATTCTCCTGGTTATTTTAAGTCCAAAACGGTGGGAGAAGGCGAAAAAGCCGATGCACGGTCAAACACGATGATGCATGCAGAGTAAGAAATGCATAACTGACTCTGGCTCTCTACATGTAGGATGATCCACGCAGAAAATAAAGATTGAAATTAAACTACCTATATAATGCAAGAAGAAATCGGCCTTAGACGAAGCAATTTCTACATGATATGTACAGTGGCTAGCTAATCAGACTAAGTCCTGAGTCCGATCTTGGGAACCACTTGGTGTCCGCCACAACGGATCCTGTACGCGCTGTTTGTGGTTCTTCATGGCACGTGGACTCAAACCTAATTAAACTAACTTTTTCTTTGTGAGTTAATTAATTAAGTCCAATTATCATTGTATAGGAACATGCAGATAATTACAGTTGGGCCTTAATTAATTTACATCACAGTCACAGAAAATCCTAAATCTAAGGGCCAAAACCTTCAAAAATCAGATAAGTAGTAAAAGCGGTAGAAAATCAAAACCGACAAAAAAGCACGGTGAGGCCCCCTCATCACACCGGTGCTCGACGAAACAGACCCCGAAGCAATCACTGAGTCTGAGAGTGTCTGTCATGTATTATTAGAATAATAGTAGCAGAAATAAAGTCTAAATCTAAGCTAGACTACAGCTCCCGAACTTCTGCTCTGGCTGTCCTACTCTCTCCTACGGGTCGATGCCGAAACGAGCCTCCTCCAAGTCCCGCGGGTGCTTTGTCTCTCCGAACAAAGCTGCCCTCTATTGTCGGACCCTCGCAAGAAAGTCGAAACAAAAGTGTGTCAGTCCTTAGTTATTAAAAAAATTTCTAAGAAATAATAAGCAAGAAATCACACAAAAAAGGAATCTGACTACTAAATCGTGCTCCCCGGCAACGACACCATTCTGATGACGGGCCTCAGCTACTCGGATTAAGGTGTAAATAAGGTCGTTGCGACCCGAACCATGAGGCTAAGTCAATCAAGAAAACAAAGACCACCAAAAACATGAAAAATCACGCAATCAAGCACAAATAGCAGTCTTGCTAATTTATTTTACATGGTATAGCTACCAGGGTCGAACACAAGGAGCACGGTATGCGTGGGCTACGAAGTAGTCAAGAATCCAGAAAAATTAGAATTTTAGTGGATTTTATATTTTTTTAATTTTTTGTAATTTTAATATCAGGTAAAAGTATAAAAACACTCAAAAACTCACAAACAAATAATTATTTAAATCCCCAAATTTTCTCAGAAAATGCAAATAAAAATATTTTTGTGATTTTGAAATATTCAGATGTTTTTATTAATTTTCTTGAATTTATCTAATTTTTAGTTAATTTTCTAAAAATGGAAAAAGGCAAAAATGCCAAATAATGTACAGCCCGAATCTAAAGGCAAGTTAAAAATATTTAAAATACCTATAAAATTCAAATAACAATTTTATGAGGAACTACAAATTAAGAGCTAACTATAGAAGAAGAAAACATATTTTTTTATTTTTTTATGAATTTTTAATGATTTTTTAATGTTTTAATGTTTTTTCATCTTTTATGGGTTTTTAATTGCAAATGTGACAACAATGGATTGAAGAAAAAACAACTCAAAATAAAGAAACAGGAATAATTTTGGAATTTTTCAAGGGGTTTTAATACTTTTAGTGGATTTTTAAAGGCAAACAATGATGATTTTTAAGGTTTGTGAATTTTTAAAAATACTAAATGGAAACAAAATGCAACCAAATACTCATAAACATTTCTACACCATGGCAGGAGCCATGTGTCAAAATTTCATGAGTTTTGGACGAAATTTGCTATTTATTAAAATAAACATAAAATAAACAGCCCACATGGACCTATATGCAATTATTAAAAAGTTATCAGCCAAACAGTAATTCATGGAAAAAGTACAGGGCTGATCTTGCAAAAAGTCCAATGCTTCTCATGAATAGCACGCGAACCAATCACACCGGGGTATAAATGCAAATCCTAATTATAAAACTTCATTCAATAACAACCATAAAGTTCAGGACCGAGTATGCAAAAATCCCACAAGTCACGCGACATACCACATGATGCATACACAGAGGGGCTAAAATTGAAACAAAAGAAGCATGAGGTCCTAAGGGCAAAATATATAAAATAAAAACAACTACAGAAGATATTTACAGGACTAAGAAATAAATGTAAAAAGTGAAAATGGCCTAAGTGCAAATACCCTTATTAATAGCGATCCAACGGTCGAGGGTTCCTAACTTAAGATCGGACGGCTGAGAATTGTGGGTACCGGTTCGACGATGGACGGCGGAGAGTTGATCCTCAGATGGATCTGACGCTCGAGACGCCTCGAATGATGGACGACTGCGATCAGAACAGGGAGGGATCTTGATCCGACGACGGAGGCGTTCTCTGGAAGAGCGGGCGAAGAACTCGCCACCGAGGAGCTTCGCTCGATCGATACGAGCTACAGGAGCGTCTTTCGGGGCAGCTCAGATGGGGGAAATGACACTGGGGCCGGTCCGCATCAGTGGTGATGCTCCGATGAGGTTGGGAATGTCTGGAGTGACCCATCGACGCTGAGGACCTGGAGCTGCTATGCTTCAGTGTTTGAACCTCCATATTAGGTTCTTGGACGTCCAATCCTGCATAGAAGAGCTACGGGGTCGAGGGCAAAGTGCCTCGACCCGTTAGTGCGCGAAATGAGTGGAGGATGAGGCAGAGTGTAGCCCTCCGACGAGGTGGCGACGGAGGAAGGCTTGATTCCTGTTACAGGGCGAATCAGGGTGAACATAGGGGAGTAGAAGATGGGGAGGGTCTGATGGTTGTGATATGATCATCGAGAGGGCTAATGGGTAGTCCGATCACGATGGATGATCTGAGGAATGCAAGTTGACCGGAAATCAAAAAGCTTGAATCCAAAGCAGATAAAAGATTATATAGGCTACCTGGTGAATGAGATTGTCTGGGCTGAAGGTCGGGGACCTCCGGGGGTCTTCGCCTCGATGGTTCGACATGTCCAGAGTCTCGAGCTCTCCTTACGGCGGAGCATGGCGATGAAGTCGCTGGACCTAAGGCTACCGAGTCTGAATCCTCGCTACAACACATTTAAACTGACGTTGTCACTCATGGATGGAGATAGAGGTCACTGGAAACGAGGGAATGACCAAAGATGGAGAAGAAAATGCGGCTCCAGGAGATTATATACTCAGCGAGGTCTGAGAAGTTTGGAGCAAGGGTGTGCAATCCGAGGAACGGATCCCTAACGGTATCATCGAGCGCATATCGTGGATCGTTCCTCGGTAATCGGACCATCTAATCGAGAGGAATGGTGGACATATCGGTTCAGGAAAATTAGGAGAAGTTCGCGTGAAAAGCAGATCCGCAAAGAAATGAGGTCCAAGGGGGGCAGTTGACCGAGGTCAACGGTTCCCCTAGACCAATCAGAAAAAGGAGATTAAAAAGATTGTTAAAATAAATAAAACATAAAAAATGGTTTTATTTAAAAAAATCAAAATGAAAAATGTTTATTATTTTTTGAACTATTTTTTGTGATTTTTAATTATTTGTATGAAAAATAATTTAGTCTATATACATTATATTATATTATATACAGATATAATCAACCTCGGTATTTTATACAATTATTTTTATTTTCTTATTTTTATATAAATACCCCAATTTATATTTTATTTATTTACAACATATTATTTGGAGTATAAAATAATTTTTATTTTATTTTTATTGGTTATTTACAAGTATGAAATAAATAAATATATGATACATATATACATGTAATATGTACAAGTTTTTAGAGAGAGAAATTATTTTATTTTATTTTTATTTTATTTTTATATTTTCTTGTTTTATTTTTAGAAATATAAATATATTTTTATTTTTATTTTTGTGAAAATAAATATATATACATATAAGAAGGAATATAAACAAGGTGGAGTGACCCTATCTCTCTCTACTTATTTATTGGCGATCAGGCCCATATTGGGCCTTCTCCTGGGATTAGGTTACTCAATATTTATTCTAAATATTTTCCTCGTTTTCTTTTATTCTTTATTCTTCTGTTTTTGCACAAATACATGCTAATTATTAATTATTAATAAATGCATGCTTATTGGTAACTTATTGTATTTACAACTATATATATGATGTTTCGCCAAGATTTTTTGCTAAAATAAAAGAATAAAGAGTGATGAATGGGGACTCATCACAACTCTCTCTAGATCTCCATGGTGTAAGACCACAATGAGATAGAGATATATGACGTGTAGAGAGGGGGGGGAGAGCCAATGTTCTTGTTGTCACTTAATGTAACTTGAAGAGCAAGGGATGCCTCTTCTTATATAGTACTTTGGGAGTCCATGGATCACAATCCATGGATGAAATGAGATTGATTTGTGCTTCTTTCACTAACCAAGATTTTATCGTAAAATTGCAATAATAATTAATTTAATTTAGACTAATGCATTAGAGATTATGTAATGGAGATTGCCTCCTGCAATAATATGGGAGTAGACGACCTCCCTTTGCTAATGGGAGTTGGTGGCCGTCCACCCTCCCAATCGGGAAGGAACCAATCCCATGTAATCTCATGAGATTACATTATTTCATGGAAAACTCAAAGATTTACAACAATTCTTGTTGTAAATTATTCTACAAAAATAATTCATAATTATTTTGTAAATATTACAATATTGGCATTGGAAAATTATGAATTACATTCACAACTCAAAATAAAATGTGATTTACATTTTCAATTAATTATCCAATGTGAATCCAGTTTACATCAATAATTAACCAACAAGTATAAATCATAATAGGCTCTCTCTCTAATATATTATAAACCACATTTACAATATATATGATTAATATGGATATTGTTATCAACATTATCATATCTATGATAATTAAATCACATTTAATCATCTTTGATCTCTATTCTCATTTGCCCAAATAATATGAACCATATTCACATTATTTACATCTTCTGATAATTAAATCACACTTAATTATCTTAGATAACTATCTTTATAATATGAATCAAGTGATAATTAAATCATATTTAATTGCTAGGATACATATATCAACAATGAAATTATCCTTGAACTCTTTCAAGGATAATGCCTTTTCTCCGTGGATACTTGAGGATAAGTGCAAAACGATTGTATTGTTCCACATATAGTGTCTTGGATATTGAGATCAGATCTCAAATCCAGGTCTAGTAGACCTCTCATAGATGCTTGATTAAATCAAGATCGCAAATCTAATCTTCTTATTGCATCTGAATCACATTCGGATCAATGTCCAACATTGGACCAAGATTAGATCACTTCTCTACTGAGAGGAGTCACTAAAATGCAGACCTGTTTCATCACTCCCTAGGAGTGGAAGCATCATGATTATATAATCTTTTATGATCATATCACCCTCATGTTTTCCTGATACCTGTACATCCTACATACTGGAAGACCAAGAATAAACCCGAAGTTTTAGATCTCATTTAGGCTGTCTCCTTCAGGATTTTATCGTTAAGTTTCTCATTGATCATTGGGAGTTGGTATCAAACATACACTTTCCAAAAGCATACATCATACCTAGGTGTTGATCATATACATTCCAAAAGCATATATAAAACCTTAGAAATTCAGTCAAGCTTCTAAAGCGAGACGACCGTGCACGGAATTTGATCCTTCCAAATATTTCAAGAGTGAGCTCATGTCTTCCGGTCCAGTTAAGAGATTGTATTATTCATATGCCCTTGTATGGAAACCAATGTACCGGTGTATAGACCTTGATTAGGTCATCAACCTATTGGTCTGCCAAATGTACATACTCAGACATACAATAACACATCTGTCTCAGGTCAGAGGATGCGTTCCTATATCGTGACAGTATATGACATAGGTCTTTGGTTATCTCGATCTCGTTAAGTCACTAGAAAGCAAGTCTCATCGCAAGCGATGTCTTCTTTCTGTGTGTATCTTGAGGATATGAGCCGTATTTTAAAGGTCCCTACCTACTCATCAGTTCAATCATCCATTTACACCTTAATGAGTCTTACCCATATAGGTGGATCCTTGAGGGTTCATATACAACACCTGTATATGAAGTCTACCATAGACTTTTATTGCTAGCATCCATCTTTCCATGTCATGATGATTAGAAGCTTCATCACATGAAGTCAAATCATTGTTAGACTTAACTGACACATGGAATCCATCCTTAAACTATTTGAAGAGGCATTAGTTTTTCATCTTTAATTGTCCTTTAGTTTTTGATTCCAGGAGCCTCATTATCTTCTCAATATTAAATGAGTTCCTTCACTTCATTTTCATCTTGATTCTCAAGAGAGCCATCCTCTAAGAATAATATCCTAAGAGATGAAATCTTTTAAGAATATCAAGGTCATAAAGTAGGTATCCAATACCATCCTTTATTTTCCTTATGAAGTAGCACTTTCTAGTACTAGATTCCAGCTTACTTGCATCCATGACAATGTTATGGACCAAGCAACCCTAAATCCTCAATTGTTCAACACTGAGCTAGGTTCCAAACCATACCTTATGATGATGTTCAGGTTTAGATTTACATGGAATCTTATTAAGGATATATATTGTAGTCTCTACTACATATATATACCTGAAAACTAAGAGGTAATTATGCTAAGAGTCATCATTGATCAAATCATGTCACACATGATTCAATTGTATCTCCCTACAAATCCATTGAGTTAAGATGCATAAGGAGGAGTGAAATAGGAATGATAATCATATCTCCATAAGATATTCCTTGAATTAATATAATAGGTACATACTCCTAGATTAGATTAAATTCATTTTCATCTTCCTTCAAACTTTGGTTCTAAATCAAAATTATGAAATCTTTGAACATTTCAAAGGTTTCTAAGGTGAAGAGAAGAAATTTCATGTCACAAATGATCATCAATAGATATCACGTATAATTAATGTTTAGTATGATATAAATGATCCGCATACATCAATATGTATGAGATCTTGAATACCATGATATCTTACATCATTCTCAGAGAAGGGCGCATTGGAAAATTTTCAAGTTTGTAAGATTTGAAATTTCAGACATTCTAAAGTTTCATCTCTTACTAGTCTATTGATCTCATCAAGAAATAAGTCCAAGGCTTGATGCCAGATCATTGTCAAATGATTTTCATCCTCCTATTGATCTTTTAAGGCTTTAAATTTTTAGTATTAGAAAAATTAATTAACCATTCATTAATATTCTAATTTAGCAGAGTCCTCCAGATGTCAGACTACTATCTGAAATATATCCACCGTAACTCTTTATGATCGATTTATTCCAGAATTCATGTTTGTTTCCAACATTTAGAAATAAACAACGAGTGTATTCTAATAATTAGGTCACCGAGACATTCTCTAAGACTAAGGACTCTTACACTGAAATTATGAAGTCTATCTATCCAATAGAGATTTTTATAAGAATTGCATCAGAATTCACACGGATGAATATTAAACCTTATGATGAAATTTTCCAGTATTTTAAAACATATGCAACCAATTGCAAGCGTTATTAGAAGAATGAGATACAATTATCAAACTTTAATATTATCAAATAAGAAAGTCAATTTCAACTGTAATATGTAGATATAGATTATTCTGATGCACTATCTAGGCCTTCTACGGATCCAAGATAATTAAGATAATCATACTATCAGAACATCAGCTTATTGCAGTATTGGTATTCATGCAACTCTTTGGATGTCATAAGGAAGTCACAGAAGTCCAGTCAACTTCTTAACTTTCCTGCTTGCTTGGGTCAGACCCATGCTTCCACTGCGCTCCCTTTATCTATAAACAAACATTGCTTAATACGAAGGAACTCTTGTGTTGAATTCAAAAGATTTCAATATAAGAGTATTTCAACATTTATACATACTTCTTTCAATTCATACAATATTAATATTATGAAGTTTCATTAATGACTTGAGTATAGACAATAGAATGGTGACACTAATTATATCTACATCTATCTAAACTATAAAAGAGTTTGGTTCAGGCAGGTACTCAAACATTTTGAGTACATCATATCTTATCAAACCACCATTCTGCATAATGCATTGAATCATATCATTCATGATTAAATGTTGAGAGCATATATGTATGCCAAAATGTCTTCTTCGATTTTTATAAGGAATATTTGACAATTAAAATCATCATCGACATGTCACTTCCAAACTACATTCGATGAAAGATCAGGATTATAGAGACAGACAAACCCTACGTTGTTGTCCTATTGTCTATTTAATTGTCATTATTATGAGGAAACTTACACATTGCAAGCACATATATTATGTATCCAACTACATGTACGATATCTTGATCATGGATCCAATCCATGATAATTACTAGTTGTTAATGAGTATAATTTTGAGTGGGTTTAATGAGGGTAATCTGAAATAAGAAATTTCCATAAATATACATATATATACACACACACACACAAATATATATATATATAAGAGGATGGGGAGTATACACCCTGGTGCATGTAATTTTACATGCACCGGGGTCTATATCTCCCACATTTTTTTACTTTTTTTTGGAAAATATCACCGTATATATTCATCTATATATCCCTCCAATATACCATTCGAATTTCTTCAGAAACAAAGACTCATATTCCCTCCATCTAGAACATGTAATTTTAACGGTCTTAGAATTGTTGTAATCGATCTGTTCTAGATAGAGGGCATAGGGGTCTCTATTTCTAACAAAATTCGAATGGTACATTAGAGGGATATATAGATGAATATACACAGTGATATTTCCTAAAAAAGTAAAAAATGTGGGAGATATAGGCCTCGGTGCATGTAAAATTACATGCACCAGGGTGCATACTCCCCATCCTCTATATATATTACTTTGATTTAGGAATTTTTATATCAAAGTTAGCTTGACATGTCAACAATGAAAGTTCATTTCCTTAACTCTTTCAATGTAAGAGATGTACTTACCATTATATCTCAAGCAAGATCTGGGATCTCCTTTCTATCTTTATTGCATCCCAATAATATGAGAAACTACAATTCTGATTAAAGAAGTGGGAACACATTCCGCCTTGCAAGCCCAACTTGCATTCTCAATTTGGTCTTTAACACCTGGGCCCACCACCTTTAAGATGATGTTGACCTGTCGTTAATTGAACCAACCGTCAACATGATTAGAACTCGTTATGCACAATCTAATAGAATCCCAATAATATGAGGATTATGTATTGATGTCACTACACATATAGACTTACTCTTTCGAGAAGCAAAGAGCCTGATCCATGTGCACTTGTATGCTGGAGCTATCACTTCAGAAATGCATCTCCTATATACAATCCCTGACGACAGAATCTTCCGCCTTGACGGGAGACCATGGATGTCACTTATGTGATCCTCCATATCATGTTCAAATTCTAATTAATTATTATGAATCATATTCACATAATTAATTCTTCTAAGGGAAATAACAACTCTATTCATAATAGAGTATTTTAATTTTAAATGGATTCTAATTAATCTAATAAAAATAAATTAATGATCTAATTAATATCGACAAACATTCTCTATTATTAATTGAAACATGGTATTATCTCAAATACATATTATTCAAATTTTAATAATTAGAAAAATATATCATAATCCCTTCAAACATTATCCTTTCCTTACCCTACATAGTATTTAAAATACATAAATTATCAGAACAATATTACCAGAAAATAAATAAATATTACCTAAAAATTAAAAATACATAAAACTTAGCAAAAATTATCAAAAAATTCCAAAAAGTAAGGAAATATCTAAAACACAAAAAAAAATTATTTTATAATTTTTGAATATATATAAATATATTTACAATTATAATACCTATATAGTATATATACATCTAATATTACTTATATAGTATTGTAATAATTATTATTTATAAAATACCTTAAATATATTGAAACCTTTAAAAAATTAAAAAGGACCGTACTTATTATTATTTTTTAAACTATATATATATTTTATTTACATCTTATATAGTATTTATATTAGAGGAAAGGGATCCTACTCCATGGAATAGGTAACTTACCTACTCCACTTTCATTTTTTCAAAATTTTTTATTTTGTTTGAAAAATCCTTCCATGGATTTTCATAACTATATCCCTCTAACATGTCATTAAATTTCGTCAGAAACAGAGACTCCTACGTCCTCCATCCAGAACAGGTAAATTTAATGGTATTAGATTTCTTGTTATTTACCTGTTCCGGATGGAGGGCATAGGAGTCTTTGTTTCTGACGAAATTTAAAAGACATGTTAGAGGAATGTAGTTATGAAAATCCATGGAAGAATTTTTTAAAAAATAAAAAAAGTTTTAAAAAATAAAAGTGACGTAGGTAAGTTACCTACTCCATGGAGTAGATTCCTTTCCTCTTTATATTATACATATAATTATTTATAGATATAATATTTTATCCTAAAAATAAAAAACTAAAAATCAGAAAATATACAATATAAAAATAAATAAAAATAATAAAATTTTTAAAAAAATAAAAATTAAAAATACATAAAAATTAAATATATTTAAAACCTACAAAAATCTAAAAACCCTAAAAGTACAAAAATACTTTATGTTTATATTTAGACAATAATTATCCTATCTTTGCATCTATCTATGGTTCGGCATTCTACACTTGTTCACTATATATATATATGTTGTAGAGTTAAAATAAAAATAAATTTTGACTCACATATTTTCATTGATTTATCATAGATTGTGCGTTGATAATTGGTTTATTTGGATTGTGTGAGTACAGAGTGTCGTGAGAGTAGTTGATACAATGATTATCAGACCTGACTTATCAGGCGCCACAGACTCTCCAAGATCGGACATTTGATACCTCATCACAATATGGATTATTAGTTAGGGAATAACAAAGATAAGTTTGGGGGGGGTGATGAATAGCCATTCATCTAATTTTGTTTTTCCATTTTGCATTTAAATCCTTATCAAAACACATGTAAATATAGATAAATTGTACAATTTAACATTCGTTATTAAACTATAAATAATATAAGTATATGAATAAAGAAAAGGAAAGAAAATAAATGAAGTATCAAAGATAATGAATGACCCTAAACCCTGAGCCAAGTCATATTGATTCGGACGACACAAAGTAAAGTAGGGGGAGATAGGGTCAATATGTACAGAAATACTCACAAAAACCTTAATTTAATTAACTATAAATAGTCATTTTATACTATTTTATTCCTCTATTAACACCTCAAATAAAGATTTATTTAATATTAAACATGTACATAACAATCTAGAGAAAATAGGAAAATATTCACCAAAATAAATAAGGTACAACGCAATTAAGACACATAGATGAAAAAACTGCAAACCAAACTTCACATATCAATATCTTCTCCTTACTGCTCGAATTTCATCAAACTCAACCTCCATTGTATTTAAAATTAAGTTATATATATCTAATGAAGATGGTTTCATTAAGAATGGAGTTAAGAAGTAAAATATAACTTTCCAGGGTCCGATTGTACTGTATACCTGCATATTTTATTTATTTAATTTATTCTTTCTATACTTGCATATTTTATTCTTTCGATTTTTACCTTTCTTATATTTTTAAATAATTGTAAATATTATTTAAAAATATTAAACATATAAGTACAAAATCAAGAATTAAAATACATTGAAATAAATAATACATTAAAATATATAGGTATACTACATCTATAATGTACAAACACATATTTATTTCAAGATACAAATAAAATCAAAAAAATAAAATAAAAATTCATAAATGTGTATTTAAATATATCTTAAATATATAAATATGTACATGTGATAATAAAATTGAAAATACAAAATAAAAATACTTAAACTATAGGTAAATATATTTATGTATATAATTGTAAAAATTAACACCTAATAAATAAGGTTGTAAATATAAATAAAAATGTCCATAAAATAGTCTGAGAAATAAGAAACCTTTTTGATATTTGAGTTTTATTAATAAAATAATTTTCTATTTAACTCTAGTTCTTTTTTTATTTGTTGTTTTGTCCTGTAGTGTGTCTATGTGGCCCAATCCAGGCGAGTCAAGAGTTTACTTGGATCAACTCTTGCTCATTCCACCCACCCCTATCAGAGCCAACACATTTTCACTGAATTTTCCCAAATCATCGAATGATCTTTAGGTCTCGATTCTTTATGCAAAATACCTTCCTATGCATTGTCAATCTCGCTCATACTTTTAGAAAGACAAAACCTCATCGATCTGGGCGTAAACCCTAGCTTAACTGCCTCTCTTCGTCACTAATATAAATTCAGAACCCATACCTTGGATTTGAGTTTAAATCCCTCTTTTACACCACTAGCCCCTTGGATCGAAATCTAGAGGTCACCTTCGTTTTGGGGAGGAGTTTCTCGGTGATTACGGCAATGAGGAGGTTCAACGAGGCGATTCAAGCTCGTCAGTGCAAGCTCCAAGAAAACACCAGCTCCCCAACCTTCCAGGTCATGTGAGCTTCTATTTTCAATAATTTTCTTTACACATTTTCATTCTTAGCATAGCTGCATACTTGGTTTATGGAGAGTTAACTTAGTTAATAAAAAATTCAAAAAAATCGTACGTTGGAGCATGAAGCTCTAGATATATTCATTATGCCTATCCTCTATTCTGACCCACTTGGATCACTTCACATCATTGCTCATCACTTTATCTACATCACACCCCATCTCTCATCTTGATCCTATAATGATCAGACCCATTTCGAGCTCCATCCCTCTCCAATTCGCGAGAGCTCTCCGCCCCATCCATTCCCTTGTTGTCCAGCTTCAAATCAGTGTCAAGAGCATACCTCTCAAGCCCGTGATCATTTTTGTGAAGGATACACAACCTGCGGAGTCCCTTGGAACCCGAATCGAAGGATGAAAAGCCACCGAAGGTCACCGAGCTACTTTTGAAGTCCAGGTCCCCTCCGATGGGATATGGACCTTCTTCGTGCCTCCATTGAATGCGGAACACTCCCATGAACATTTAGAGCACATCAGGCGAGCGTGAGGACATGAGAGTTGTTAGAGGGGGAAGATCTAAACTCTCTAGGAACCTATCCTTGAGTTGTTCTTCTACCAGCCTTCAGCATCGTCCGATCAAGGACCTCTCCCAAGTTGAGCATCAACAGTTGGACGCCAAGCTTTAGGGCCATTTGGTCGAGCGCTAAGATCTAATCTTGGCCATCCATGCACAAAGCAGTATCAAGCGCCAAGGACCATCGATGTGCATAAGTGAAGTTATCATCGTCGATGAGCGCATGAGTGTCGGTAAATTTCACAATGCCCCTTCTGTATTTTTTGTATATTTGATTAGTACATTAAATATTGCTTTATGTGTAATTTATTCTATAATATTTTCATATTAGACCCGAAGACTCCTCTATTTTGCATTTTGATCTTGTGCTGTCTCACCTTACGTGGCCCTCCATGTGAGTCGGGTGACTTTTGCACTCAAGTCCCTCTGATTTTGAGTATTTATTGTTAGTCCTTTATGTTGTTAAATTAATGTAATATTTTGGGATATTTCACATGCATGGACTTTAGAGTTTATATATTTGCATCTATGTGACTTCTAGTTTGAGAATTTTATTTTCTTGTATTCATTTTTATTAAATAGTATAAATGCTCCAAAACTCTTAATAAAATTATGGTAATTTCCTGACACATTGTTTATTCAACCACATACTTTGCTTTCATATTTTATGTAATTTCCTAAATTCTGAAAATATAAAAAGGAGCATTTGTTTATTGTCTTCTTATTAAAATTCCTAAAAATGAAAAAAAACCTTCTAAAAATTCCAAAAAATATAATATCTATATTAATTATATATTCTACCACGTATCGAAAATCGTTAAAAAATTCAAAACAAAAACCATAAAAATTACAAATCACTAATAATATAACAAAAATAAGTAAAAATTTCATAAAAATCCAGCAATATTGTTTATTGTCTTATATCTTTCTTTATTGTATATTATATATTACAAATAGTTTTGGAAATTTTGTTAACTATTATCTATTTTTAAAACTCAAAATAGATTTGGATATTTATTTTCTCAATCCAGTTTCACCCCTTTTTCTAGTTTACATACTTATGTATTCCCTCTTCTGACTTTCATATTTACTTATCGCATTTCCTAATGATACATAAGTAGGGTATTTCAGGTAGGATTTGTTATTTATAAAAAAAATCAGACAGGTCAATTATGATATTTAGAATATGTCATATATTTTAGATTTCGGAGAGGAACCATAGTATTTCATTGTTACGAAAATGGATTACTGAAAAGAAAAAGACATCTGATTTGGATATTCCTCTTCAACCCCGAAGTCTTTTTGATTTGAGACTTTGATACAAATAGTAGAAGTGGTTTCTCTGAAGATCAAATGTTATTTACTTTATCAATGTCTTGCACTTTTAATCATTTAGAAATCCCTAAAAATTAGCAAGATTTCCATAAAAATTATCAAAAATAGAGAAAATATAAACTTAAATATTTTTATATAAATTTAAAAATATAAACCCTTTATATACTATATTTTCTATACATTATTTATACAATATATAATTGTTGGACATGCGAGCCCACTGCGAGCCATTATGCAATAAATGTTATTGCGAATATCATTCCCTGCTCTTAAATGAAGAACGAATAATTTGCATAATAGGTCCCTTAGTACAATTAGGGTTATGTACCATGGCCATCTTGATGATCATACAGCTGTTGATTCAAATGTTGAATAATAGAGGCTGGTGTTTGGTTGATCATCTAAAGAGTTAGATTGAGGACTCATCAAGCACCGTCAAATGATCGTTACGAGATGATCTCCAGCCTGAGTAGGAGATGGCAATCCTTATCTCTAAAGGTCGATATCAGACCGACCTCTTGATGCAGGTCCTCTGCATTGGAATAGAGATTCATAGGTGTCAGATTAGTTAGGTCAAAGAGTTGACTTAACGAGATCGAGATAACCAAAGTCCTATATCGTATGCTGTCACGATACAGGCATGCATCCTCTGACTGGAGACATATGTGTTACTATATGCTTGAGTATGTACATTTGGCAGACCAATAGGTTGATGACCTAACCAAGGACTATACACCGGCGCGCTGGTGTGTATATAAGGGCATATGAGTAATACGATCCGTACAAGGGATCATACAAGTTCAGTTAATAAACCGGAAGACATGAGCTCACTCATGAGATATTGGAAAGAATCAAATTCCGTGTGCACGGTCGTCTTGCTTGGAAGTTTGACTGAATTTGTTGGTTTGATATATACTTTAGGAAGTATATGATCAAGATCTAGGTATGATATATGCTTCTGGAAAGTATATGATCGATACCGACTCCCAATGATCTAATGAGAAACTTACTGATAAAACCATGAAGTAGATAGTATAAAGTTGATCCAATACTTCGGGTTCATTCTAAGTCTTCCAATATGCATGATGTACATGTATTGGGAATAACTGAGGGTTATGTGATCATAAATGATTGTATAACCATAACGCTTCCATTCCTATGGTGAAATGGGTCTAGATTTTAGTGACTCCTCTCGGTAGAGAAGTAATCTGATCTTAGTCCAAATGTTGGACATTGATCTGAATGTGATTCAGATGCAATGAGAAGATTAGATTTGCGGTCTTGATTTAATTAAGCATAGGCCCGCGATCTGGATTTGAGATATGATCTCAATATCCAAGTCACTATACATGGAACAATACAATCGCCCTGTCCTTATCTCCAAGTATTCGCGGAGAAAGCGCATTATCCTTGAAAGGGTTCAGGATAATTTCATTGTTGATATTATGTATCCGAGCATTGAGAAAATAGATAATTAAATGTGATTTAATTATCATGAATAATATGAATTTGATTCATATTATAAAGGGAGTTATCTAAGATAATTGAATGAGATTTAATTATCAAAGATATAAATAATGTGACTGTGATTCATATTATTTGGGAACATAAGAATAGAGATCTAAGATAATTAATTGTGATTTAATTATCATGGATATGAATAATATGGATAGCAATATTCATATTAGTCATATATATTATAAATGTGATTTATAATATATAAGAGAGAGCTATATGTAATTTACATTTGCTAATTAAATGTTAATGTGAATTGGATTCACATTGGACATTAAATTGAAAATGTAATTCACATTTTATTTTGGGTTGTGAATATGATTCACTAATTTCCAATGGCATGATTGCAATGTTCACAAAATAATTATGGATTATTTGCGTGAATAATTTATAACAATAGTTGTTGTAAATAATGGAGATTTTCATAAGATATGACATCTCATGAATTAGGAAGAGGAGTGCCTCCTTCCTATTAAGGAGGATGGACGACCTAATTGAATTGGATTCAAGGAGTGCCGCCACCCCCATATGGAAGGGAGGCATGCCTCCTTCCTAAATCTCATATATATATTGATTTGATTTAAATTAATTTATGTGTTGATGATTTATTCAATATATATTTAATTTAATTAAATTAATTGTTGTTGTGTTTTTAGCAACAAATCATGACCAATGAAAGAAACACAATCAATGAGAGCCATTGGATTTGTGTTGTCCCATGGATCCCAAAATGTTATAAAATGAGAGGCACCCCTTTGCTTTTCTTTACACAATGCTTTTCAAGCACATCTCTCTCTCTCTCTCTCTTTCTCTCTTTCTCCCTCTCATGGCTGTTCACCATGGATGCCCTAGAGAGGTTCTTCATCGTCGCAGCGTCGTCGTTATGCTGCCCGATTGTTTGCTCGTGGATCCCTGTCTCCTTCGGTGCACCTCGCTCATGAAGAGGATGACGGATCTCGTGTGTCGAGATCATGAGATCCTACCGCTTGGATCATCAACATGGATTGCGAGAAGCACGTGGTTCATCCCCGCGCTCGCAAGCGTCTCCTCCGTCAGATCGGACTTGAGACGGGAGGTCTCTTCATTTAGAGACTCGATCGCAACCACGCTTCAAGTGGTTATCCTATTACTTGTTTGTGGTTTATATGAAACGATCCGAGAAGTGTTCTTGGATCATGTGTTTTCGTCGCATAAAAAATTTTAATTTTTGCTGCAAAGAACAACTAGTACGACTAGTCGTTCTTCGTTGTATTCGATATGACGCTCACGCTTCCATGATGCGCTTGAGGATCTAACCATATCCTTCAAGTGGTATCAGAGCCAGGTTGGTGGTTTTGGATACGATCCATTAACCGAGGACGACTTGGGTTCATTAGGGCTTGCGAAAGTTTACTTGCATTTCATTTTCGTGTCTCTGTTTTAAGATTATTTTCGGCACTGTTTAAATTGTTTAAACACAAAAATTATAATTGGATTTTGTTCCTCATTAAATAAGGAAATCGTAGGATCTGAGTTTACGTAATTTGGATTCCGTATGCTCAAGCTATGCTCATTTTAGTGAACATGTATCCACTGTTTCGGGGACTGCGGATCATGACGTAATTTAGATGTTAATTGCGGATTTGAAATGCATTAAAATGTGTTCAAATTACTTAATTTATGTTGTAAATCAAATTAGCAAACTTTAAGAACTTACTTTGCTTAATTTGGATTTAAATTGATTGAGATATGGTATTTTTAGTAAGTGAGGGTCACTTCTGGAAATACTTTCCTAATCAAGAACCTAGTGATTGTCATTTAATCAATTAGTGAAATTAAATTATTTATTTTTCTAGAATAATTGTGCATAAATATTTTTGAAATATTTGATGATAATTATCTCCTTAAATGACATTGCTTTAACCAATATTTGATTAGATGTGATCTAGATCACTAATTGGTTACATGATCTACAAGATCTTCATTCGAACAAACATGTTGCTTGAATAATATTTGGGATTTGTTTAGCAAATCTCATTATAATGTTAATCAAAATTGTTTTGATTATTACTATATGGTATTATTTCGGTTGAAGAACCGATGATCATCTCAAATGCAAATTGATCTATTTGGCATTATCCTTTCCTGAGGTAGATATGGTGTCTAGTCGAAGAGCATTGGGGTAGCGGGTTGCAACGTATGTGGTCCGTCCCACTCTCGTCGGTACTGGCCATGACAACGGGCAGGGACTCGATAATGTTGGAGAAATCAAAATGTATTTCTAATTATTAAAATTCAGAATAATATGTATTTGAGATAATGCCATAACTCAAGTAACAATAAAATGTTTGTTGGATATTAATTAGATCGTTAATTTAATATGATTAGATTAATTGGTATCCAATTAAAATTAAAATACTCTATTATGAATAGAGATGTTATTTCCCTTGTAAGAATTAATCGTAATGAATATGATTCATAATGATTAATTAAAATTTGAATATGATATGGAGGATCATATAAGTGACATCCATGGTCTCCCGTCAAGGAGAAGGGTTCCATCGCCAAGGATTGTGTATAGGAGATGCATGTCCGAAGTGACAGGTCCTGTATGCAAGCGCATCGAGATCGGGCTCTTCGCTTCTCGAAAGAGTAAGGACGTATGCGTAGTGACCCCAATATCGGGTCCTCATATTATTGGGGCGATATTGGATTGCGCATAGCGAGTTGTATTCCTGTTGACGGCTGGTTCAATTAATGATGGGTCAACATCACCTTAGGGGTGGTGGGCCCGGGTGTTAAAGACCGAATTGGGAGATTCAAGTTGGACTTGCAAGGCAGAATGTGTTCCCGCTTCTTTTTATCCGAGTTGTAGGTTCTCATATTATTGGGATGCAACAAAGATAAGGAATGAAATCCCAGATCTTGCTTGTGATATAATGGTAAGTATATCTCTTACATTGAAAGTGATTAAGGGAATGAACTTTCAATGTTGACAAGGCAAGACAACTTTGATATAAAAACTCCTAAATCAAAGTAAAATATGTATATATATATAAATATATACACTTATGCAAATTTCTTATTTCAGATATCCTTCATTAAACCCACTCAATGTTATACTCAATGATAACCGATAAAATATCATGGATTGGACTCATGATCCAGATATTGTGCTTGCAGTTGGACACATAATGTATGTGGTTGCAATATGCAAGTCTCCTCATACTAATGAGGAATGACAATTAAATTGATAATAGGACTACAACCTAAGTTTTTGTATGTCACTATAGTCTTGATCTCTCATCGAATTTACTTTGGAAGTGGCATGTCGATGATGATCGCAATTGTCAATTAATCCTTATAAAATCAATGAAGATATTCTGGCATACACATGTGCTCTCAACATTTAATCATGGATGACATGGTTCTCTGCATCATACAGAATGGTGGCTCCATAAGAGATAATGTATTCAAAATGTTTGAATACCTACCTGAACCAATGTTTTAAGAGTTTAGATGGATGTAGATGATGAGTGTCATCATTCTACTATCTATACACTAGTTATTCGTGAAGCTTCATAATATTCATATTGTATGAATTTAATGAAGCATGTATAAATGTTGAAATGCTCTTACATTGAATTCTTTTGAATTTAACATAAGAGATCCTTAGTCTTAAGCAATGGTTGTTTATAGATAAAGGGAGCACAGTAGAAGCATGGGTTAGACCCAAGTGAAAAGTATAGTCAAAAAGTTGATTGTAATTATGTGACTTTCATACCAAAGACTTGGATGAATGCCAGTACTGCAATAAGTTGGTGTGTTCATAGTATGACTATCAAGTATGTCTAGAATCCTTAGAGAAGGATTCGGATAGAGCACCAGAATCATCTAAATAAATCATTGATATTGATTTGCTTATTGAATAAGATAAAGTCCTATAATTGTCTCTCAATCTTCTAACAATAATTGCAATAGGTTGCATATGTTCTAGAAGACTGGAAAATTTGATCTTAAGGTTTATAGTTATCCACATGGATATTGATGCAATTGTTGTAACAATCTCTGTTGGATTGATAGACTTGTTATTTTCAGTGGGAGAACCCTTAGTCTTAGAGAATGTCTCTATGACCTAGATATAAGATTACACTCATTGTTTGTTTCTAAATGTTGGAAATAAACATGAATTCTGAGATAGAACTATCATAAAGAGTTATGATGGACATATTTCAGATAATAATCTAACATCTAGTGGACTCCATAAAATTAGAAAATTAATGAATGGTTCATTAAGATTTCTAATACTGAAAATTAAAACCTTTATAAGATCAATTGGAGGATGAAGATCATTTGACAATGATCTAGCATCAAGCCTTGGACATTTGTCTGTTGATTTGATCAATAGACTAGTAAGAGATGAAACTTTAGAGTGTCTAAAATTTCAAAACTTACATACTTATGAATATTGTATTCAAAGTAAAATGTCCAATACACCTTTCTTAGAAAAAGGTGTAAGATGTCAAGGTATTCAAGATCTACTTCATATTGATGTATGTGGATCATTTATATCAAAATAAACATTATGGATATGTGATATCTATTAATGATTATTGGTGATATAAGATTTCTTCCCTTCACCATTAGAAACCTTTGAAATGTTCAAAGATTTCATAATTTTGGTTTGGAACCAAAGTATGAAGGAAGATGGAAATGAATTTGGTCTAATCTCGGTAATCATTACCTATTAGATGAATTCATGATATACCTTATGAAGAAAGGAATATCATTCCTATCTTACTACTCCTAATGAACCTAAACTCAATAGAGTTGTAGAGAGATACAATTGGATCATGTGTGACATGATTTGATCAATGATGAATTTTAGCATAATTTCCTCTTAGTATCCAGGTATATATGTAGTAGAGACTACAATATATATCATTAATATGGTTCCATGCATGCAAGATGGAATCTAGCACTTGAGAGTGCTGCTTCATTAGGAAAATAAAGGATGGTATTGGATACCTACTTTATGACCTTGAGATTCTTAAAATATCTCATCCCTGAGAATGTGATTCTTAGAGGTTGAGACTCTTGAGAATCAAGATGAAAATGAAGTGTAGGAACTCATTTAATCTTGAGAAGATAATGGCTCCTGACATTGGAAACTAAAAGGATAATTAAAGATGAAACACTAATACCTCCTCAAATGAGTTTGAGGATGGATTCCATGTGTCAGAGAAATCTGACAATGATCAAACTTCATGTGATGAAGCTTCTAAAGATCATACCATGGATAGATAGATGTTAGCAATAAAAGTCTAACGCGTAGACTTCATATACAAGTGTTGTATATGGACCCTCGAGGATCCACCTATATGGGTAAGACCTGTAAAGGTGTAAATGGATCTTCAAGAGAAAGGGAACCTAGTGAGAAGGTAGAGACCTTCAAAGCACGGTTCGTAGCCATGAGCTACACACTGGAAGAGAGGACATTGCTTGCGATGAGACTTGCTCTTCGGTGACCATGCTTAAAATCATCAGAATAATGCTAACCTTAGCTACACAACTTGACTATTGCATCTTCAAGATGTAAGTCAATATTGCATTCCTCTATGAATACCTCTCTGAGGATATTCACATGAAGTAGCCCAGGGCTTCATGGTTAAGGAAAACAAGGTGTGCAAGCCAAGGAATCCATCTATGGACTCAAATAAGCTTCTTGAAATTGGACCATAAGATTTGGTGAAATTATAAATGTTATGATTTTAGTTAGAATCTTGATGAGCCATGTGAAACTTAGTGGGAGTGCCTTTGTGTTCATCATGCTAAATGTAGATAATATCCTAATCATTTAAAATGATATAAGAATAATAATAAGTGTTTTCTAATCTGGTTGTTCCATAACTTGAGATATGATCTCAAGGTACCTCTTGGATCTTAGTTCTGAAGATGTTCAGAAGCATAGAGAAGAGGGTATTGGGACTACCACATTAATGGTACACCTTGGACATATTTCATTTTCTGGAAAAATCTAAGAAAGGCTTCCATCCCTTAAGATATGGTACTGACCTATCTAAAGGGATAGCACCTCAAAGAGTTGAGGAAGTAAATGCTAGAACTACTTGCACTTGTGCATTAGTTACGAGAAGATGAGTGTATACTAGATGTGTACAAAAGGCAGATATATGCCTTGCATTGGGGGTAGTAAAGAGATGATAATCCTACTGTAGAGAGAAAACACTTGATTGCAGTAATAACAAAATCATCATAGATAAGATTTTTGAGATAGTGATCTTAAAGTCTTATCTTCAAAAGGTTAATACTTTATAGATAGAGATCTAAAAGGTCTTAAATGTGGATACCTTAAGAGATAGTGATCTCCAGGAATAAGGGTATTCTTATAAGGATTATGGAAATATTGGTTATGATAACTATTAAGTTGTAGTGTCAAGGACACTGTAACTAACAAGATTGAGCATTGGTTGCATAAGATACAACATTCGCATTAGATGCGAGCACTGTTACTAGGGATATGCAAGTACCGTAAAAGGACTTGACGTAGTCTCGCGGGAATAGAGTGACTGATCAGCTTACCTAGCTATTTTCTAAATAGCCTATGATTGTCACATGAGTGTGGATTTAAATGATTAGCCCATTAATGGCTCTTTGGGCTAGTGGGAGATTGTTGGGCAAGCGAGCCCACGACGAGCCATTATGCAATAAATGTTATTGCGAATATCATTCCTTGATCTGAAATGAAGAATGAATAATTTCCATAATAGGTCCCTTAGTACAATGTGGGTTATGTATCATGGCCATCTTGATGATCATACAGTTGTTAATTCAACTGTTGAATCATAGAGGCTGGTGCTTGGATGAATATCTAAAGAGTTAGATTGAGGACTCATCAAGCACCGTCAAATGATCGTTAAGAGATGATCTCCTGCCAGAGTAGGAGATGGCAATCCTTATCTCTAAAGGCTAATATCTGACCGACCTCTTGATGCAGGTCCTCTGCATAGGAATAGAGATTCGGAGGTGTCAGATTAGTTAGGTCAAAGAGTTGACTTAACGAGATCGAGATAACCAAAGTCCTATATCGTATACTGTCACAATACATGCATGCATCCTCTAACTGGAGATAGATGTGTTACTATATGTTTGAGTATGTACATTTGGCAGACCAATAGGTTGATGACCTAACCAAGGTCTATACAACGACGCGTTGGTGTGCATATAAGGGCATATGAGTAATACGATATCTCAAAGGGATCATACAGGTTCAGTTACTGAACCGGAAGACATGAGCTCACACAGGAGATATTGGGAAGAATCAAATTTCGTGCGCACGATCGTCTCGCTTTGGAAGCTTGACTGAATTTGTTGGTTTGATAATACTTTTGGAAAGTATATGATCAAGACCTAGGTATGATATATGCTTTTGGAAAGTATATGATCGATACCGACTCCCAATGATTGAGTGAGAAATTTACTGATAAAATCATGAAGTAGGCAGTATAAAGTTGATCCAATACTTCGGGTTCATTTTGAGTCTTCCACTATGCAGGATGTACATGTATTGTGAATACCTGAGGATGATGTGATCATAAACGATTGTATAACCATGACGCTTCCATTCCTACGGAGTGATGAAACGGCTCTGGATTTTAATGATTCCTCTCGGTAGAGAAGTAATCTGATCTTAGTCCAAATGTTGGACATTGATCTGAATGTGATTCAGATGCAATGAGAAGATTAGATTTGCGGTTTTAATTTAATCAAGCATCTATGGGAGGCCCACGATCTAGATTTGAGATATGATCTCAATATCCAAGTCACTATACGTGGAATAATACAATCGCCCTGTCCTTATCTCCAAGTATTCGCGGAGAAAGCGCATTATCTTGAAAGGGTTCAGGATAATTTCATTGTTGATATTATGTATCCGAGCATTAAGAAAATAGATAATTAAATGTGATTTAATTATCACGAATAATATGAATTTGATTCATATTATAAAGAGAGTTATCTAAGATAATTGAATGAGATTTAATTATCAAAGATATAAATAATGTGAATGTGATTCATATTATTTGGAAACATGAGAATAGAGATCTAAGATAATTAAATGTGATTTAATTATCACGGATATGAATTATATGGATAGCAATATTCATATTAGTCATATATATTATAAATGTGATTTATAATATATGAGAGAGAACTATTTGTAATTTACATTTGCTAATTAAATGTTAATGTGAATTGGATTCACATTGGACATTAAATTGAAAATGTAATTCACATTTTATTTTGGGTTGTGAATATGATTCACTAATTTCCAATGGTATGATTGCAATGTTCACAAAATAATTATGGATTATTTGTGTGAATAATTTACAACAATAGTTGTTGTAAATAATGGAGATTTTCATAAGATATGAGATCTCATGAATTAGGAAGAGGAGTGCCTCCTTCCTATTAATGAGGATGGACGACCTAATTGAATTGGATTCAAGGAGTGCCGCCACCCCCTATATGGAAGGGAGGCATGCCTCCTTCCTAAACCTCCTATATATTGATTTGATTTAAATTAATTTATGTATTGATGATTTATTAAATATATATTTAATTTAATTTAATTAATTGTTGTTGTATTTTTAGCAACAAATCATGACCATTGAAAGAAACACAATCAATCAGAGCCATTGGATTTGCGTTGTCCTATGGATGGAGATCCATGGATCCCAAAATGTTATGAAAGGAGAGGCACCCCTTTGCTCTTCTTTACACAATGCTTTTGAAGCACATCTCTCTCTCTCACACACTCTCTCTCTCTCTCTCTTTCTCCCTCTCATGGCCGTCCACCATGGATGCCCTAGAGGTTCTTCATCGCCGCAGCGTTGTGGTTATGCTGCCGATTGTTTGCTCGTGGATCTCCGTCTCCTTCGGTGAACCTCGCTCGTGAAGAAGACGTCGGATCTCGTGTGTCGAGATCAGGAGATCCTATGGCTTGGATCATTAACATGGATTGCGAGAAGCCCGCGGTTCATCCTCGCGCTCGCAAGCGTCTCCTCCATCGGATTGGACTTGAAACGGGAGGTCTCTTCATTTAGAGACTCGATCGCAACCACGCTTCAAAAGATAATACTATTACTTGTTTGTATTTAAATGAAACGATCCGAGAAGTGTTCTTGGATCACGTGATTTCGTCGTATAAAAACTTTTAATTTCTGCTGCAAAGAACAACTAGTACGACTAGTCGTTCTTTGTCGTATTCGATACGACGCTCACGCTTCCGTGATGCGTTTGAGGATCTAACCATATCCTTTAATAATATCATCATTATTATTTATAAATATATATTATATTTTAAAAATAGAAAAGAAATTAAAAATTCAAAAATTAAGAAGAAAATAAAAAATTAAAAAAATATAAAATATAAAATCTTAAAAACCATAAAAAATCACATATAATTAAAAACCGACTTAAAATCAAAAAAAATTAAAAAGTACAAAAATAATTATTAATTACTTACTTTTCTCCATTGTTCTTAGTAGTTCGACACTACCTTAATTGCCATAAACACATTTATTGTTGAGTTATAATAAATTGTAATTTACATATATTTTCATTTGCGTATATTTATCGTTGTGGGTTAATGGTTGAGTTGAGTGATTGATTCGGGTATCGGGTATCGGGTATCGTGAGAGCGACTGACACAATGGTTGCCAGATCCGAATTGTTCGACACCACAACTCTCTAAGGTCGAACGTTAGGAACACTGAATCATTCGTTTTCTTCAACTATGGATTCCTTATATGAAAATACATCATTTATATGAAAATTTAATTAACATTACAAGAAAAATGAGTTGTGGTCTCGGAATGTGACTACAGAAACTTGTGACTATGATAATTACGTGGCCACAAGTTTCTCATAGTTACAATTATGTGGCCACACGTTTCTCATAGTTACAATTACGTGGCCAAAGTCTTCAATTATGTAAGGACGATATTCATGCAAGAGTTGTGGCCACGACAATTTCTTTGTTTACTTGTAGTGGACACGACATATTCATGGTTAGAGAACTCTCACGATGAGACTTGTAGCTACGGCTACTAATCGTGACATGTTGTGGCCAGAGCCCCACATCAGTGGGCATAATTTTGTAACCGCAACTTGTTTTCCTTGTAGCGTAAGGTGGAGGGTGCCAATTCTGTTTTCTACTTAATGAAGTATATCAAAAGGAGGTTATTTCCTTTTTATTATTTTCTCCTTACAACCAAAATAAGGAATATGTCTCATATTAAATATTTTAATTCCTGATATGAACTAAACATTGGAATGGAAAAAACTTATTCCTTTCCATTGAATGTTAATTCCATTTTTATCTTAATTCCACTCCATTGTAATTAGTTTCCAACAAAACAAACGGGGCTAAACGTCATGGTTGGATTGTTATGAAACGTTTACCATAACCCCTATAGCTGATAATGAGCCATGATGCTTTAGAGGCACATTTCATTACGGTTTTAAAATGTTAGGAAGTGCGGTCATTCTTCTAGGGTGACAAGCTTACGTCGACGCTATGTTAGCAATGACCCGTCTCAACGTTAATTAAAAGGATTTTTCTCAGTTGTGCCCCTCTATGATATTGCAATATCAGTTATATCCCTTCCTTTTTGTGAATATAATTTGTGCCCACGGTTTCTTATCGTTTTATTACTTGTACCCCTCAAGTTAGTTCGTCCATCCTTCACGTAAATGGACGTTAACTTTGGGGATACAAAAAGAAATAAATTAGAAATAAAGGACTGAAAATCACCTCTTCCTCCTCCCCTTCTCTTCTCATCCTTCGTCCAACTCCTCCCCATCCGCCCCCTCTCCTCCCATTTGCCCCGTTTTTCTCCCTCTATCTGGCTCCTCCCCCTCCACCCAATGGCTCCCCATCTGCCCTGCTCCTCCATTCTACCCAGCGGCTCCCCCTCCACCCTGCTCCTCCCTCTCCGCTCAGCTCCTTCGCTCTACTCCTCCATCTCTGCCTAAATCCTCTACATGCTCTCTCCCTCCGCCCAACTCCCTCCCCTACCCCACTCCTCCTTGTGTACAAATGCCCAACATCATTCCACGCTAAACCATCATTGTTCCCTGACCTCAACAGGCTCCTGACTTTGGCGTCTGCGATCGTGAGTTGGCAAGTAGTCTACAATATCATAATGGAGAAGCATTCGCCATGGGGGAGGAGCAGCATGGGATGGAGGGGGTAGAGGAGGAGCATGCAGACAATAAGGATGGGGGCGTGGAGAGCGCTTGTAATATAATGAAATCGGGATCGGACTTTGAAGGGGACACAAAGGCCTCCAACCTCCACCTCTCTCGCCTTTGATCTGGACCTTGCTAATGGGAGAGAAGCAACATCCCCTAGGAGGAGGAGGTCCCTACGGCACAGGGGAGGAGATTGGAATCCGATAGAGCTTCATCATGGAGATGGGTCCAAACACCACATGATCCCACTGAGCAGTGAAAATATACCAGTCATGGCCGAGGATGAAGTTGGCTTAGAACATGCTACCTTGTGCAACCTAGAAGAGGGGCCACAACACCCAGATGTCGACGGCAGGTGCCTTCTCCTCCTCTCGATGCTGCATGCTCAAGACAGGAGGAAGAAGATGTGGGTTTTCAATTTTACCCCTCGTAATCAAAACATGGTTTGAAAAAACTATGGATAAGTTCAACTCATCAACGGCTAAAGTAACAGAGGGGCACAAGTGATAGAATAACAAGAAGTTGAGGGCACAAATGTTATTCTCAAAAAGGGAGAGGTATAGCTGATATTGCAATATCTCAGAGGGGCACAACTGATAAAAACTCTAATTAAAAGATAGAGGTAAATAGAGTGCTGTAGTGAACTAACAAATATATGCTTTACTAGCTGTAACCTTTTTATTAAGAAATAACAATTAGTTTTTCTTATATGATTTTAGAAACGATACTGTGCATATCCTTACCTGTCCAGTTACATATCTGATAGCTCCGGTTGATGTATTTATATTGCAGAACATAGAAGATGTAAAAAATGTCAAAATCTACTTGTAGATTCCGAGGCATGAACTTGATGGTACTAATAAGGCACTCTTGAACATTACATTGAACAGAGGAGAGAGAGATACACAAACAGATAGAAAAGAAAGGTATATACATAAGTGCATCAATTCTACTCGAACCAAACAAAGATCTTGTAAAAAAACGGCACTGTTTTATATTAGAAGATGCCGATGATTAAGTCGTAGCACCCTTGGTCCTTCTTGCACTTTTAAGGAAGGAACCGCTCTTTGTGATCTCCCTCAGAGGCTTATCTGTAAACCTGATGAAGTTGTAGAAGAGAGCACCCAACACTGTACCAATTACAGGCCCAAATATGTATGCCCATATCCCTGTGAATTCCCTCATAATGAAGGCTGGTCCCAAAGACCTTGCAGGGTTCATGGAAGCCCCAGATATAGGCCTATACACAGACGGAAGTATGTGAAGAATGATCTTAATCAAATCCCCAATTTCTGTTGCATTCAGATTCATTCTTATTCGTAGTAATCATATTAAGTTAAGAAACAAAAAACGAAGCAAAACATGCAGCCATTACCTTCTATTCCATGAATATCGCCTGCAGTTATTAAATAGGTAGTCGAACAAGATAGGGCGTCCTTCAATGTATGGATCCTTATTCTCCTTAAATAATTACTAATGATTTATAATTAAGTAGAGATGATCATAGACTAATAAGATCTATATCAGAAGCTGAATCCTTTGGTCAACAGTCCAATGGACAATTATTCCATCACTAACACGTCGACAGTTCTGATGATAAACCTGGACAAATAGTTATTGATTTGAACTCGAACTCGTTTAAAGTGCTCTGGTGGTTGATGGTTAAGTATGTGGACTTCCACTGAAAAAAAATATATTTTCGTTCTTAGCAATTATCTTCTGTTGAAACTCGAGCATATGCATACATCTATAATTATAGGGTGACCACACTGCTCGAGTCACCCTTTCATAAGCTGCTCAGACTTATGCTTAAATTAAAATATTTTATATTTAATTACTACAAATGATTAGGTAAACCAACTTCCAGTTTCATCAATATAATTAACAACTGTAGGTTGGTTTGCAATATCCCATCGTGAGATCAACTCAGCTTCTGGTTTGATAGGACTGATCTTGCGACCAGATGGGATTTACAACTTCAAGTTGGTTGATTCAAAAATCGGAAATTGAGATAATCTTTTATTGGAATATTTTTCAAATTTACGATAGCAACAGAACCGTGTAAAATTGATCCATACAGAGATTTTAAAGAGGGAGATAATATTACCCTGCAACAAAGACATTCAGTAATATTGTTGATCCCACTGCAATTCCTGCAAGCTCTCCAATCTGTAGGAAAAAAATATTACAAGAAAATATTGTCAGCGTGCATGCCTTACCTTCTTAATAGAAATGATAGTAGGAGGATCTATTTACGCTTTCTTTGCTTTAAATTCTAAGGTGGATTTGGGTTTTTTATTGTTATATCTTATCAATACATGTGCAATATTGAATAATAGAGAATCTAGTCTGCAACAAATTTGAGGAGGGAGAAATCTCTCATGATTTGTGGATGTGCCATAGTCGAACTGGTTTCATTCATTTGTATAATTAAATATTTATTGTCAGTTCCATTTTTTTCCGAAAGGAGCCCAAACTAATGCTTAAAAAAATATAAAGGATTCAGAAACGATGATACTAACCGCTCTATTGTCTGTTGCAACTCCGGATATGACGAACATCAAAAGGAAAGAGATGATGATCTCAAGTACGAATGATTGAGCGGTTGTGTTCAGGGGGACGGTTCCAAAGAAGTGGGCGGGCTTCGTATCCAGCAACATGTACAGCGTCGCACTCGCCAGGGTCGAACCCACTAATTGAGCCACTATATACGCCGGCACCTGTTAGATCAATTAAATATCAATTGCGATCCCAGATAACACAATGTCTATCGATTAATACGCTCAAATGATATGGTGTTTACATATATATAGACTTTTCTTAATTAGGGTTCAAAGTCCAAAGAAATCATGTATTGATCACCTCCTTCCAGGGAAACCTCCTGAAGATGGCGAAGGCTATGGTCACAGCTGGATTGAAATGCGCACCGGAAATGTGACCAACGGAATAGACCATAACCATCACGATCAAACCCCACGTAATGCAGATTCCGGGGAACGTCACAGATCCATACATCTTGTCCACTGCCACCGATCCACACCCTGCGAAGATCACGAAGTACGTTCCGACGATCTCCGCGAGGATCTGTTTGCATGCAATATATCCACGTAAAAAAATACATAGAACATAATGCTCCTTTGTGGAATTATTCGAGGTTCGATCATTTTCACCTTCTGGAGAAAGGCGACGAGATAGGTCGAGGAGCAGCAGGAGCGATCGAAGGAATGCGGATCCCTGATCTCTGCGGCGATCTCGTCATCTTCGATGTAATCTCCTCTTGACGCCATTGATTAGGTCGTTTCTGGAAGGATTCGTGGTGCCAGAGGAGGGAGGAGAGGGGGAAGGAGGTAGTTCCCAAGAAGGAATTCTCGCGTGCTCTGTTATATGAGGAGGCGTTTGAGGACGAGGTTGTTTTGTGTGGATATGATGGTAATTAACATGAGGTTAACTTGTTTGGTGAATTGGATTTAATAATTTTTTCAAACAAGGGTTGGGAAATATCATAGAAGATCATGGTATGACATTCAGTACTAGATCACTTTATATGTGACATTGTGTCTCTTTTTTCCATTAAAAATAAGAGAATAAACTTATATATACATGATCAACTCATTCCAAGGCTTTAATATGTAGTTTCAGATTAGCTTTAAGTTGTCATGGCTGTTATTGTTATAAAGTATATTGCATATGTCAAAGATTTTAATAGCGATAATTAATAGACCAACATGGGTTTATAGCAATGATTATTTTGGAAATTGTTGTTTATACAGTTCAATCTTAAATATATGACAAGGATATTGTCCAATCAAAAAAATATATTTTATCCTCGAAATCTATAAGGAAGTAATGTATTTTGTTAGGTCGATTGCAAATTGTGAAAGCTACTATCCATTGCGTTTCTATTTAAATGGTGTGTCAATTCTTATTACTTTTAGAAATGACTAAAAAAGTAGTGAGAATTCAGTGGAAAACTTTTGTCATATGATTCAACACCAACGATAGATTATCAAATGTATTATTCGTTTCTAATTTTGAAATATATCACATGTATTTTTTAAATGAATAAAACTCCTTGTTGTATGTATGTATCAATAATGGAGAAATGACTTTTTGAGGCGATAATTATGTGCTGCAAGAATTGTTTGTTTTACATTGTTCGACATGTGAGCCAACGACGAATCATTATGCAATAAAGTTATTGCAAATCATTCCTTAATATGAAATTAAGAATAACTAATTTATATAAGAGGTTCCTTAGTACATTAAGGTCATGTACCGTGCCATCTTGAATCGTATATCATGCACGAGGAAAATACCAGTTTCTCCTATCAACTTCCTCCTCTTTCTTTGGTTGAGTAGTGGATCCATACCCAATAACAAGGAATCTTAAAAAAATACATGTTATATGTTACAAAGGAAGTGGGAAGTACAAGACACTTGTCTGGTAGTACTCACTCTCCTATAAGGTTACCTAATAAGGATTTGCTATAAGATTGCTTGAATAACAAAAATAAAAACTACCAAGACAACAACCAAACTCTGACGGCTTCACTTGTGCTATGTTGGTGAATCTTATTGCTTTAGTGTCTTGTTTGCATTTAAATTAAGTTCAAAGATCATAGTCTCGTACACTTGAACCTTTTCTTTTTACTTATTGTGTCATTCTTTTTAATTTTATCATCTGATTCTTTTCTCATTCTATCTTTTTTCCATATGAAACATCATGCTCCTTATTTCTCGTCTCATTCACTTTTTGTTTCACAAGATGACAGATCATGGATGGCTTGGTATGGACTTCGCAGGCACCTACATCGATTCCATGACTCCATCATCTTAAATAATTCAGGGCGATTCCAAAGAGATAGGGCCAGACCTTGTGAACCACTCTCGAGATTCCCCTGCATTTTTTACCTCAAATAAACTGGGATTACTCTTATTCCGAACTTGCTCCCTTTTGGATGGAGATCGACTTATCTCTATACAACTCCCCCATTCCCATGAAGTTCAGGATTGACCTTAATCTTGAATGATTCCATTCATCTGGTTTTTATTTTCAGTCTAATCGAGGTCGATTTCCTCATGTAGTTGAAAGACCTAATCCAAAAGTTTTGCCACATTCAGACACAAAGATGGCTCCTCAGAAAGGAAAGGATCAGCAGGCTGATCAAAATGAGGTTAGTGCACAAAAGTTAGCTTCCATTGCAATATCTGTCTAATTAGGCACTCACACAGACCGCTTTATATCAAAGCAGGATTTTTGTCGGTCTGATGTTCTACACAAGACAAGAACACTATCACTGTAGCGAGTGAACAAGAATCACTGAATAAGACAATAATTGACCCACAATGAAAATAAAGCAATGCAATATGTGTGTGGAGTCAAAATTTATTATAACTCTACAAAAGTGTGTGTATAGGTGATGAATAAGATTTTGTAGAGGTCTTGTGCTCCACACAAGGTGGGAACACAGTCATCGAAGCGACCTCACACAAAACCCTAATTCAATCAACATTTAACCCACAATTAGGAATCAAGTAATAGAAAGCAAAATATGCGGATTTAAAATTTATTATAACTCTAAAATGTATGTGTATAGGTTTAAATACTGTAGACTTCGAACAAAGGGAGCAAATGGGAGAATGGTGCAAATGAATGCAAAAATGTGTGCTTCTTCTTGTCAATATGTATTTTATGGGTTTTTAATTTTATACTTTTTTTAAAATTTGTTTTTATAGATATTTTCATTATTTTTTTATTTTATTTTTTTATTTTCATTTTATATTTTCAGATTTTTAGTTTCTTTTTCTTTTTATAAAAGGTATATAATCATATATAAGGTTATATATATAATATAGGAATATAGATATAAATATAACTAAAAATAAACAAAATATAGGAAATAATTTTTTGGGTGGTTTTAAATTTTTTTACTATTTTTGTGATTTTTAGGTATTTTTGCTAATTTTTATGGATTTTAAAAGTCATAAATAAACCAAATCAGAATCTAAATAAATAGGCCATATTAGTTTGGAAATTAAAAATAGAAAATAAAGTCCAAAATTTTTTACTTAAATTTTAATAGATAAATAATAACATAAATAAAATTATAAAATAGAAAATAATATTTTTGGACTTTTTAGGATTTTTTACTTTTATAAAGGTTTTTGAGGATTTTTTATTTTCAGGGTTTTTCTTTTTCTGTTTTTAGGTTTTTTTTGGTTTTGTAGTTGTAAACTAATTAGACAAACAAAATAAATATTTTTTGAAATTTTTCGAAGATACCTTATATTTTTGGTATTTTATACTGCAAATAGGGAAAAATTGCTCTTTTTGATTTTTCTAAAATAGTTGAAGTTCTTAAAATGAAAATAAAAAATAGGGCGTGAAAATACAAGAAATCAGACACTTTATCCCATTTTTTTGATATTTTTGGAATACATTTACTATATTAAATAAATAAATAAAATAAATGCAAAAAAGTTACTGAATTGGTGTGGGCATATATGTAATTAAATAAAGCTATAAGGCCAAGTGGAAAATAAACCACAAATTAATATACTGAATATTCAAAATTTCTAACTAAACAATAATAAACTAAACCCGCAAGGGTTTAAGTGAAAATTCACCATAGTTTGTCGGCTGACATGGCAATGGACCTAAACATGAATACAATAAAGTTGTAAGGGTCTCTTCCAAAATTTCCAAAATATATGAACATTGAATATACATGCAAGATTAAATTCAAATCTCTAATATCGTTGACCACTTCATTTCTACAATCAAACCCTCCCAACAGACTTTTGTTCACTAATGTCACCAATCCTATCTAGAGAAAATATAAACTCACGTAAACACCAAAAAAATCCAATATTATTACCCATTTCATTGTAAAATCAGCCTCAAACAAAATCAAGAATTCATGTACATCAACAAACTACAGTCAATAAAAATAATCAACATAGCAAGGAGTTTAGGTAGAGATATCTTAGTTTTCCTTATCTTCTTCTTCTCCCCCTTTCCCACTTTTTCTCTTCTTCTCTATTTTTCTCCTTTTCTTTCATGTTTTGATCAGAATAGACAAATGGAGAGGGAAGATTCGCATGGGACTATCGAACTCTCACCTTCCCATTTTAAATTATGGTGTAAAATTGCACATATGCCCCTGTTGAAGACAAAAAATGACCAGTCTTATGTTCGACACAAGGTGGGAACACAATCGTCGAATCGACCACACAAAATCTGAATTTCAAAAATCAATTAACCTACAACAATGATCAAATAATGAAAAGGAAATGCGAAGTTAAATTTATTATAACTCTACAACAAAAAAGTGTATAGATACAAGTATGTGTAGAGTGTCGAACACAAGGAACATGCAGGTAGATCGGGGCAAAGAATGCTCAAAGATGAATGTAATGTATTTGCCTATAAGTGTGTTTTTTTGTAGGTTTTTAATTTTATATTTTTATTTGATTTTTTTATTTTTTATTTTTATATTTTGAATTTTATTTTTTTTGATTTTGTATTTTCATTTTATATTTTATATTTTTATATTTCGTTTTTCTTTTAATATATAAATTTAAAGCTACATAGAGTATATATACTATGTACGTAAGAGAGATAATATATATAGAAATAGGTGAAAATAGTCAAAATACATAGAATAAAATATTTTGGTGTTTTTGATAACATTTTACTATTTTTGTGATTTTTCCATAATTTTTCTAATTTTTATACAATTTTTAAAGTCAAAAATACCCAAAATAGAGTTTAAAATAAATAGCCAAAACTAAATTGGAGATAAAAATATCAAACAGTAACAAAAATCCTCCAAATAAATTTAATATGTAGATAATAATACAGAGAAAATTCAGAGATAAAAAATATATTTTTAAGATTTTTTATGTTGTTATAAACGTTTTCAGGGTTTTTCTATTTTTTAGAGTTTTATTTTGTATTTTTAGTGATTTTTTTTGGAAGTTAAACATAAATAAATGAGGAAAATATATTTGGGGGGGGGATTTTTCAAAAAGGTTTTATATTTTTTTATGGATTTTCTAGTGCAAACAGGAGCAAAAAGCCATGTTTTTTATTTTTCATAAATACTAAAATACTTCAAATGTAAAATAAAAATATGTTCATGAAAGTATAATTCTACAGGAAGTTATGGCTAATTTTTGAGGTTTTTTTGAGTTTTATAGATGCATGAAATAAATAGAGACAACAAAGAGAAACTACACTCCTAGAAGGGGTGTTTTTGTAAATATAAAAAGTGCAAGGGCATGAGTGCAATTTTCACAAAAAAATTATTCAAAAAGTTAATGGACCTAATAGAAATAAAAAGACCAAAATCACGTGTATAAACACGTGCTCCACTAGCGAGGATCAAATTGCAATTACACAAAAACCTGGGGGCTCGTTTACAATTTTTACAAAAAAATTATAATAGCATAAAATTTTTATGGATTAGATCTAAATACACAACACTAAGGGATCCTAGATGCAAAATATCCACCTAACGTGGTCGCCCACATGAGATGACGTGACTAAGACTGACTTGTAATTAGCAAAAGCTCAGGGGTCGGATCATAAATATTACAAAATATATAAACGACAGATGGAATATTGAGTTCTAATAAATAAATACAAAAAGGTGGGGGTAAAGCCGCAAAATACCCACGCCTAGGCGTGATCCAATGGTTGCGGCCCTTTCACTTATCCACATGGTACTTCGAGGCCGCATGATACCCGTTGGTCACGAGCGGCTGAGATTAGATGATCATCGATGCGATCAATGGCCGAGGATGACTTGATCGAACGAGAGCTACACTCTTGGGAGATCTAGCCAGATCCAATGGCGCGAGGGACGGTGGAAGAACTAGGAGGAAGGTCGGCCGAAGCTAACTTCCTCCGGCCACTCCAGTCGCCTCCAGCACGCAATGAAGCTCCAAAAAAGGTTGGGAATGCTCCTGCGGGTGTCCTCTATGTGATGGGTTCTCAAAAGGTGGATGACGGCTGCCGGAGGTGGCTAGGGAAGGCGGAGGAGCGGAGAAGCTCCAGGTATCTCCGGCGGGGGTCCAAATGCCACGAGCTGTGTTGTTGAGTGTTCATGTACCTGCAAGAAAGGTGAAGAGGATCGCAGGCAAAATTATAAAATATAAAATTGTAAAAGTAATGAATAATAAATAAAATGAATATGTTAATTGGTATAAGTATACAATAGGGGTCCAAAACCTAACTTTCAAACCGTAACTTTAAAAAATATGAAACCACCTTCATTAAACAACTTAATAAAAGTTTTATACAATTAAAGGTTTTTCTATATATTTTGAGTTTTTATTTGAGATATATGGACATGGGAAGTTGGGATTTTGGGATCTTATCCTGAATATATTTTGTACAATATATATTATTTTTGTATGAAATCAATTTTGTATTTTTCTATATTTAATTAGCTAAAATTTTCATGTACAAAGTTTCTTTATTTGAAGCATAAAAAATGGAACTAAAAATAGGTCCTAAAAATGAATAAAAATGAATTAAATAAATACGGATTTTATTGGTTTTTGGCCCTTATCTCACCATACTTTATTCCTTGTCGACCAAGTCATCGAGATGCCTAAGTCTCAGGGTTTATGGTCATAAAATATCTTCAATATTTTATTAATTTTTCTATTTTTCTTTTTCTATAATGTTGGACTTAAAAACCTCTTTTATACAATATTTAAACATTGATGCATGGATGATAAAATGCATGAATTAAGCCTATTTACACGCATTTACTAGGGTTTTTAGGCCAAAATGATAGATTAAAGATGACGAAACGAAGATTCATCATCCCCATATACTTTCCTTCGCTAGTCTCTAGCAAACACTTATGCAATAAGTGCAGAAAAGAAAAACAAAGAAAAGAAAAAGAAGAAAGATGGATTAAATTTAATCATGAAACTTGTCTTCACAAAATCAAACTTTGAGCTTAAGTCAGACCTTTGAAATTTTAGTGTGGGCAGAACCTTAATCGGAACAGGATTTGAAATCCAACAGTCTTCAGAAATCTCAAAACTCTGCTCAAGTCTCTTCAATAGCCAAGTCAGAACACTTCAATTCATATGCAAACCCTTATTACTATGAATCTGACTCGTACAATGTAAGTGATGGTGGCTCTCCCCAACTAAAATGACAAAAAACTTACTTCTCCAATATGAAACCCCAATGATTCCCCAATCCAATAACTCATTCCTCGAGGAGCGGGGTATTCCCTTCTAAGTTCAAGTCACAACGAGCTCAAGAGGAGGGGATGAAGAGAAGAATGGACGGTAGCCAGTGTAGCTACCTGTCCTTGGATGCAAGACCAATGTAGTCAAGTCATCCAGCTGTAGGATCACATGATTTGACTTGGAAACTCAAGCTTGCTTATTAACTATACAAATATATACACTCCGATATGCATTTTTTTATACAGGCATGTCCACCTTTTTGGAGTTTTTGTTTTTTTGCTTTTTTTTGAAATACTATTCATAGCAGCATTTACATAAGGAGTTTTTCCTCTTGAGCCAGTAGACTATCCCTCTTTTGAAGCTTTATTGCAACCCACAATTTCCTGTCTTCAAAACTCATCATCACCGGATGGGTTGGGGTGCACGTCCCTCCCTAAAGGAGGACAAATATTCCCACTTGTGTGCAACTCATACTGGCAAATCCACCCCCTCACCACTCCAACTGAGTTGAGCCAGGTGAAATGTACAGGTGTCCAAGTTAGGTCAAGAGCCATGTGTGTGCTCCAAAATACTCTACTTAGGCACTCGAGAATCCATTAAACCAAGTCTTGTGATCTTTAAAGAATTAAGTCAACTAGACCTGAAGTACCTCAATTCCAGTTCCTATAAGGTTCCTGTTAATTAGGTAGATTTAAGGTCCAACCAAGCTTCCATCTTCAGATTTTATTTAGACTTGTTAAACGATCAAACTCAATCCGAAAAATGTTAATGCCATGCGAATACTATGCAGAAAATATTTTTTTATGATGCAATTTTCAAAGTTTTGAACTTTTTATGGATTTTTTTAAAAAATGATGCATATACATTTTGTATTTTTCAAAAAGATTTTGCAATTTTTTTGGTATTTTAATTTTGCAAATGTTTTTGGGATTTTTGAAAACAACATATTTTGGATGAAAACTAGATACAAATATTTTCATAGGGATGCATCTAATATTTACAAGAATTAGTTTTTTAAGAATTTACAAAGGGTAAGTGGTCAATTTTATAAATATATATAATAAATAATATTAGTGTGATGTATATATTCCTCAAACTTATTTGAAAAAGATTTTTCAAATAATTTTGAAAAACTATAGTCCAAAATAATTTTTACAAACAACTTTTACAAACATGTACACTCATTTGAAAATCATTTTGCAAAGGTTTCCCAAACAGTATGTATAGATTTTTCAAATATTTTTGCAACAATTTTCAAACCATTTGTAAATAGTTTTTCGAACATTTTTTATTTCACACAAAGACAATAAAGTAGACCCTAAACCCTAAATAATTTTTTAAAGTAGTTGTAACATCGAACTTTCTTGGGAGCTCACTCGAATCCCGACCCTCCATATGCGAACGGGTGCCAGTCGTTGCAATGCAGCCATGTGGATAAGTAAAAGAGATCCGTTCGTCGACCTGCACATGTGGATGGTAATTTACGCACATACCCTGCCGCTTTTGTAATTTATTTTCAGTTCACAAACATTTGTCTGTAACGTAATTATTTTTATAAAATTTGCATTCCAGTCCTTGTGCTTCTCGTATTTGTGTTTAGGTCCAAGCCATGTCACCTCAAGTGCCTGCGCATGTGAGCAAACCTAAACCCTAAACCATTATTTGACATAAAGAATAAATTAAAAAAGAGACTATTAAAAATTCTTGACCTAAATAAAATTGATTAATTGGATTCATTACATTGGGTGAGTAAAACCTTCATTATTTTCAAGCACTCTTGAGGGAGGGAGGTGTCCTTCCCAAGTGAGATGGTGCTATCATAAGGATTAGAGCCAAAAACCCATCCTGGATACTGCCTAGTTGTACTCCTGGATTTTTGAAGTACTAGAACTGTTATCATTTGTGGGCGAGTAGGACTTGGTCGACAACGTTGTTCTCACCTCGTGTAGAACAGTGACCATTTTTTAAGTATTTGAGCTGAGGCCACAACTTCACAGGGGTGTTTGATTAGGCTCTTGACTACTCATGGGTGATTCCGTTGTGGACTTGACCTGAATTATTTGTTTTGACTCTATCGGCTTCCTCACTCTTACTTTTTGGCTGAGTAGGAAATCCAGATCCATACACAAGAACCTCAAAAAATACTTGATACAGGTTACTGTGTTTTGAGCCTACATACCAAAAATCCCTAAAAATAGAAAAAGTAAAACACTAAAAAATGAAAACTCCCAAAATCCTTATAAGAATTATAAAAAAATCTAAAAAAATCCTAAAAATAGCCGTTTCTATTTTTGAATTTTATTTATTGTATTTATTACATATTAAAAATAGTTTTGGAAAATTTTGAGCTGTTTTGATATTTTTAATTTCCAAAAAAACTATTTATTTATCTTGTTCACTATTCTGCCTTTTTCTCAATTAAAACTACAAAAAAGTAGTAAAAATTAAAAGAAATTTAAAATCAAGGAAAATATAAAAAATACAAAATATGTTATTTTTTTGGAATTTTGAGTATTTATTGATATATTTATAAAATATAAATCTATCTCTATATATAGTTATTTATACTTTTATTATCGTTATTAATTATTATTATTACAAAAATTAAAAATCAGGAAATACAAAAATAAAATGAAAATTACAAAAGTAAAAAACAAAAGAATTTATTTTAAAAAAACTAAATAATTAAAAAACCACAAAAATTCAAAATATCCTAAAAAACCTAAAATCATTTATTGTTTTCTTTTCACCAAGTTTGATTGTAAATTCTCTGTTGTTCCCTGAATTCAAACCCTATTGTACTTGTCCACTATTCATTTCATTGTAGGGTATAATCAAATTTTGACCCGCATCTTGATTGATTTATCTCTTGTGTGGGTTAATTTTTCATTGAGCATGTGGTCTTGTGAGCAGTCACCTCAGCGATATCCTATTTTCGCACTCCAAGAGGATACTATTTTAGACTCTCGCAAAACTCTTGCAAAAAATATATGTGATAGTATTGATCACCGGATACCTAAGATGATTTTCCTACGATTTTTGTAATAAGGGAAGTAAATAAAATAAACCAAACTCAACACATAAATTAAATCTACAAGGACATACCTTTAATTTTATAAATAAATCATGCATTTCAGAAATAAATACACAAGGTTAGAAGCGATATAATAATTTTCCTAAATAAATAAAAATTCAACACCTTCCTGGGAGGGGTACGCATGCAAATATGAGAAATTCCATGTTAAAAAGTGTAAGTTAACCTAAAATATTGTGTTGGTTCTACGAAATATAGGGACAAAAGTAAATAACAAAACCTGGTGGGGGTCTACCCAGCTGCCTTACATGAATAGCCATGTGAGATGACTCGGCACAGGACCTAAGTGCAAATGATAAGAAGTTCAAGGTCTAAGCATTTAAAATGTCCAGTTAAAATTACACGACATACAATATTTACAGGACTGAAGTTAAAAACATAAAGGCTGATGGATTTGGTCAAAGTTTACCCACCATTGTGAACCCATGAATAGCCAAGAACGCTTCACTTACGCACGATCAACGGTCCACGATCGTTGATTCCCCTTTGCAGATGAAGGGTTCAGATTAAGTCCTAGGCACATTTGTATGGTTTATGATGCACCTGATCGAACGACTGTTACATGAACTGGGGGACTCATATGATCATATGGTCATTGTTGCTCACCGTGAACGGGTAGAACAATGAGCCCTCCCCACTTCATTTCCTTAATTCTTCCTCCTCCTGGCACCTAGAAGGATCATATATATGTCTCAAAATTCTCCTAGATGGCATGCATAGCTGACAGTGGCCTCAAAAGTATCCAAACCTCACTGAAGAGAGGTCTGAAGCTTAATAAATGATAGAGACCTGGAGCATGGTATGTCGAGTATGAATCAATCCGGATGGGGTCTTTTGGTCTTGGAACACGCACGATGTAATTCGGGGCTCCAAAGGGAAACCATTTGACCAATTATTAGGTGAGTTGAGGGGGAAATGAGGCGAAATGAGGAGGTCTCCAATATACTGTGGAAGATGAGATTTGTGATCCCTTGATCTATACAAGATCAAGGGTGGAGTGGGTGAAAAGATGATGAAGAAGTGATGAGGATCGAGTGGAGGTGGTCAGTGGATCGAGGGAACAGTTGGATAACATTGGACAACAACTAGAGCTGAGAACTCTCGCACACCATATATTTTTGGGATTTTTGTTAACTTATTGAAATGGACAAAAACTAACAAAGCACTACGCTAAGAATAAAAAGATGAAGATAAAATGAAAGAAAATAGGACCTCACCTAGTCGATATGACCTGGAAGAAAAGGCTCGCATGGAGGAGATCTGATGAGGTGTGAATCATGTCCAAAGCCCTTCCTCCTCACTATGGATTGAGGACTATCTCCTCCTATCACAAGGAACCACCTCTATGTTCCAATCCAGGGGGATAAAAGTGATATGGATTGATTAAACATGCAATGAAAGACATGAGGTTGGTTTTATAATAGAACCAAGTGGATCACTTGATCAAGGATTTTTTATTGATTCGAAGCAAGATTGTTAACGCACAAGATAGGGCATGAATGACCATACATATATGGGAGATTGCTTCAAGAATCAATGGCTAAGGCTCAGTAGATGAATGGGGAGAAATCTACGAACTCATAGTTGGTGGAGTTGTAACAAACGCTCCCCTAAGAAGGATAGTTAACCAGAGATAACGGTCGTAGGCACCTCGTCAGTCCACGTAGGCCCAGACGAGGACAAAACAAAATTTAATTGATTTATTAATCCAGTAATAAATAGCAAATGATTTTATTAGTTAAAACTCAAATCATGAATTTTTTTCTTAATTTTCAAACTATTTTATGAACATCATTATTTATTTTTACAACTTCATTTATTAGGTGTTAATTTTTTCAAGTAAAAATATAGGTTTATTTACCTATGGTTTGGATATTTTATTTTATTTTGTATTTTAGTACTTATTATCCTATTTACATACTGTATATATTTATAATATAATTAAATGTATATTTACATATTGTATTTTATTTTTATAACTTTATTTGCATACAAAATAATTGTATGCATATACATTATAGGTCTATATACCTATTTATTTTAATGTATTATTTATTCTAATTATATTAATTTGTATTTATACTTTTAATATTTTTTAAATAATTTATACAAGCATTAAAAAATATAAGAAGAGGAAAAATATGAAGAATAAAATATATGAATACATAATACAATGGGACCCAGAAAGTTGGCTTATGTATCTTGCTCCATTTTTAGTAAAACTATATTCATTAAATTAATTAATTAATTAATTTAGACTACAATGGCGGGGAGTTTGCTGAATTTTGAGTTCATATGGAGAAGATATTAATATGTGAAGTTTGATTTGCAGCATTTTCATATATGTGTTCCAGTTGTACAATGCATTATTTTTATTAGCAATTATTTTTGTAACTTTTTTATATATTTTTATGTATTAGTTTAATGTAGATCATTTTATCATTTTAGCTGCATACAATGAAGAATAAAATAGTGTAAAAATGAGTATTTTTTGAGTAAAAACTAGGGTTTTTATATATAGTATAGACCCTTATCTCCACATACTTTATTCCTTATCGACCAAGTCAATATTGATTTGATCTCGAAATTTAGGGTCATTCAGTATCATAGATGCTTCATTTATTTTTATTTCTCCATTCTTTTATTTTGGATTTAAATATAGGGATTTATACAATATTTACATACTAATTATAAATGAATCATGAATGTTAATGTGTACAAGTTAGATTTAGCTACATGTGTTTTGCTAGGGATTTGAAGTTAAAATGGTAGAATAAATGTAGATGAATAGCTATTCATCAATGTTGGCACAAATCCACATGTGGATTGGCTCTTGCTTCATCCGCTAATGGGAACCGCTTGAAATGCTTCAATTCAGGTACTGTTTTATAAAACAAATATATATATGTATGTATATAGTTAGCAACCAGATTTATTGTTAGAGTCTACACAAGAAATACACACAGAGGACAAGACTCGTGCTTGCTTGTAAGAATCAAGATGGTAAGGTACATTGGGCATGTTGAAGCCATCATTCTCCTGAGATACCAAATACAAGTGCTAATGAATTCAGAGTGGCTGTAGATCTTTCTGTGTTTTAGTAGTGCCCTTTAGAGAGATAGATTGAACATATTCAAAACGTTATCGATGATATTCAAAACGTTATCGATGACATTCTTTTGAATGTGAATTACATCAAGATTTTGGCGTATGCTTAGGTGTTCCCAATAAGATAACTCTATGAAACATACACTCTTCTTTTTAAATCATATACTCTACAAAACTTTCAGATCTCTCTTTACCATTACCTTTAATAGGCATACTGTAAACAAAATATTTTCTGTCTTTCTTATTAATAGTTTTCTGTCCTTTTCTATATGTTTTTTACACCTCCTCTTCTTTCTTCTCCTAAATCATCGACGGTAACTGAATAACATCGAATTAGCTGAGGGATGTCAATATAGGTTTACTCGTCGACTTCGACTATCTGACTAGAATATTTCATTTAAAGAATCGAAACCCCTCCAAAACCCCTCCCATTCATTTCTTAAAAGAGATTGGGTAAAATAGGCTACTTATACGGGTATGAGTCCAATTTTAAAATTTGTTAATGGGTACATGGACCCTCCCCAACCCTAAATGTGTGTGCATACCCGTGTGCCTATGTGGGTGCATATGGGTCAAACTACTAAATGCATCCCTTATATGATAAATCTCATCAGTCCACTAATTCAAATTCAACGTCCTTTTCTACCTCCAATAGGCATAATTTGCCTATCTAATAGAGGTAGCCACCCAATCATAATAAGTCTCCAATATTTCGTGTGCATTACACCTTTCAATGCTCTAACATTCCCATCATATTGCATGCTGCCCCTTATTGTAATGTCCATATGCTTGTTAAATCCCCACATGGATATTGTACATTATGTGTTGCCTACAGACTACATGTCTATGTAATGCACTTCTTCATGTATTGTGTATCTTTAATGCCATTAAACAATTTATGCTTCATATTAGTTTTCAAGGAAAGGCATAGACATGAAACTCAGAGATCGAAAGTTATTAGGTTTCCATAAATGGAGTTTTTTTTTGGGGGGGGGGGGGGGGAGGGGGGGATTAGTATACATCTGATTAGTTTTTTCAATTTGATTCTTTATGAGATATGTGGGTGTATGGTAGGTGCACGAGCAATGGGCGTCAATGCGGTACTTGGTAAAAATTATTTATTTCTTAAATGAATATGTTAAGGTACTAGTTTTATCAAGGGTCAAAATGTATATGCTTTCAGGTAGCATACAACTTACATGCTTCTCACTCTTTTTTTCCTTTTTTTCGGAATGAAACCTACATGGTTTTGTATCAGCATATATCAACATTGCACCACTTCAAAATTACCTTAATTTGAAACTTTTATCCCATTCATCAAGACTGCAAAAAAATTAACGATCTCATAAATTTTGAAATTGACCCACTGAAAAATAATCTTGTATTCTAACAATAAGCCAACATGGCTGCCCGACTAGCCTTCCACTTCACCCTAATTGAGAATACAAGGCCCACCGCTCGCATTGAGAAATGAGACGTTAGCCTCATTCTCGGCATCGTCTTGGGTTTTTAGGAAATTCAAACTAGGTCTCAGTCAGGGTATCTGTTCGACCTTAAGAAAAGGAAAGAGAAGTGAGAGCATACTTTTACATGCTCCCTGTATTAATTTATTCCTTTAAAAATTGTTACAGATTTAGGTACATTGGCAAAAATCTCAGTTCCGACTTGCCGACATCCCTACCCATGACATCAACTTACCCCCGACCGGATGATGATGATGGTATAACTTTGGGAAGTACTTTTAAGCGGATGGTGACAAAGTGAGAATCAAGTGGTTCAATCAGTCATCAGGAGGTGATCAGATTGCGCCTGATCAGTCATTCCTCACGAGGTGGGCTCCGTATAAAATGCTGCTGATGGTAACGACAGATGCGGTCATCGCTACTCTTTATTTTGTCGTCATCGCCTCACCAGTTCATTCTTGCATGTCACGCACATTCAATTACAGTCAAATGGGCTCAACTTGCACTTTGTCGACTATGGTGGGATCCCACGCCGTCTGCCCGGTCTTTCTGCTCGTGTAATCTTCCTTGCTTTCAAGTAGTGAATGGCATGGACATGGATCTGGATGTTCCGTGGGAGGGATTGCTTGGTATCAAGCTCCTTTAAAGAAGTCAGTGACAATATATTACGTTGCAGGGAGAAAAAGTCTGAACGAATCCTTGATGACCAGTTCCGATCCTTGATGACCAATTCCGATGAGGAAAAAAAGCAAAAGGTGGGATAATTAAAGAGTAAGTGATGTTTATTCGTCGTTTTATTTCGCCCAGTTTGAAATACAAATAACGACCGTGAAAAAAACACAACATATGATGCAATAATAATATGAACACTTTTCGTAAGATATATCTTAACCTGTGTGGAGAAGAGAGACGATTGAGATGTCTATTCCTTAGGGCATATTTGGTAGGAGAATAAGCCCTGGAATAAGGGGCAAATTCTCCTCCCGACACGGTTCCCGGTGATACGACTATTCCCCATTATCCCATCTTATTCACTCTTATTCCTACCTTTATCCCACCTTACCTACCTTTATTTCACCTTATTCTCCTTATTCATATCCTCCAGCCGAACGGAGAATAGACCCTTATTCCCCTTATTCTCCATCCTTATTCCTTCTTATTCTCCTACCGAACGGGCCCTTAAGGTTATGGTCTCTTATATAGAGAGAAAACCCTAAAGAGTACAAAAGGAAAAATACAAAAATACCCCCCAAGGGGTTATAGAACATGAAGGGTTGAAGGTTACAGAATCCAAAGGGTTAAGGGTTACAAAACCCGAAGGGTGTGTTCGGTTGGGGGGTACCCTCCACTTTGGGTGGGTTACCCCCAAAACCTATATCTCTCACCCACTTGTGGGGCCCACTATCTTTTCATCACAAAAACTATATATTATACCATCATATCATCTAAAAATCATAAAATAATCAACTTCTACTTAGTATTTCAAATTTCAATACAATCACATCACAACAACTACCACTTTTTCAAATTCCAATACAATTATATCATAATAACAACCCACTTTTTCAAATTTCAATACAATCACATCATACAAACCCACTCAACCCTTAACCCACCAACCAAACACACAAATACAAAAACGGGTTATCTTCCCCCAGATAACCCACGAACCAAACACACCCGAAGGGTTACAAACATAATTGTAAGTATAATAACTAACGCTAACACTCCCCCTCAAGTTGGAGCATATCCGTCGGTCTTGCCCAGCTTGGATACTAAGTACATGAGGTGCTTCCTTGGAAGAGCCTTCGTGAAGATGTCTGCAAGTTGAAATTCAATGGAGATGTGTAGTGATGATTTGTCTTCCTCGTATTGCATCATGAATGAAATGGCAATCAACTTCAATGTGTTTTTTCTGCTTATGGAAAACTGGATTGGTAGCGATGTACGTGACAGACTTGTTGCCGTAGTATAAGGGTACAAGAGTGGCGACTGACATGCTAAGTTATGTTTGGAAAGAGACAAGTCATGTGATCTCACATGTGGCCTGAGTCATTGCCATATATTCTGCTTCCGCACTGGATCTGGAGACCACTGTTTGTTTCCTGTTTCATCAAGTGACAAGGTTATCCCTAACAAACATGGCGTATTCAGTAGTGGATCGACGGTCTTTCGAAGAACTAGCTTAGTCAGAATCTGTATAAACAGATATTGTGCCCTTTCACCCCATAAAAAATCCACGTCCAGAAGATTCCTTCAAATATTGAAGGATCAAAAGAACATGCTGCCACTGATTGAAAAGCGGCTTCTCCATATGTTGTTTGGTTCTGCTCACAGCATATGATATATCTAATCTAGTAACAGTGAGATAAGAGTAATTTTCTCACTAAGCTTCTGTACTGTGTTGCATCCTCAAAAGGTGGATCAATAAATGATGAAAATTTTCTCACTTTTGCAGGGATGTCAGATAGCTTGCATCCAATTAGTCATGCCACAGTTAGAATATCGAGGCAATACCTCCTCTGTGAAAGATGGAGCCCCTCTTTAGTATGTATTGTTCTAATGCTAAGAAAATAACGAAGTTGGTCAAGGTTTTGTGTGACAAAGATATTTTGGAGGAAGATCTTGATCTCTTGAATGTCATCTACATCATTGATGAGCCGAAAATCCCACGAAATCTGAGTAGGGATAAAATCAATCAAGGGTCATTGTGACCCGGATCTCACGGATCGGACTCAACAAGAAAAAGAGACCACCAAATAAGAATAATCAGTCAAAAAGCCGAATAGCGGTCTTGTTATTTACTTAACCTGGTATAGCGACCAGGGTCGAACTCAAGGAGCACGGATTGGTTCAAAAGATCCTACGAAGTAGTCAAAAAGAATAAAAATATAAAATGTATTTTTTGTGAATTTTATTTATTTTTAATTTTTTTGTATTTTTAATTATAAAGGAAATATCAAAAGAGGGTAAAAAACACACAATCAATCAATTTATTAAACACTCAAAGTAACCCAGAAAATTCAAATAAAATTATTTTTGTGTTTTTTATATTTTTAAGTGTTTTGGTGATTTTTTTCAGAATTTTATAATTTTTTGTTGATTTTATAAAAATAGAAAAATGCAAAATTGGTGAAGAAATGTGCAGTCAGATTTGAAAGGCTAATTAAAAATAGATAATTAGCCTATAAAAATCTGAAGGTAATTTTTATGAGAAGGAGGAATAAAAACTAAACTAGAAAAACTAAAATTGCATTTTTTTATTTTTGTATCATTTTTAACAATTTTTATAAGGTTTTTGGTGTTTTGTATTTTTTATGAGTTTTATAAATCCAAATTCAACAAATTGGATAGGAGAAAAAAACACTAAAATAAACTATGCCTAATTTTTTTAGAAGTTTTAGATGGTTTTATATATTTTTAGTTGATTTTTCAATTCAGACAGTAATAAAAATACGTGTTTTTAAATTTTTAAAAAATCAAAACAACTCAAAAATGTCCCAAAAATTTAGTGAAATTTTTACACAGTAGCAGGAGCGATGTTTCCAAATTTCACTTGATTTGGAATTAATTTGATATTTTATTCGACCAATACAAAAACCACAGCACACAGGAACCTATATGCAAAGAAACGAAGTTCTGGGGCTAAATAGATAACACGTGTGAAAACTAAAAGGGCATCAATGGAAAATTCACATCAATTTCCACACATGCTCGAATATTGTACATACAGGGTATAAATGTAATTTTTAAAACCTAAACTTCATTCCAGAACAGTCACAAAACCCCAGCCCAAATAATGCAAAAGTTCCACAAACTCACGTGCCTAGTACGTGGTTCATATTCAGAGGGACGAAACTGTCATTCCTATTTAAAAAGGTTCAAATCATAACATCTAGAAACACAGGTCCTTTACATGCAATTTACCCAAAACTCACGTGTCGAAGCACGTGTTCCATACAAACAGGGGCTAAATCGTGAATATCAGTTATTCTCGTCAGGCCAGCTCTAATATATTGCGGAAAGAGAGGACCTATTCGGCAAGATCAGTGAGGCTTTTCATGATTGGATGAGTGGAAAGCCTGACGATTTCTTCGTTTACGATATAACAGATTGCCGGACAAACCAGCCTCTCCGAGCGGAAGGGGAGAAAGTATAAGGTCCTCAGTGCAAATTTTCCCAAATAAAAACAACTATTCTACGAATTTACAAGACTAAACTATAAAGCAAAAAAGAACAGGGGGCCTAAGTGATATTACCCCATTATTGCGATCCACGGCTGAAGGCGTGCCACGTGGAAGATCGGATGGCTCTAGTGTGTGGCTACCCTTTCGCGATGGACGCTCGAGATGAGCCCCCTCAAATAATCAGACGGCCGAGTCTTCTCCAGAGATGGACAGCGGTGATAAACCTAGAGCGAGGTGCTCGATCTGACAGCTCCTGGAGGTCCTCCAAGAACAGGTCGTTGGCGAGTTTCGCCGGCGAAATACGTGCGCGGGGGACCTCCTCAGACGCTGCGGAGGTGGGAGAATCGACGAGGGAGCTCGTCCGCAGCTGGTGGTGTGCTCAGATGGCTCCGGAGACGTCGGAGAAGCTTCGACGGCGGAGGGGATCAGGGGGAGTTATGGGGTCCTTCTTCGATGAGACATGCACAGAAAGAACGCTGGGTCGAGGGCAAAGTGCCTCGACCCGGTTATGAGCAAAGTGGGTGGTCTGGTGAGGCGGAGCGGGGGTCTCCGACGAGGCGATAGCAGAGGAGACCTACATCTTGGTTCCGGGGCGAACCAAGATGATCAGAAAGGTGTATAAGATGGGGTGAAGTCTCATGAAGATGATACGAGGGTCGGATGGATAGGTGGTTGATCGGAACGGAGCGAAACGGCCGGCGGAGGCCGGCGGTGCAAAATCGCGAAATGGAAATGGAAGCTAATGTAGATGATATCGAGGCTATCTGATGATCGCAGACGTCTGTGTTGGAGGTGGTGTCCTCCTGGGGTCCTTGCCTCAATGGAGCGACGTCTCCAGAGGCTCAAGCTCCGTCATGTGGAGCATGGCGGCGAGAACCACCGGACCAGGGGCTAGAGCGCTCCAATCCTCGCTGCAACGCCTCCTAGGGCTTGTTGTCACTCAAGGCTAGAAGACGGAGGTCCTGGGAGTACGAAACGGTGGCTGCAGGTGCGCCAAATGGCGGAGGAGGACGAAGCTATATACTGGTAGGGATCCAGCAAAAATGGAGTGGGGCAGGCGATTGCGGCGCACAGATCCCTAGAAAGATCCCCGGGCGTGAATCTCGGATGGTTCGTAGATAATCAGGGCCTGGGGTTTAAGGGAATGGGTGACGAATCGTGACACGGTAATTTGGAGAAGCCGTGTCGAAGGCGCAGGTCCACGAAGGAGTGGTCCTGGGGGGAGAGTTGACCGGGGGTCAACAATCCCCCATGGACAAATCAGAACCCAGGAATTATTAATTATTTGTAAATTCATTTAAAAATAATAAAAGATTTTATTTTGAAAAATTTTCAACATGAAAAATGTTTATCAAATTATTTTTTTGTGATTTTTATTTATTTTTTTGAAAAAAAAATAAATTATGCATTTACATTATCTTATTATTATGTACATGTATAAATACCTATGTATTTTTTAATTTTATTTTTATTATTTTATTTATATATAAGTATTCCAATTTTATTTTTTATTTATTTACACCATAAAATATGGAATATAAAAAGATTTTTATTTGATTTTATTAATTATTTATAAAGGTTAAATAATTACTTCTTTTATTTTATGTACATGGTATATGTACACTGATGAGAGAGAAAGTATTTATTTTTATTTTATTTTATTTTTTCCATTTTTATTCTATTTTTATAAATATTTACAAAATAAAAGGAACACATAAATACTTTTATTTTTAAAAAATAAAATATTTACACAAAGAGGGGCATTTACACAATGTTGTGTTACCCTATCTCTCTCTACTCATTTTATTTTGCAGTCAGACCCTTGTGGAGTCTTCCCTTGGGTTCAGATCACTCAATATTTATTCTAAATATTTCTCTCTTTTTCTTTAATTCTTTATTCTTTTATTTTTGCACAAAAACATGCTAATTACTATACTTACATAATGCATGCTTTTTGATAAATTATTTTATTTACACACATATACATGGTGTTTTGCAAAGGTTTTTACCTAAAATAAAAGAATAAAGAGTGATAAATGAGGATTCATCAATCATCTCCTGTGACAACCATATCATCAACATAAACAACAACAATGATCGTGACAGTAGACTGTTGTCTAACAAAGACAAAGTAGTCATATCTTGTCCTCCGAAAATCAAGTATATTGATATACGTAGTAAGCATGTCAAACCATGCCATGGGGCTCTGCTTCAGGCCATAAATGGACTTGCCTAGTCAACATACATGCTCCCCCTCTACTACATACCCCGGCAGTTGCATCATGTAGACCTCCTCCTCAAGATCACCATAAAGAATGGTGTTTTTCACAACAAGTTGATAAATGTGACAAGCCTTATTGGCAGCAACAAAGAGAATGGTACGTATCGACCCTATTCTGGCAACATGCAAAAAGGTCTCAAAATAATCAACTCCCAAAGATTTGTGTGAAATATTTGACAACAAGTTTGTCTTTCAACTTGTCAATAGAACCATGAGGTGACTTTTTGGTCGTGTAGACCCATCTACAAGCCACAAGGCGAACTCCTGAGGGGTCACGACACAAGATCCCACATGTCCTAGAAGGCATCCATCTCCTCATCCATGGCATGTCGCCAACCATGATTATGCATTACATTAATATGATCTCTTGGAACAGAAATAGCATTCAGAGCATCATGCATATCTCTTGTCATTGCTAGATAAACCATCTGTAGAAGTAAAATGTAACATGGGGTGGTATGTACATTGCCTTTTTTGCTTGCATAGAGCTATAGGAAGATCCTCGGGTACATCCGAGGCAACAATCGTGGGAGCACTCGAAGCGATCATATCATCCTGCATAAAAAGAGACAGGTAAAGGTACAGACACTAGTGTAGAAGTATAGAGGTACGCTAGCGAGTATAGACAATTTGTGGAGGAGGGAGGTCCAGAGGAATGCCACTCATAGTCTGTGTGAAATAACTTGTTTGCTCAAAGAAAGTGGCATTAACAAATACATAGTATCGACGTCCAATAAGATTATAGCAACGATAGCCTTTCTGGGTATGAGAATACCCAAGAAAGACACATTTGATGGCATGAGAGGAAAATTTATCAGCTGTAAGAATATTATGAACAAAGGCAATACAACCAAAAATTCGCAGAGGTATGGGAAAAGAAGACTCGGTAGGGTAAAGTTAGAAAAATGGAGTTGCCCCTTCTAGAATAGACGAAGGAACACGGTTGGTGAGAAACACTGCCGTAAGGATAGCATCTACCCATTAATGTTTAGGAACACTCACTTGACTGAGAAGAGATTTGGAAACATTTAGCAAGTGTTGGAGTTTCCTCTCAGCTATTCCATTATATTGTGAGGTATATGGACATGATGTTTGGTGAACAGTTTCCTGAGATGCAAAGAAAGAGGTCAGGTCTTGTTGGGTTAATTTAGGAGCATTATCAGTACGAATGGTATTAACAATGCTAGAAAAGAAAGTTTTAACATATTGAAAGAAATTTCCGACAATTTGATTAATCTCTGAACGCTCCTTTAATAGATATACCCAAAAAGATTGACTATAATCATAAATGAAAACTATAAAATAGTGATGACCACTTAATGTGCAGATTGGATAAGATCCCCGAACATCACAATGAACAAGATGAAAAGCAACAGTACTATTAGACTCAGTACGAATAGGAACGAAGCTCGATGATGTTTCCCGAACTCACAAGCCTTGCACTGAAAGGGATTCAAAGTAGAGAGTTCAGTAAACATCATGGAGATAGACTTAGTAGAGGGATGCCCAAGGTGTAGATGCCATAAGAGCGGATCTTCGGAGATGGACACAGCGCCAACAAATTTGGAATCCAAGGGTATATCAAGATAATATAGGTCATTCTTGTCATGACCCCCACCAAAAATATGCCTCCCCTGAGCATCGTGAAAATAACAACAAGACTCATCAAATATCACACGGTAATGAAGGTTAACACAAAAGCTTGTGAACTGATAGCAAGCAAAGAGGAAAATTGGGAGCATAGTCAACCCCAGAAAGTCGAAGCTTGGAAGAGAATTCTATAGTTCCGACAGTAGTAATCTATGATTGAGTCCCATTAGCGACTTGAACTGACTTCACAGAGATAAATGGTATGGAAGAGGTAAGCTGACTACCTTTTCCAGTGAGATGCGTAGAGACACCGGAATCAATAATCCAAGCTGAAGAAGGAGTGATAGCAGAGTTGGCAATCATACCTAAAGGAGTATCTAGAGTAGCAATAGTAGTGTTACTAGTGGTTGTAGGCCCTGGAATTTGAAATATATGCATTATGCAAGAGTAATCTGCATCATTAAGATGAACAATCTTGCCACTGGAGGTTGTTGTAGGCGATACATCTTCCACATCATAGGCATCCTCATAGGCATTATTGGCGTGTTAAAAAGATATGCCAAACTTCTACGAGCATCGTCCAGTCGGATGGTTCCACCTAGCACAATAAGTGCATAGGGCAGTAGAGTCTCGTCTACAGTCATGGCCAAAGTTACAACCTCGTCAAGATTCCCGTCCACGGCCACGACTTGGATCACGATCGCATCCTCCTCGTATGTTGTATCTACCTCCTCATCTAGATGAAACGATGTGTGCAAAGTTCTACGTTGAAGGTAAGAACGGAGGTCGGGAAACTGATGTCTCGAGTTCCTCAAGTTGGCCAAAGATGATCTTCATTGTTGGCAATGTATCTGGTATAAGAAACTGCTCCTTTGCTGCATGGTATCTAGAATACATGCCATCAAGAAAGTAGTATACTTGCCAGTCAAAACACTCTTGTATCTGTTTGGTGCGGTATGAGAGTCAGAGTATTGCAAGCTCATCATACATACTGGAGAGATGCATATAGTACTCGATGAGGGTGGACTCACCCTGAGATGCCAACCAGATTCGCATGTAAATGTTTGCCAGGAACGAGTTCATCTTCTTTTGGGAATATATTTACTCGAGTTCTCCCCACATTTCCTAACCTGTATTTTTGTAAAGAATATTTGAGGCAATGTGAGCATCAACATTGTTGGTCAATTAGTCGATAACCTAGTAGTTATTTGTCTACCAGTTGGCGTACTCTTTATGCTTTTCATCTAAAGGATCTTTAGTCAGAATATAGAGTTTTCTATGACAACCAATGAACACCATAAATAGTTGAGACAAGAGCACGTAATTTCATGTACCCTTGAGTTTGATAATGGTACCTCGTGCCATAACATTTGTGGCCAAGGGCTTTGTCTCAATAAAAGAATGTGTCATGATGGAATTAAAATAGAAAGAAGATATTGTGATCAACTAAGGATGCATGAAAGGGCTATAAAATGCCCTAGAGCTCACGTTTACCCTTGAAAAAGGGTTGAAAATCCTCAAGGAACAACAGATTTGGATTCCTTGAAGCATTGGGAAGCATTAGCAAGAGGGTTGTGACCTCTTGGAGGCACCATCGGGCCTGTAGTTGGTTCCAACAACACCGGTAGGTGCTGTAGATGCTCCTTTGAGGTCAAGTTGTTGCATTGGAGTCAATTGGATGGCCTTGTGCGGGGTCCTAGTTTGAGGAAGAGTGCTCGCGCAGTCTTTTGGGAGGTTTGAAGGCGGATGTGGGGATTTTAGGTTAGAACACTGGTTTAGGACCGTTGTTCTGATATCATTTGGAGAAGAGACACAAATGAGATGTCTATTCCATAGGGTTAAGGTCTCTTATATAGAGAGAAAATCCTAAAAAAGTGCAAAATAAAAAAATACAGGAATGCCCCCAAGAGGCTACGGAACCCGAAGCATTACAAACATAATTGTAAGTATAGTAACTCTAACAACATGAAATAAAGTCTCTTTATCCTGGAAGAAGAAGGCGGTATCCCACATATACGAGGGAATTGCAAAGCGCACATCACTCGTAATTAGTTATATTTTCAGTACACCTGGCAATGACTTATCGATCAAAAGGTAGCTGTAACCTGGTTGTGCAGTGTTCCTAAATATCGGCAATGAACTTGCATGGGAAGAAGATGCATCCTGATAATGAAATTGGCTATAGATAGAAGAGTAAATATGCCTCTTGATCTGGATATGGGCTATCAAATAGCTAGCCATGTGCATGCCCACCCTACAACTTGCACATGCGTTCATTGACAGCCCCTTGGTCAAATAAGACTCTATAAAAGCAATAATAATATACTTAAATGTGTTATATTAAATAGGGATATTCACCCATAATCCTGAGAAGTTTCGTAATTACCTCAAATACCCACGATAATCATGAATTACATGAGAAATCCTGAAATATTAAGTTAATCTAACCTAGCATTGATCCAATTGCTAAAATTAATCTAAAAGGAAAAAAAGAACGACACGTGGAAGGTGCTGGGGATAGAGGCGTGCGATGATAGAGGGTTTTGTCGGGAAGCTAGGGCGGAGGAGGGGGGCTTCATCAGGATCTTCAAGCAGGGGGGTGCTTTATCGGGGGATTGCATGTGAGGGAGTGGGGGCATCGGGGATTGCAGGTGGTGGAGATGGGGGGTCGGGGATTGCATGCGGTGGAGCCAGGGGGAGAGGGAGGGGGGAGGGGGGCGGGGGGAGGTTCGATTATTGTAGGTGGTAGAGGCAGGGGGAGGGAAGGTTCGAGGATTGCAGGTGAGGGGTTGGGGGGCTTCGGGAATTGAGCAGTGGGGGTGTGCTTGTCTGGGGAGCATACGCAAGGGGGGTTCGTCGGCTGATTGCACGTGGGAGTAGGGGGGAGCTTCATCGGGAGCTTGCAGGGGGGATCCTACATAGGGGCTTCGTCGAAAGCTTGCAGGAGGTGGGGGGGCTTTGACGGTGGCTTGCAGGGGAGTCTTCGACGGGGGCTTGTAGGGGGATGGTTTAGTTCTAGAGGATGCCGACAGGGAGAAGAACGGGAGGAGGTGGTGGTTACCGAAGGATGAAGAGGAGGATGGGATGGTCGGAGGAGGTGGTTGTTGGAGGATGAAGGGGAAGAGGAGGTCGTCCGATGGTGGGGAAGGGGGTTGTAGGAGGATGGAGAGAGTGGTACCATTTGTAAATAATGGGAATATAAAGGGTATAAAATGTAAAATACTTGATGGATACCTTCATAGTTAATGGTAAATTGCATGGAAGTTAATACGAGGTTATGGATGTAAGAGTTACGCAATATTCAAGATCTTGGATGTAATTCGTGATTATTGAGGGTTTCTAGGGTAATTACAAAATAACTTAGAATTATAGGTGTAAATATCTCTATTAAATAAGATCTGCAATGTTTGGACTGGAGAAGAGGATACAAGGAGGAGACAGGTTATGGGAATCTGACGAGCTCCTAATCACTTGCGGAAAAGAACTCCCTTAATTTAACTAATCGTTGACAATTAAGAGAGGCCCTCAAGACCAGAAGTCCAGTACGCGGAAATTGTAATTATTCTTCAAACTTCTAATACTCCTACATGGGATAAAGTAGTTATACTCTATTCTTCATTCAGTTGGTAAGGAAATGAAAAGAAACAAGTGTAAGTAATGATGTGTATCTTAAATTGCGTAATCTGAATGGAGGTCTCCGAATTTTCCATATAATATCAATGTGGGTCTAAACATATAAATGTAACCATTAGATTCCCAAACTATAGTTTAAAGGTAACAATATTGTTCCTCACTGGTCCTCCACCGTTAAATGCATGCAACGTCGTTTGAACCATAGGGGAATAACACTGCAATTACATGCATGCAACATCACTTGAACCATAGGGGAATAACACTGCAACCTTAAATAGTTGAGGCTTGGTTTTTTACATTTGTAAGTTTAGGATCGCATCAATTTCAGATAAAAAGTTTGGAGATCTCAATGTAAATTAATGTATTGATTTAAAACTAAATATACATATATATATATAGATAAATTTTCCAATGAGCACATGGTTCATTACGATTGACAAGTGTTTAGAATAACATTGAGGACAATGTTTATTATTTCACAAACATTATATATCATATTACCACTAAATGATTATTTTCACAAAAAATCAAATCTGAAATTAATATGAAATGAATACGTGTGAAATTGAAGACATTTATAATAAAAGAAGTTATGATTATTTCGTAATACTTAGATTTTGCTTTCTACGAAAATGACTATCTATTAAGAACGTGATAAAACTATTATAAAATAAGAAGTATTTTGCTCAAAATGATTCTAAACAATTGTAAAAAATGATGGTTTTCATCACAGTACAAATGAGCCCTATACAAAGAAAAACATAATTGCAAACACGCAAACAAATACACATCTTACCAAGATTATATTTTGTTGGTAACTTTGTTCATCCAAACCATTTTCCCTCCTCATCCTCCACCCTCCCCATTACTCTTCCATACCTAAAAGTCCACACTCATCTACTATTATTCATGTCTTTCATCCGAGCACAACCCATTTTTCAAGCACGGCAAGGCAAGGACGACTCTCTCTCTCTCTCTCTCTCTCTCTCTCTCTCTCCATGTATATATAAAGGGGGGTTGATCCTGTAAGAGCTCATACTGTGAGAGCAGTGCATCTAAATCATTAGATTTTGCTCACTTTTCTCCTCCTACAATCAACCAATGTGTGATGAACAGAATCTAATAGTTCAGACTCACTATTCTCATGCTCTCACAATCTCGTGCTCTCACGGAATCAGCTCTGTATATGTGTGTGTCATTGAGTTTAAAGGTTGTAGCATTGCCTGATGATCACGCCATCAATGTTCCACCTTAACAATAAAAGTGAGGATTCTCTCATCATCAACCACATTTTCATCTGGAAAAGTAAGGATGGTTATCTTGTCATCGACCCTCTTGGATAAGAAAGCGTGGATTGCCTTCTTGAAAACCCTCCGGAAATAGAGCGTAAAGATCGAAAATAGAGCGTAAAAATCCAAGTCATGTGCAGATGTGTCGGTGACTCAAATTTTAGGAGGTGAATATTTAAATAATTCTTTTTTATTTTTTTACTCCTATTTATTTTTATAATGCAAGTAAGGAGCATCGAACTCACGGAGTTTCTAATGGAGACGTAACTCCTAGGGGTATTGGTTCTAATGTGGTCGATTTAGTGGTCGGTTATTTCTTTTTATTGTTTTGGTTGTTTTTAATGTTTTTTTGTGTTTTGTAAATTTTTAGGGTATTTGAAAGATACAGATTTTATGTTGGTAAAACAAGTACTTTGTATAAAAGAAAATATTTTTAAGCATGATGCAGGTAAAACACTATTTTTTATTAAACATTTGGGAGAAAAGAAGTTAATGGAAAGTATGGGTGTTTTTTATTTAGTTTTTGTGAATATGTGAATTTTTAATGTTTGATTTTTTTATGGCCCAAGAAAGGTTGTATTTAGGCTAAAACAATATTGCTACTTCTCTATACAGAAGTATATCAAATCTGATTTTTTAATGGATTTTTGGATGTATTTATATATTTCTATAAATTTCTTATATGTGTTTTATATTTATTGTATTTTTGGTTTTTAAGTTTTTATGTCATTTTAATTTTGAAAACAATGTAGAAAAGTTTGAAAATTCGGATCTCCAATACAATATAGTATTACACACTTATGATATTGATACTATTTCATATAGTAAACTGTGTGCACATGAATGATGAGTGATTCAATAATAATGTGATCAAAATAAAATAAATATGTACAAAAACTAGCACAAAAGATGGATAACTTTGAATATTTAGAACAATTCCAATGTTATATGAAATTCGATGAAATCAGCTTCAAAAGTTTGGAAATCAAATCAACTTCCAATCCCTCATTTTTTCCTCAAAAACCAATCAAATGCTGCCATGAGTAAGAGGTAGATCTGCAAATAAAAGAGTCCAAGTCCTTACAACCTGATCCCCCACTGGGTATCTAAAAGAAATTTCCGAAAAAAACTTATTAGGTGCATCTAAAATATCAAAAATTTAGATGGCATTGATGCGAATGTTTCACGTGTGGGTAATCAGTTGCACCTGATCTACTTAGAGGTTGGATTGATATGCAAAACTATAGAGGGATGATGGTTTCACCACAATTACATCCACCGTTATAATTTGACACACCTTACTAGTGAGAGGCCCGATGAGAGCCGTTGGATCCTTTAGTTGCGCAACTATAACATTTGAGACAAATGCTTTTTCATGATTTTCGTTTGCTTCATCTCCAAGTGACGACATTGGAATTCAAGAGCTTTGATCTAGACAGCGAGGAGAACATCCCATCGACTAGCCATCTTGCGATAGTACGAGGATCAATTTGTGTGTGGATCATCGAGGCCAGAAGAGAATAGGGTCAATTTGAGCTCCTCAAGTAAGTAGTGGTGAAGGTCTTCTGTGAGGTAATCAAATCGTATCTAATTATTAACTCACGGGAAGAAAGGAGAAGAGAGAAGAGCATAGAAGAATAACTATGCTCAATAGAAGGATTCACAACAACATGAATACAAAGAAGAAGTAAATACAAAGGAGAATACCCAAGAGGAAAGGGCTGATCTACGGAAAAGGAACACTCATGATGTTGTTGTATGCAACAATACATCATTGCCTCGATTCATCGACAAAGAGGGTGAAGAGGCTCGCATTCTCACAATGAATCTCCAAAGCTTGGATTTCACGTACTACTAATCTTCTACTCTATTGAATGTATGTTCGCCTCCGAGCTATAATCTCGAAAACCCTCTCTTGTAGGTGCCCGAATAAAGTTTGAGCAACATCAAGTCAAGAGTTAACGAAGGATGATAATAGGATTTCAGAGTAAGGAAAGAAGGATTAGAAATAGAATTAAAAGAGGTGCGCAAATTGGTTGGGAATGAATCTGAAATGACCATGGTACAAACCAGAGTGATCAGAGCTGGATCATACAGTCATAGTTGGTATTTAGGTCGGTTTTCATACATGTTTTGTCTCAAGTGCAAAGAAGGGAAGAAAAAAAAGTTGACCAGAACAGTCAACGATCTCATTTCTTAGAAAAAAAATCAAGTTCATTCATCATAAGTAGACAACCAAAAAGACATCTTCATCAGTTCAATACAACAACAAGAGGGGACCCGCACAGAAGCGGGGCACAATAAAAAACAGATTATCAACATAACCTCCAACTAGACAAAAGATCAAACCGGGATCATATGGAATAAAAAAACCCAACGCATAAAACCTTCATTCAAATTGTTGTTGATTTGAAAGCCTGATCTTAACATGGGACATCAATGATAGAAAGTTTTTTTATCCCTGGACGACATCCCCACCATGCGCTCACCATAACCATCAACTGAAAGAGAAACACCCATAGCTAGGATCCCTACAGCAGAAGATATCGACCACATGAATTTACCAATATAACTACTTGTTACAAATCAAATGATCATCCCCTTTAATGAACCCATTCCAACGATAGAAATAGTGTTGGCTTCCAGGACTATTTTTGTTGAATTGAAAAGGATACCATCAAAAGTCAATTTTCACTGTCCTTTCCAAATTAGCCACCAGATGGTTGTTTCGAAAGAGATCATATTTCAATCCACACATATGTTTTACGAGTTGTCATTCATATGGAATTTGTTCATAAACCCATCAAATTTGGGTTCAATTTGACATGTTGCAAAAATGTCTTTTGTTATAATACAATCACTGAATAGGTGTGTGCAGTTTTCATTATCTTTTCGACATAAGTGACATCTATTTACATATGAAACATTTAATTTTCTTAATTCAGCTTGAGTTATAACTTTCTTATGCACCAATAACCATACAAAGTATGAAACCCTCAGGTCAAAGATAGGCTTACAAAAGAAGTCGCACAATTTTGATCTAATTCCCCCTCAACCAATAGGAAGTATAAATTCTTTATGGTGGATTCACCAAGAGGATGACTGATTAATCTCCATTTCATTATCTTTATTCTTTCTTTTTTGCTTTGAATCCCTAGTTAAATACATGTATATATCATTAATTTGTTAAATAAACATTCTTCAAGTTATACAAAACACTTTATGAAATACTATATATTTTATTGTATTTAATTTCAAAATTAAAGAATAAAGGAAGAAAAAGAAACAGAAATGAAACATCATAGCTATTGAGTGATCCTAGCCCTTGAGAATCAATTATCATGATGACATAGTCGACAAGAAATAAAGTAGGGGGAGATAGGGAAGCCAATTGTACAGGTCACACAATCTAAAAACCCTAAAAATATAGGCCAAGAATTAACCTTTGGGACCTATTTATTTTCCTATTTTTACTTTTCAAATAATAAAACTTTAACTCGAAAGTTGTGGATAAAAATACACTGAAAAACATTAATATTTCATGCAAAGATAATGTAAATTGTACATTCCACACTCATAATAAAAATCCAAGATCCAAACTTTCAAAACATGTATCCCCTCCATATAAACTCGAAATGCATCAAAATCACCTTTAATTGTATATAACTTTTAATAACCTATTTAATGAAGGTAGTTCAATTTAATTTGGAGTTAAGATGTAAAAGTTAGTTTTTAGACCCTTAAGGTGCGTTTGGTTGGGGGGTTACCCCCCACTTTGGGTGGGTTACCCCCAAAACCAATATTCCCAACCCACTAGTAGGGCCCACTCTCTTTCCAATCAAAAAAAATATATATTATACCATCATATCATCTAAAAATCATAAAATACTCAACTTTTACTCATTATTCCAAACTTCAATACAATCACATCACAACAATCACCTACTTTTTCAAATTTCAATACAATCATACCATAATAACTACCAACTTTTTCAAATTCCAATACAATCACATCACACAAACCCTCCCAACCCTTAACCCACCAACCAAACACACAAACAAAAATCGGGTTATCCACCCCTGGATAACCCACGAACCAAACACACCCTTATTGTATGATATAATTGAATAAAATATTCATTTTATTTATTCTTTATATTTTTTATTATTTTATATTTTTATTTTTATAAATATTATTTATAGTATATTTACATATTTAGAATAAAATAAAACCATAAAGAGCACATTAAAATAAAAAAACATACAAAAATACATAGATGAATATACTATACTTATACATATGTAACTAATACCCCTATTTATTTAAGTGTACATTTGATATCAAAAAATATAATAAAAAATTATTTGTGTATATTTAAATAAGTTATAAATATATAAATTATATATATAATAATATAATTTAAAATACAAAATAAAATATACAAACATAGATCAATATACATGTAAACATACTTGTAAAAGTAACGTGTAATAAAACACATTGAAAAAAATAAAATAAATGTAGGCATTAAATTCTACATAAAACTAGAAATACTTTTTATTTTATAACCTAAAAATAATTTGTAAAACCCCAACAAAGTCCCACACCGTGGAAACATGTAGTTTCCGGGTGGGATAAAAAGTGAGGAGGTTACTACCTGATAACCCGGCTTAAGCATTTTGGGGATGGTTAATCGGGCCCGTATGGACCCGATCCCAAGAGGTTGTCAGGGCCAGTAATGCTTCGATAAACGGACCGGGGACCTAAGCCCGGGACGTTACAAATGGTATCAGAACCGAACACCCTTTGATAGTGGAAAGGGCTACCCGAGAGGTGGAGCCGCCCCTACAAAGAGGTTGGAGGAAATGGCTACCCGGAGCGTGCAATCGCCACTATCACTGGGAATAAGTGATGGGCCATGTCGCAACGAGGACGTTGCGAATATAAGTGGGGGAGGTTGTAAAACCCCAACAAAGTCCCACACCGTGGAAACATGTAGTTTCCGGGTGGGATAAAAAGTGAGGAGGTTACTACCTGATAACCCGGCTTAAGCATTTTGGGGATGGTTAATCGGGCCCGTATGGACCCGATCCCAAGAGGTTGTTAGGGCCAGTAATGCTCCGATAAATGAACCGGGGACCTAAGCCCGGGACGTTACATAATTAATTCATTTATTAATTCTTTTCCATTTGCCAATGCATTTTGCCTTGAAATTTCTTGCTTCATCCACGTGGACCAACCGTGAGGTTTCATTTGTTGACATAGGGTCAACTGTACTGGCTTCCCTACCCCCTGTCAGAACACTCGGGTAGTCCATCTTCAAACAAATTTCATGCTTCCACCTTACACCAAGTCCTCTCAAAATCTTCACCATCATAAAACCCTTCCGTCCTTGATCCTCGCCCATGCGAGCAACTCCACCTACCACCTTCGATTCGCATGCCACCTCTACATCCTTTTGGCTGGAAACCACCTCTATAAATAAGCCCCTCCGGTCTTTGTTTTATTTTGGGTCCCTCTTGATTCCTTCTATGCCCCTCAAATCACACCTAGAGCTTCGCATTGGTAACAGCAAGGCGATGCTAGTGAATTGAAGCGAGGAGGAGTGAAGGAGGAGGTGTATCCAACGACCTCCGGTGAGCAGTCGTTGAGGTTCTGCTTCTCGTCCACCCTCGAGCCATTTTCTTCCGTATTTTAGGTAATTTTTTAGTCCTCTTTTCGTCTAGCACTTTTACTTTCTATTTTAATCGCCTCATTAGCCGTAAAATCCAAAATCTCCAATTCTAGGAGCTAAGTCTCCAAGACTAATCCATTGTCATCTCACCGTTAATTTGCCTTATTTTTTGCCTCAGTCGAGCCCCCTACTTCTTCTTCATAGATTACCCACCTGGTCCAACACAGATCCATCGGGGATCTGGGAATCAAAGCTCCCTCTGTCTCCCAACGCCGGAGCTCCACCTTCATTCCATTTGATCCACTTTTTTGCCTAACCCCTGTATCGAGGAGTTAGACATCGAACCCAAGAGTTGTTTGGTGTAGGTCCGTGACTCCAAAGGAGCATCTGGAACCTTACTGATCACCTGGAGTATCTCTAGGTGCTCGGACCTCATTCGAGCACCTTGAGTTCCCTCATTGTCCTTGGATCCTGCTGCTGCACGTGGAGGCACGCCAGCATTCTCTGTCCACCATCGGATTGACGGATCATCATCGGAGACATCCAGGATTAGAGGAAGAAGCGGGTCATGTGTTATGTTCTTCCCAGTTCTTGTAAGAAACCCAGCTACCATTGGATCTGGCACGAGTGCCAGATCTAATCGTAATCGTTCTATATAAGGAGAAACAGTGCACATCCCTATGCCAAGTGCCAGCATGAAGACTACCTGATCAGAGGGCATTAAGGGATAATTTACGTAAACATCCCTCTGCTATTTTGTAATTCACTAGTAGTCATGTTAATATTTGATGATGTTTAAAAAGTAGAGAATAATTTGCATGTTCTCCCTTCGAATATTTTTAATATTGCAAGTTGGTCCTCCACTATGTCACCGCATGTGACAAGCCACACGCATGAGAATTTTGTAGAGAGTTCCTCATAGCTTTTGTAATCGTGTTTTAATATTAAAATTGTTATAATAGTTATAAAATTTTGAGTTATTTGCATATATACTCCTGTCATTTATTTTAATTGCAAATATTCCCCTACAAGTTCAAGTATTTTTTACATATTTGTCTATTTGTTATAAATATCATTCGTGCCCCAAAATCATGAAAAAGTAGGTGAATGTGCATGCTTGCTTGATCTTTCACGATATAACTTTAGATTTCCATTTCAAGCATTTTTTTATATTTATTAAAAGTCAAAATAGCACGACTTATTCCTTATTTTCTTTTAAAAAATCCAAAAAATTATAAAATCGTGACTAAAAAATCAAAAAATAGTATGCATTTATTATAATATCTAGTACCCTCATACCAAAAATCCCTAAAAATAGAAAAAGAAAATGATAAAAAATAAAAAGATCTAAAATGCTATAACAATATAAAAAATAACCATAAATCCCAAAATCATATCTTTCTATGATGTATTTTTATTTCTATATATTAGTATAAACCAAAATTGATTTGGAAAAATTTTGAGGCTTTTTTGTTATTTTTAAATCCCAATCAATCCGATCTATTTATTTAATCCCTATTTTGGGATATGTGGGATTATAAAATACCTAAAAATTAGCAAAACTATCTAAAAAATCACAACAATAGAAGAAAAATATAAAAAAGTATAAAAACATTTTATTCTGTATTCTTTTAGGTGTATTTATAATTATATTACCAAATAGTGTATGTATATCTATATATAGTTATATATAAGTTATAATATTAATTATTATTGTTATTATAAATATTTCATAATTATTTAAAAAAATGTACTAAGCCTTCTCCCACTATAAGTAGGGTCGGCTACATGGGTTCTTGCTCAAATCCATGTTGAAAGATTCGACTATTTTTTACGCTGGCTGTCGACTACCTAACGCAACCACTGCAAGAGTGGGATTTGAACCATGGTCTTTTGAGTGGTAGACACACTGTACTACCACTAGACCATTAAGTGGGTTAAATATTTCATAATTATTTAAAAATAAAAATATTATATAAAATTAAGAATAAAAAATTGGATTAAATTTAAAAAAAATAAAAACCCACTAAAACATAAGGAGCAGGTGGCCTTCCAGATCCCAAGAGCGTCTGGACAACGGAAGAAAAGATGGTCACATGATTCCAGCTAATGGAGACAGAGATATCAAGGGGAATGGCAAGCGATCCCACGCTTGAAGAGCCTATCTGTGGTGGGCAGCCAGTTAAGGATGGCCCTATAGAGCGTGCAGGACTGCTTCGGAGCAAGCCCCTTATCCCATACCCTCAAGGCTCAAGGGACAAGGGAAGCCCGATGGCAGACCAGGTCGAAGGCAGCAAAGAAGGAGAACCCTCGAGGTGAAGGAAGCCAAACATATGGATGGGTAGCACCTCCCACAGCACTGTGAAGGATGGACCAGCATGAGAGGATTAGCTTCCACAAGGGGGAGGCTGAAGCAGAATGAGAGACCATCCAGAGAGAGTTAGAGTGTAAGTACTTGGATCACATGAAGCAAGCCCATATGGAAAAGGAGGAAGAGAGAATCTTCCAAGCCCAAGAAATCACCATAGCATTGCGAATGGAGGACACAGAGCAAAAGCCCAAACCACCCTCAGCCTTGGGTAGGTAGAGAGTATCCCAAGAGACTGCATGGCGTCCAAATCCCCACAAAAAGTCCACACAAAGTATATCCACCTTGTGAGCAATGCGTAATGGAATGATGGTGCCAGCTACCTAGTACAGAACCACCCCAGCAACCGCCGATTTCAACAGTTGCAAGCAGCCGGCAAAGGAGAGGGCCTTTGCTTTCCAGCCACAAAGCAAGTCCCTCACCATGTCATCTAATAATCTAGTAGAATTGACACGACCGTAGGAGGAAGCCAGCGGTAGGACCAAGTAAATAGTAGGCAAAGAATGGAGAAGCATCCCCATGCGAAGGCAAATAGAGAAATCATCTGGGCAATGCGACGGTCGGAAAAGCTTGCTCTTTTGGGCATTCATGACGAGACCAGAGATGGACTAGAATGTATCAAGGATCTCCCAAACTATAAGTAGAGTGGGCACCAAAGAGTGCCCCATACAGAGTGGGCACAGATGGCCACGGGACACCGAGACATCAACCAAGTTGGAAAGAGCCTCCATACCGACCACAAACAGGAGAGGTCTAAGAGGGTCGCCTTGTCTCAGATCCCTCGTGCCCTTGAACATGCCATAAGGAAAGCCATTCACCATCACCGAGAAAAAGGTTGTTGATATGCAAGTAGCCATCCGAGAGAGACATCATTGTCCAAAACCCATATTTTCAAGGCTATGCAGGATGAAGGAGTGATCAATAGAGTCAAAAGCATTAGAAATATCAATTTTATGGAAAGCTCAGGAGGAGTTTACCGTCTTGTCGAACCCAACTGAAAGTTCTTGTGCGAGTCTCAGGTTATCTCCAATGGTGCGACCCTTGATAAAGGTCATTTTATTTTGTGAGATCAGATCAGGGAGGACCACCGTGAGTCAGGTTTCCAACACTTTGGCAAAATTTTATAGGCAACATTGCAGCAGGAGATTCGACTGAAGTTCCCAAGGCCAAAAGGGGGATGGCATCTTGGGAACAAGCGTCAAGAAGGTATGGTTGACTTCTGATGAATACCCATTCATCACTCTTTATTCTTATATTTTAGCTACAAAAACCTATGCAAATGCATGTAGATATGTGTAAATAGGAATAATTAGCAAAAGCATGCATCTTGTAAAAACATATAATTAGCATGTTTTTATGCAAAAATAAAAGAATAAAGATGAAAAAGAAAAAGAGGGAAATATTTAGAATAAATATTGAGCAACCTAACCCAAAGGGAGGGCTCAGCATGGGCCTGACCGCATAAAAACCAAAGTAGAGGGAGATAGGGGCTCTAGTGTAAATATTTATGTAAATAAATAACACTATATTTTCCTCACCCAAAAATATGCTTGTACATATTTTGTATATATTTAGAAACTCTTAAAAACAAAATAAAAATTTTAAAATCAAAAATGCAAAAATATCCCTCCACCATGTGCATAGACCATCATCCTTTATTTATTTAACCCTATAAATAAATAAAATTATTTTCTAAACTTTTTGTAAATATACTATGGTATATTTTGTAAATAAAATAAATAAAAAGAAACACAACAAAAATCAAATAAAAATAATAAAAATTAAAATTACAAAAACATATTGTACATATGCCATGTACATAGTTGTATATATCTATTTATTTCACCTATATATATAAATAATAAAAATAAAATAAAAATATCCTTTTATTCCTCATTTTATTCTATAAATAAATAAAATATAAAATAGGAATAAAATTGTACAAAAATAACAATTAAAAATTAAAAATCAAAAAAACCTATATTGTACATATACCTATGTATAGCTATATATTGTAAATACCTTATTCTTATTTCTAAAAATTAATTAAAAATCACAAAAAAATAGAAAAAATAAAAGAAAAATATTTCATGTTTTGGGTTTTTGCAAAATCGGCCATTTGCTGCCTCATTTTTAAGCGTCAAATCTTGCCCACGTGGCAGCATCCCATTGGTCCACGGGGAATGTTGACCCCGGTCAACTCCCCCCGCGGACCGTCTTCTCCCGCGGATCTCGCGCTCGACCCGACTTCTCCTCTTTTTCCGCGCTCGATCCGATCGCCTTCTCCGCAAACCCCGGGTCCTATCGCTTCCTCGTACATCCGACATGACCGCCGGGGCATCCGCATTGGGATCCGTGCTTCTTGCAGCCCTACCCGACCAGCCCTAGTCGGGTCTGCACTCGTATATAGTCTGAGCTCCGCCCCCGTTTTCACGCATCTTTGGCTCTCCACTCTCATTCCCGTGACCTCCATTGCAATCCCTGAGGTGACAGCTCGCGATTGCTCGTGTAGCAGTGAGGAGGGGGTGGCCGGACCATTGATCCGGCGACTTTGCGCCGTCGTGCTCCGCCCCGTGCAGGAGCTCGAGCCTCAGGCCTTGGCGACCTTCGAGGCAACGACCAGGAGCTGCCTAAGCTTCAGCACAGCCTTCCACTCCACCCAGGTAGCATTCTAGCTCGCCTATTTAGCGCAATTTCTTGTTTCCCCCAAATCTTAGTTCCGCCGAGTTCCTTTGATTCCGACCATATCGCGTATCTTTTCGATCATCGGGACACACTGCCACCTTCGCCATCCCTCCACACACATTCTCCGCCCCTTCGTTCAACCCAGCTCGCACAGGAGCTGGGATTCGAGTTCCACCATCTGTCGCTCGCCGGAGCTCGCTCGCCCCGACCCACAGTTCACCTTCACGCCGCTTCATCGGGTCGAGGCACTTTGCCCTCGACCCGCGAAGCTTCTGGGTTATTTTGCAGGTCACGAGGAGGCCTTCTGAGGCACCCTCACATCCAGGCCAGGAGCTTCCCTCCGACGTCCTCGCCGGAGCCCCTCCAGGGCTCGGTTGGGCCATCGGAGGCCACCACCAGCTGCGGGGCGTCATCGCCAACCTTCTCCGATCATCAGAGGCAGCTGAGGAGTCCCACAGCTCGCGCACGAGGCCGGCGAACCTCGCCGGCCACCTGTTCTTCGAGGGTCCTCCATCACCGTCCGATAGCCCTCGGAGCTCCAGTTTCAATCGTCACCGCCCATTCATCGAGGAGCTGACACCGTTGATCATCTCGAGGCTTCATCCGGACCGTTAGCTCAGAGGAGAGAGGCACCAGCACCTGAGGCCGTTCGATCGTCCACGTGCCCTCCTCTGCGCCGTCGATCGGCCCACGTGCGGAAGAGGAGAGAGGCGCCAGAGACCAGAGCCGTCAGATCATCTATGTGGCGCACATCCAGCCGTCGACGTAATAAAGGGGTAAATTACCTTAGGCCCCCTCGTAGTTTCTGCTTTACGTGTCAGTCCTGTAAATAATTTAGGTCTTTTATTTACGTAGGGTTGATTGCACATTGGAGCTCGTGCTCTTTAGTATTTGCATTTATGCCCTTGTATGTGTGAGCCACGTGCTTCGTCACGTGTTTGTCTGGTGTATTTGCAATATTAATCCTGTAGTTCTGGATGTTTGTTAATGCATAGATACTTTCTGGTATTTGCACTTATGCCCTTGTGAACGTTTTATTTGCACATGTGCGTCTTTTGAGTGGGTTATTTGCAACATAGCCCTTGGACTTTTTGGTACGAGTTACCAAAAGGTCATAGGACTTGTTTTTATTACCAGAAGGTCCCTGAGTGCCCCAGGCACGCGCCACGCGCGTGACTTGCTGGGAAAATTGCACCTGGACCCCCAGATCTTCAGGTATTTGCACTTTGGTCCCTGTGCACAGTGCCCTCTTGTTATTTTTGAATAAAATATCAAATCACCTCCAAATCTAACGAAAATTTGACACATGGCCCCTACCATGGTGTAGGATTTTTATAGATTTTTGAGGACATTTCTGATCTTGTTTGCTATTTTTAAAAATTCAAAAACGTCTATTTTTGGCACTGTTTAACTTGAAAAATCACAAAAAAATATAAAACCCCCCTAAAAATTCTATAAAAATTAGGTATTGTTTCTTGTGTGTTGTGTGATTTTCCAGCCAATTTTGGCTATTTTTCATTGAGTAAAAACCCTAAAAATTTAAAAACACCTAAAAACTCATAAAAATTATAATAAATAATCTAAAAACCCAAAAACAATAATTTTGGTGCTCCAATTTTCCTTATTTTCTCTAGTTTACAGGAAAATTACCTCCAGGTCCCTCTGAGATCCTTAGATATTTTATCTTTGGGTTTTGGGCCTGGCTGGACAGTACCTTGTCTTTCCAGTACTGTTTGATTTTTAGAAAATAAAATACATCTTATAAAAATCCCAAAAATTCACCAAAAACACTAGAAAACCTAAAAAACATAAAAACATTTTTTCTTGAATTTTTGCTTGATTTTTGATGCATTAAATAAATTGTGAAAGTGTGCTTGTTTTTGTGCTTCGTTTATTTTCTTCACATTTAAAAATCCAAAAAAATTTAAAAACGATTAAAAACCACTAAAAATGTTTTCCCTTTTTCTCTGATTTGTTGACTACTTCGTAGGCCTTTGGCCAACCCGTGCTCCTTGTGTTCGACCCTGGGTGCTATACCAGGTTAATCTCATAGCGGGACCGCTTGCTTTGTCTTGTTTGATCTTTGATTTATTTAGTGGTCTGATTTTTTTTGATATACTTAGTCTGAGTGATTGAGGTCGCAACGACCTATATTTCTGTACCTTTACCTCTGTCATTCGGACGGTTATCAGAATGGCGTCGTTGCCGGGGAGCACGGCTTAGTAGTCGTTTTTAGCTTTTTCCGCGGCTTTTCGAGTTTCGCGGCTTTTTGTATAGAATTTTTGTAGATATATTTTTCTCACATTCTCTGATAATAACTTTGGACTGACCACTTTTCTCTCTGTTTCTTGCGAGGGCCCGAGGAGCGAGGGCGGCATTCCTAGGAGCGCCGGTGCACCCGAGCGAAGCGGAGGCGGCTCCCTTCTGCACGGAGCCGCAGGAGAGAGCGAGAGAGAGAGAGAGAGCTGAGTGGGTGAGGATAGTTTAGGGATATTCTATTATTGTTGTAATAATACAGGGACTTGAACTCTTGGACTGCTTGGACACTTCTACCGTAGCGGGTCTGTTTCGCCGAGCACCGGTGTGCTCGGGGGACCCTTTAGGACCTTAGCGGTTTTTCGCGGTTTTCTCGCGGCTTTCTTTTTCTTTCTTACTGCCTTTCCGGTGTTTACGCGGTTTTTGATCGAGCCCCTAGCTGTAGGATTTTCTGGTGATTGTGCCGTAGTTAGTAGGATCCACACACCTAATTGATTATCTGTTCCCATAGATCGTTAATTGGACCTACTGAAATCAATTAATAAAAATAACCGACTCATTTGCCTTCGCAGCCTACGTGCCGCAGCCCGTCCTGTAAAGCGCTTCTCCTACCCCCGTTGTGGCGGGCAAGGGAGGGACGGGCCAAGACCGGACTCTTTGGCTTGGAGGTCGGTGACCGGTTAGACGGTTCTGCGCTAGGAATTGCTCATCTAGGACTCGGTTTCCCGCTTGCATCATTTAGGTAGTTTATTTCCTGTCTTTAAATTCTGCGCGGATCACTTGCATGTAGAGTGCTGGAGACAAGGTACGCATTTCTATCTCAGCATGCATCATTGATTTCTCGCGCATCGGCTTTTTCGTCTTCTCCCCCCTGTTTTCGGACTAAATAATCAGGAGAACCAAAAAATTCGTTAGGCCTTTTGTTTGCTTTGAAAAATATTAAAAAGAAAAACAATAAAATCGGGACTGCTAATCATACTTGATCTTAAAAACCGCTCACCCTAAAAACTTTGTCTTGGGGAGAGCAACCCCCCTCATTGTATGGTTTGGATGCGCGAGAGAGTGACCCGCACCCTAGGTAGAGCCTCCCGGTGCTAGAACCGACTGATTACCGACTTTTCCGTGCGGGCCAGTCGGTTGGGATAGCATCGGATATCCTAACAGGTCACGTAAGCGCTCTGATATTTTGTGTGTTCACCAAAATAAAATAGACAAGATAATTTGACCGAACTTTCACGGTCTTCAGCTCGCGTTGCGTTGGTGAACCGGGGGTTTGTTTTTGATCATAGTTGATTCCAGATCTCATCCGCCTTACTCGCCAGATCAAGATGATGGGTAGACGCTCTCTTAGGCAGCCTCTGGCTGCACCGCTTTCGGGCACGTCTACCCGATCATCTAGGTTGGCCCGCGAGAGCCGAGACCAGCTCTCCGAGCCCGAGTACGATTCCGCCCTGTTCCCCCTCGACCCCCTTTCTTCTGGTATTGAGAGACATGAGCCCGAGGAGAGATTAGCAGATTTGACAGCACCTGAGTTGGGCTCATTTGATTTTGCAGACGTCATTATGGCCGGCAGTTCAGACGATTACTCCAGAGGTCCACGAGGAGACCAGCATGTTGTATTTGACCAGGGAGCGATCAACTCCACCCTGATCGCATCACTAGAGACAGTTCAGCAGCAGTTACGCGATCAGGGGGCATTCATGATAGAGATGAGGAGAGAGTTGGAGAGGCTCAGAGCAGAGCGAGACGAGCAGAGCGAGCCTGAGGAGATGCCTGATGCAGAGGCCGCAGCCGCAGCAGCAGCAGCAGCCGCTGCCGCCGCCGCGGCAGCCGCCGCGGCAGGAGGACCACCACAGCCGATGCGGGCGTTACACACCCCCGGATCTACTCTGATGCATCACTGGGTGGTAGTGCCAGGAGTTCTTGATGATCTGCAGCACTGTCCACGATCGCCACGTGGACCAGGACACGATCCGGATGATAGCCTTCCCTTTTTCACTGGCAGATAGAGCAGCCACCTGGCTGAAGCATCTAGGGAAGTTTGTCTACACCTGGGAGCAGCTCCGCACCGAGTACTTGAAAAAGTACTATCCACTCGGGCGGACGAATGCAGCGAGGGCCCTGATCAGCAACTTCTCCATGTTCCCCAACGAGAAGTTTCACGAGGCTTGGGAGAGGTTTCGAGAGCTCCTAGACAGATGCCCGCACCACGACATCTCCAAGCCGAACCTAGTTCAGAGCTTTTTCAGCGGGTTGACGCCAGAGCTTCAGGGTCTGGTGAACGCTTCTTGCGGCGGGTCCTACTTTGCCAAGGACCACGATCAGGTCTGGGCCATCTACGAGGAGATGTCCGAGAACTACATGGTGATGTCTCAGACCAGATTGTATACTCAGAGACCCCAGCCACAACAGCCAGGACCCGTGCAGTACCAGCGGATAGCACGGGTAGATGCAGGTCCATCCAGTTCATCCGCAGTCGCAGCAGCACAGGCAGAGTCATCTGCTGCGGACATGGGTATCATCAGTGAGAAGTTGGACCGCATGGAGCTGATCGAGAAGAAGCAGTGCCAGAGTATCACGCAGATGGAGCAGATGGCACAGGTCTTGAGCGACATGAAGACACAGCTCATGTGTCTTCAGGAGGCACAGACGGCTTCTCAGCCCCGTCTTCAGTCGCGAGGCGACGCCGGCAGCAGCAGCAGCTCGTCCCAGCGCTCCAGCACCCCAGTGCAGCCTAGACAGGTTCACCTTGTACAGGCGGAGCCGTACCAGCAGCCGCAGCCCACCTACCAGTCCCCACCATCTCCAGAGATGCAGATGGTGCTCTACCAGCCGGATCAGCCTCTGGCAGTACTCCCACCAGCCCCCTTCGATGCAGAGCCGTTGATGGATGTCAACGGGATTTGGTATGACCGCCCCCAGCCTGGGATCCGACGAGACCATCCCGGATTCAGGTGGGGGAGTGGTGGTGCACAGTCCCAGCAGCAGCCGTCAGGACAGGGAGGGCAGTACTCCCAGCAGAGAGACCAGCACCAGCCGCAGCAGCAGCCCCCAGCATATCAGCAGCACCAGCCATCATCCTACGGTCCTCGTCCCTATCAGCAGCAGGGACAGTCAGGGAGACGTGAGCAGCAGGCTCACCCGATGCAGCAGCAGCACCCGTCCTCATATCCCTCTTACCAGCACCATCAGCAGCAGTTCCAGCAGCCTCACCCACAGAGAGGCTACCCGTCGGGCTCCCACGAGAGCCCCGCTTTGGATGACATCGCCCGCCTCCTCACGGACCAGCAGGCCACATTCAGACGGGAGATGGACGAGTTCCGCCAGGAGATGCGGGACTTGGTGAGAGGGAAGGCCGCCATACCAGCCCAGATTGAGCCGAATCCGAACAGTCTTAAGAGGAAATCTGAGCAGGTAGTACATACTGAGTTAACCACTCCTAGTGACCTGTTTGATGATACATCTTCGGATTTATTTGATGCTGATTTTGTCACACTTAGGAGCGGTAGGACCCCAGCAGGCGGCGGCGCCTCATCTGAGCTTCACCACGAGGACACTCCAGAGGCGCCACATGAGGAGGAGGAGAGCGGTACTGAGGCCGCTCCAGACGATGACGGTGGCACTGATGCCACCAAGGATGTTGATCCCACCGGCGGTACTGAGGTCGCCGCTTCACCTGTTCGAGGAGGTGGTACTGATGCCACCCGTTCAGCCGAGCCAGCCCGCGGTACTGATGCCGCGCGACGTCTACCACCAGCAGCAGCAGAGCCAGCCCGTGGTGGTACTGAGGCCACCGGTGTTTGTACAGACAGAGATGTTGTTTTTCCTCGTATTCATGTATCTCGGAACTCTGCTATGAATAAAGGAAAAGGTTTACTTTCTTCTGGTCCCACTGTGGTGCATGATGTATGTGTGGATCTGGTCCTTGAATTGCTTAGACCTTTTCCTAGTCCTTCATCTGAGAAGGACCCAGTGATCCCCTTCCCTAGAGCCCTTCAGATGGGGAAGGGGAAGAAAAAAGAAAATCCCAAAAAGAGAGAGCTTGAGGAGTTCAGCCAGAGCATGATTGATCGATTTCACATCCAGCTGACTCTCCAGGAGGTTTTGCAGCACATCCCCCTTCTCCAGCATTCTTTGAGAGAGAGGACTACAGTCAGGAGGAGGAGGAGGAACCACACTTCAGAGATCCATGTGCTGACGAAAGCCACGTGTTTTGCGATCCAGAACCGACTGCCAGCCAAGAGGCCAGATTCAGGGGCCCCGTATGTCAGATGCCAGATTAGTGAGCAGAGGTTCGACCGTTCTCTTCTAGATAGCGGATCGTCGATTAACCTTCTTCCGGCAGCCCTTCTCGACCGCTTCGAGTTGGGCACTCTTCGACAGAGCAGGACAGTCCTTCAGTTCGCTGATCGATCTGTCAAGAGGCCGAAGGGGTTATTACGAGACGTTATTGTCACGATTCAGGGCCTGAAATTCCCCGTGGACTTCGTAGTGTTGGACATGGAGATCCCTGAGTCAGTGGCCGATACCCCCATCATCCTTGGTCGTCCGTTTTTGGCCACAGCCAAGGCGGTGACTGATCATGATAGCGGGAAGGTGTACTTTCGCGTCGAGGGCGAGAGTATACAAATAGATACGGTCGAGGACTACAGAGCTAGAGATAGAGCCCGCTCAGATGCGAGTACAGATTCAGAGCAGCTGACAGATGCAGAGCCAGACATCCACCAGGACTGTGATTTTGTGATCACAGACGATGAGACAGCTTGGGCAGATCCTGTAGCACAGACCATCCTCTCATATTCAGATACAGCTGATGCCGAGATGATAGCAGAGGAGAGTTTGGAGAGCACAGCCCTGGTTCAGGATACCATAGAGGCAGCAGAGCCGGTCCTTGATCACGACACGATGTTCAGTGATGGTGGTGCTGAGGCCACCTTGTTGTTCGGTGGTACTGATGCCACCGCGGATGATACAGATCCCTCGGATTCAGAGTCTGATTGGGCCGATTGCTATGATCAGATGCCAGACATGAGTCCAATTGAGCGTACAGATGAGGAGGAGGTAGATGCAGAGCCGAGCAGAGACAGTGCAGTTGAGCAGCCTTCTCCCGATCCAGTTTGCGAGAGTACGCTTTCACTTTCCCAGGCAGATTTGGCAGACTTAGCTGCTTTCACTCAGTTCCTTCCACAGCCAGACTTGCCAGCACCCAGCATTCCAGAACGGAAGCCGCTCCCTACTTCGCTGAAGTATCGATTCCTTGCGGGCGATCCAGAGATGTACCCAGTCATCATCTCAGCCGAGTTGACTGGAGAGCAAGAATCCCGTCTGATGGGGGTTCTTGAAAAGAACCGCAAGGCGATCGGATGGAGCGTAGCGGATCTCCATGGGATTAGTCCAGCAGTATGCTCCCACCATATCTACCTTGAGGAAGGGGCGAAGCCGTCGCGTGAGTTCCAGCGGCGACTGAACCCCAACCTGAGAGAGGTCGTGATGAAGGAAATATCAAAATGGTGGAGTGCAGATTTTATTTATCCCATTTCCGACTCCAAGTGGGTCAGCCCCTTGCAGGTGGGGCCCAAGAAGACGGGCATCACGACTGTGATCAGTGAGTCGGGAGAGGAGATCGCTACACGAGTACCCACCTCTTGGAGGGTCTGTGTTGACTACAGGAGACTCAACCAGGCCACCAAGAAGGACCATTTCCCCCTGCCTTTTATTGACCAGATCATTGAGAGACTGGCAGGAAAGAGCCATTATTGTTTCCTGGATGGGTATTCGGGCTACAACCAAGTGGCCATCGCTCCTGAGGATCAGGAGAAGACCACCTTTACCTGTCCCTTCGGCACATATGCTTTTCGACGCATGCCATTTGGGCTATGCAATGCCCCTGCGACTTTTCAGAGATGCATGCTGTCGATCTTTTCGGACATGGTAGGGGAGTGTTTGGAGGTCTTCATGGACGATTTCTCGGTCTACGGCGACGGATTCGATTCTTGTCTTGACTGCTTAGACCGGGTACTCCAGCGATGTATCGAGTTTCATTTGGTTCTATCTTGGGAGAAGAGTCACTTCATGGTGACTCAAGGGACGGTGCTTGGCCACATCATCTCCAACAGGGGCATGGAGGTTGATCCGGCCAAGGTTGATGTCATTAGAAAACTCGCACCGCCGTCCAATTTGAGGCAGCTACGGTCATTTCTGGGGCACGTTGGATTTTATAGGAGATTTATTCAGGATCTCAGCAAGATTGCCCGACCGTTGACTGACCTCTTGACGAAAGACACCGAGTTCCTTGTCGATGACAAGTGTCTCTCGTCCTTTGCAACTCTCCAGCAGTGTGTCATTGAGGCTCCTGTTCTCCAGCCGCCTGATTGGTCTCTCCCATTCGAGATCATGACGGATGCCTCCGATTTTGCCGTGGGGGCAGTGCTGGGACAGAGGAGGGATGGAGTTCCATTTGCCATACACTATGCTAGCCGCACATTGGATTCCGCTCAGCGGAATTATACGGTCACAGAGAAGGAGATGCTAGCAGTAGTGTTTGCCCTAGATAAGTTCAGATCGTATATCATTGGATCTAGAGTGACTTTGTTTACAGATCACACCGCCATCAGGTACCTCATGACAAAGAAGGATGCCAAGGCCAGACTGACTAGATGGATTCTTCTACTCCAGGAGTTCGATATTGAGATCAAGGATAAGCCTGGAGTCAAGAATGTGGTGGCGGATCATCTTTCCCGATTAGAGCAGCCTGAGGATTCTGAGCAGATTGATCCCATTCGAGATACCTTCCCAGATGAGGCGATCCTTGCTATCGCCTCACTCCCGTGGTATGCCGATATTGTGAACTTTCTCGTTGCAGGGAAAGTCCCACAAGATTGGCCCAGGCAGAGGCTTGAGACCTTCCTTGCGAGGGCCAAGTCCTACCACTGGGAGGATCCCATCCTTTACCACGAAGGAGGGGATAGCGTCTGGCGTCGGTGTATTCCTCAGGAGGAACACCATAGCGTCCTCACTTACTGCCACAAGTTTGAGGCAGGAGGACATCATTCTGGGAGGAGAACGGCGCAGAAAGTGCTCCAATCCGGCTTGTGGTGGCCTACCCTCTTCAAGGACTCTGATGAGTTCGTGAAGAGGTGTACTGACTGTCAGAGGATGGGCACTTGTGGACAGCGTGATATGATGTCGATGCAGCCCATTCACTTCTGTGAGGTCTTTGACGCATGGGGCATCGATTTCATGGGTCCATTCCCTAAGAGTCAGGGATTTGAGTACATTCTGTTGGCCGTTGATTATGTGAGTCGTTGGGTGGAGGCTATCCCCGCCCGAGCCGCTGATGCGAGGACTGTTTGCAGATTTTTGAGGAAACATATCATCACGTGGTTCGGGGTCCCACGAGTTCTGATTTCTGATGGGGGATCTCACTTCATCAACGACCAGGTAAAGGCCCTTGCTAGCGAGTTCAGCATAGATCATCGTGTTGCCACACCTTACCATCCACAGACGAATGGTCTAGCTGAGGTGTCGAATAGGGAGATCAAGAATATTTTGCAGAAAGTCGTCCGCCCTGACCGAAAGAATTGGTCACAGCTTTTGGACTCGGTCTTGTGGGCATATCGGACGTCTTTCAAGACTCCATTGGGCACATCTCCCTTTCGCCTCGTTTATGGCAAGCCGTGCCATCTACCTGTTGAGCTGAGGCACAAGTCACTTTGGGCAGTTACAGATATTCTTATGGATCCAGATGGTATAGGAGACCAGAGGAGGGCAGAGTTAGCTGCCCTGGAGGAGCTTAGAGATGCAGCTTTCTCAAGCAGCCTACATTATAAGGAGAAAGTCAAGGAGTGGCATGATTCTCATATCAGCCACAAGCATTTTGAGATTGGACAGAGAGTATGGCTGTTTGATGCGAGGCTTAGATTATTTCCAGGGAAGCTACAGAGCAAATGGAAGGGACCGTTTCTCGTCAGAAAGGTGCACGACAATGGTAGTATTGATATATCCGAGTTGTCTTCTGAGAGCACCTTTCGAGTGAACGGCCAGCGGCTCAAGCCATTTCTAGATCATGAGCCGCGGGACGTTATTGTTGCCCCTATTCATTTTGCGTGAGATATGGTCTCTTGACTCACATCTTTTGCATCTCACGCCTGATTTTCACTGTTCTTCCGCCTGTATAGATCCAGTTGTCCATATCATTCTATTCTTTAGTCCCACATCCCTTTCCTCATCTTATGATTATGCTATACTTAGGGTGTACTTTACCCTACTTATAGGGGGGATGTAGGACCTGCGGGTACTCTTTTTATTCTTTTTGCTCATGTTTTGCTGCCTATACTTAGGGATATTTTACCCTAAGTATAGGGGGGGGGGCAGATTCTGTATCTTCTTCACTCGGCTTTCCCTTCATGTACAGATTGCTATACTTAGGATCAGTTAATCCTAAGTATAGGGGGAAACCACCGAGTTCCTCTCATTCTATTCATTTATTCGTTTTTGAACTTAGCCATTCCTTTTCACTTCCCTTTTACTAAGCACGAGTTATGTCTTCTTCATCGCTCTTGATCACTCTGAGGACATCGTTCGAGCTAAGTATAGGGGGGGTGTATATATTTCATATATACTTTAGCCATAACTCGTACTTTGTGTGAGTGTGTTAATAAATAAAATGGCTAAAAATCACAAAATTTAAAAATTTTTCATGTACATAAACTTCTTTTATCTTGCACATACATAGCTAGTGTACAGAGTATTTTTGTAAAAATGATTTCAAAAATCTTTTGTGTAAAGCTTGTGTAAATATTTCTGTATCAAAACTATGTATATAGTACAAAATTTTTCCAAAATGTTTTGAAAATCAAAAGTTTGCAAAAATTTTGTGTAAATGTTTGTAAATATCTTTTTTGCAAAACTTGCACTTCATGCATTATCATCATCCATGATTTCAAAACATTTTTCAAAAATTTTGCATGATTGTAAAATATTTGTAAATAACATCTTGTGTACATATATGTATCTAGTTTTTCCTGGATGAGAGTTGACATTTAAACTAAGCCTAGAATTAAACTGAGAAATGGAGCTTGAATAAGATCTTAATCCACCTAACCTTAAGAGGAACCTTATAGGACTTAGGGTTAAGGCTTTTCAGGTCCAGAAGGACTTAATTCTATGAGTCCACTAGGCTATGAGCATATGTCATCTTGATGAGCCTAAGTAGAGCACTTAACAACACACGCATGACTCTTAGAGACAATGGCTTGACTTGCATCTGCACTTTACACATGGCTCTCCATGGATGAGGTAGTGAGGAGGCAGTTTCCTTTGGCTTGGGGTAGCATATGAGGGTAGTACTTCTAGGCGGAACCTCTCTTCTTCTTCTAGTGAAGGAAGTGCACCTCAACTTGGTCTAGTGGTGATGAAGACTAAAGACAGAAGCTGTGGGTTGCAATAAAGCTTCAAAAGAGGGATAGTCTACTGGCTCAAGAGGAAATTTCTTGTATATATGCTGCACCATGTAGATATGTTGTACAGAAGTCCTTGAAAAAAATGCAAAAATGCAAAAAGAACTCCAAAAAAGTGGTGGGTCGGATTGAAAATTTAATAACCCCACCGGAGTGTACATAGTCAAATAAAGCAAAGCTTATGGTATCCATGTTACATCTCATGAAGCTTGCAGCGGGAGACTTAGCTACACTGGCTAAGCTTCCAAAACTCTATACTTCTACCCCCTCTTCTTGAGCCGGTTGCACTTGAACTTAGAAGGGAATACCCCGCTTCTCGAGGAAAGAGTTGCTAGACCGAGGCATTAGAGTTACCAGGTTGAGGGAGGTTGTTTCTTTGTTAATTCTGAGGTGGGGAGCCAACTAGCACTTACACTGCATGGAAAGACTCATGGTCATTAGAGTTTGTGTATGTAGACTTGTTCTGATCTGGTTTATTGAGGAGTCTTGCCCATAGATTGGTGGAACTTAGAGGATGTTGGGTTTTAAGCTTAAGTCCAAATAAGGTTCCGACACATTAATAATCCAAAGATCTGATCGAGCTCCATATTTCAATTTCATGAAGGAAAGTTTAATAATTCAACCTTGATCCATGTACATCCTCTTTTTCTTTTTCTTTTTCTTTCTTTTTCACTTCTTTTTCAAATAAGTGTTTGCTAAGGGACTAGCAAAGTTAAGTATAGGGGGGTGATGAATACCCATTCATCACTCTTTATTCTTATATTTTAGCTACAAAAACCTATGCAAATGCATGTAGATATGTGTAAATAGGAATAATTAGCAAAAGCATGCATCTTGTAAAAACATATAATTAGCATGTTTTTGTGCAAAAATAAAAGAATAAAGATGAAAAAGAAAAAGAGGGAAATATTTAGAATAAATATTGAGCAACCTAACCCAAAGGGAGGGCTCAGCATGGGCCTGACCGCATAAAAACCAAAGTAGAGGGAGATAGGGGCTCTAGTGTAAATATTTATGTAAATAAATAACACTATATTTTCCTCACCCAAAAATACGCTTGTACATATTTTGTATATATTTAGAAACTCTTAAAAACAAAATAAAAATTTAAAAATCAAAAATGCAAAAATATCCCTCCACCATGTGCATAGACCATCATCCTTTATTTATTTAACCCTATAAATAAATAAAATTATTTTCTAAACTTTTTGTAAATATTCTATGGTATATTTTGTAAATAAAATAAATAAAAAGAAACACAACAAAAATCAAATAAAAATAATAAAAATTAAAATTACAAAAACATATTGTACATATGCCATGTACATAGTTGTATATATCTATTTATTTCACCTATATATATAAATAATAAAAATAAAATAAAAATATCCTTTTATTCCTCATTTTATTCTATAAATAAATAAAATAAAAAATAGGAATAAAATTGTACAAAAATAACAATTAAAAATTAAAAATCAAAAAAACCTATATTGTACATATACCTATGTATATCTATATATTGTAAATACCTTATTCTTATTTCTAAAAATTAATTAAAAATCACAAAAAAATAGAAAAAATAAAAGAAAAATATTTCATGTTTTGGGTTTTTGCAAAATCGGCCATTTGCTGCCTCATTTTTAAGCGTCAAATCTTGCCCACGTGGCAGCATCCCATTGGTCCACGGGGAATGTTGACCCCGGTCAACTCCCCCCGTGGACCGTCTTCTCCCGCGGATCTCGCGCCCGACCCGACTTCTCCTCTTTTTCCGCGCTCGATCCGATCGCCTTCTCCGCAAACCCCGGGTCCTATCGCTTCCTCGTACATCCGACATGACCGCCGGGGCATCCGCATTGGGATCCGTGCTTCTTGCAGCCCTACCCGACCATCCCTAGTCGGGTCTGCACTCGTATATAGTCTGAGCTCCGCCCCCGTTTTCACGCATCTTTGGCTCTCCACTCTCATTCCCGTGACCTCCATTGCAATCCCTGAGGTGACAGCTTGATGGTCGCTCCCGCACCCTATGTTAATTCGGTTAAATTAATGGTCCAAATTACTTTTAAGTGTTCATTGCAGTCGGATACGAGAGGGAATATCAAAAACCACTTTAATTAAATTCGAGTTAATTTCAAGCGGCAAAATTTTTTTACTTGGTGAAGTCCAAGGTCGATCTCATGGAGGCAACTGTCTCCTTAGGTCGAATTTTAGCAAAATCCAAGTGTGAGATTTTCGGGGAATATATTTTTGGTCTTTTTCAGCTTTTTTATGCAATATACATGCAAAATCAGGCCAAATTAAATGTTAATTCAGAAAGATGGTCACATTAATTCCAAAAATTATGAAACTTGGCCAGATTATGAAATGGGATGAAATTAAGCTAACCTATTTTTTTTGGAATTTTTCGACTCAAAATAATTTTTCTGTGAATTAAATAAACAGACAGAGTGATTTTCAGTTTTTAATTTTTAATAAATATCAAATCACAATTTTTCCAAGAACTAAAATTATCCTAGGATGGTCTAATGATCAGGAACCTAGGAAAATTAACAGAACTTAAATTTATTGTGAAATGAATTAATTAAAATTAATTTAAGGAAATCACTAAACTATTTATTGAGGCCTCGTTATGCGTGCAAACGACATGCAATTTTTATGGAGTGTTGAAAATAATGTCCTTAAGCTACTGTGAATTTTTGGCGATTTTTGAAGGCACCGATAATTAATTAAAAATCAAAAGGCATCACTGGGCAAAATATGACACAAATGAACCAATTAATTTATTAATAATTCAAGCATACCAACAAAAATCAAACACGTGTACTATCAGGTAGAGGACAAGATTCTCAACAACATGCAATTTTTTAGAATTTCAAAATGATCAAAAATGCATGCTATGGACACAAGCAAACACAAGGGTGTAAATGCAATACTGGAAAATAAAATTTCAATAAGTAAACGTGCTGACAGGGACGAAAATGCAATTACCAATAATATGCAGGACGTCTATGCAATTGTTCCACAAGACACGTGCTCCTCACGTGGTGTCTACTTCACAGGGACCTTTTCGCAATTTGTGAAAGCTCCAGGGGCGTCTGTGCAAATAACCCAGGCCGCACGTGCTCCTCACGTGGGGCGACCTAGGTTCGGAGGGCGTCGGAGGCTCGGAGCGAGGCTCAGGTCTTCTGGAGGTTCGGCTCAGCTTCGATGCAGCTTCGGGTCACCCGAGCCTAGGCTTGGAGGCCGAGGCTCGGATAAGGCGACGTGGCGGCCTGAAGGCCCTTGGATCAAGATGGATCCAAGGGAGGTCGATGAAGACGCGTGGCGGCTTGTGAGGCGTCCGATCCGAGGGGTGATCAACGGTCGCGGACGAGGGCGGCAAAGTGGACACGTGGAGGGGCGAAGACCGTTCGATCAGAGGATCGAACGGTTGCTGCTCCTTCTTCTCTATCAATCCTCCGCCGCCTGCGGAGGAGAGGGCTGCGCTCCGGTGAAAGCAGCCGAGCTCCGCCTCGGTCGTCAAGCTCCGGTGGTGAGCTTCGTCAGCTCCCACCTTGCTCGGAAGAGTCGTCAGTGCGTGGCGAAGGCTCCGGTGGTCTCTGGATCCCTGGAGGAGGGCTGGAGCTCGGTGTCGATGAAGCTCTAAGAGAGCTCCGGTGAGGCTCCGGCCAATGATCAAAGGAGTACCTGCAAGTGTTAGACGTATAGCCGAGGCTCGTGCGTGCGTTTGTGGAGAAGTGGTGCTGGTTGGCGAGGCCTAAGGCGTCGTGAGGTGGTCGGGCGACGTTGCTCCGGCCAAGCGGCGGAGCTGGAGATCGATGGATGGTGGAGTGGAGCGTCTGAAGATGCGGAGGGGTCAGCGAGGATGAGAGCTCCGACGCGGAGCTCGGCGGAGTGAAGGCGAGGCGTGAAGATGATCGTGGACAGAGAATAAAATCGGAGAAGATGAAGGGAAAAGAAGAAAACGATCGGAGGAGAGATGGAGGGGATTACCTGGGGATTGGGGCTCAGCTTTGAGCTCCAGGTCGTCGCTCAAGAGGTCGGTAAAGCCCCGAGCTCAAGCAGCTACGCGGAGGGCGGCTGCGACACGGCGGGGGCACCGTGGATCTCGCCGGAGAAGAAGGGCTGTCTTCGCTCAAGGATTCACTCAATTCCTGTCACAAATCGAAGGTTCCGAGCTCTAGGTTCCTCTCTGGAGTGGCGGATGGGGATGAATGTGGCCGGAGAGGGGGTATTTAAAGGATGAAGGTGACGGTCTGGCTGGGTGGATGGCGAAGTTGGTGGCTGTCGTGGGGCGAGTGTGGCGGAGATGGTGGTGTTTGAGGGAGCTTGCGAGGGAGAGGGATGAGTGGGGTGTGTCGTGGGGAGGTCAGCGGCCGGCGAGGGTGGCTGACGTGTGCCCAAAAAAAGAAAGGGGGCGCCCCTCCCGCAAGGCAGAGATCGTGGGAGAGAGGGGCGCCCGAGGTAGGAGACGAAGTCTCCACCGTTGGATCTTGTGATCCAACGGTGGGGACCGATGCGAGATGGAGCGGTTACGATGAGATCTGGGATGCCCAGATGAGGGGTTATGAGAGCGCCACGTGGCGCGTTTTGGCGAGGCGCGAGCGGATGGCTCAGATGAAAGGGTAGGGTTGATCTGAGGGTCGAGATTCGCTGGAAGGTGGGCGGCTGTGATGAGAGGATCGGGGGCGCGATCGAGCGGCGTAGATGCCGCCACGTGGCTCGCTGAGAGCACGGCGCTAAGGGATGGTGGAGATGAGGTATGGGCTTTGATCCTACGGTCCATATGAAGGGCGTGCGTGGCAGCGGCTCGGCCGTTGGATCAGGATGGCCATCCAACGGCGGAAGGCGCGGGCGGATCAGACAAAAGGCAGCGGGCCGCGTGGCGCAATCAGAGTGCGCCACGTGGCCTGCTGTGAATGGTTGGAGGGGAAAACACGTGTAGAGAGAAGAGGAAGCCGAATTTGGAAAAACTCAAAACATGAAAGTTGTAGATCTTGATGAGATCTACAAGTTTCATGTTGACCAAAGACGGAGATGAGGTCACATATAATACATAAATACAAAGATACATAAATATACATATGTAGTATACAAAATGACCCAAAAACCCAAGTTTCTCATACAAGCTCCAACTTCGATGAAATTAGTCTCATTTTGAAGGTCTTTTAATATATAGTATTCTAAGAGTGAGTAGACCTAATTCAGGGTTTGTATGAGGGCTTTATTTGTGTTTTAATGTACAAGGATTCTTAGGCTATTTGGGCTATTTTACAAGGGTGATTTTTAGCAATCTTCCCTATATTATTAAGAAATATATACATATATTATAGAGAAGAAGTTATTTTGATGAAGAGGTATTTTACAGGGGATTTTTGGCTTCTTACTTAAATGCAAATGAGCTGCTAAAATGCATGAATTATGGATGCATGCATGAGTGTTATTTATGCAAGATAAAAGGAAATATGCCTCTATTTTCTCGGGAACAAGGCTCTATTTTTGACTTTTGGAGTGATGAATAACAGATTCATCAACCCCCTATACTTAAACCTTGCTCGTCCCCGAGCAACTAAATGAAATGCAGGAGTGAAATGAAATTGGGTTCCATACCAAAGTCATGAACAAAAGTTAAAAATAGAGCTAGACTTGACCTTTGGATTAATCATGTGTCGGAACCTTATCGGGATCTGAGTTTAAGACTTAACAGACTTCAAGTTCCACAAGTCTTCTATTCAAGACTCCTCGACTTACCTAATCAGAACAAGTCTACATACACAAACCCTAATGACCATGAATCCTTTCATGCAGTGTAAGTGATAGCTGACTCCCCACCTCAGAAGTAACAAAGAAACAACCTCCCCCAACCTGGTAACTCTAATGCCTCGGTCTAGCAACTCTTTCCTCGAGAAGCGGGGTATTCCCTTCTAAGTTCAAGTTCAACCGGCTCAAGAAGAGGAGGAAGAAGTATAGACTTTTGGAAGCTCAGCCAGTGTAGCTAAGTCTCCCGCTGCAAGTACATGGTGACTACAAGCTTTTGCTTTTCTTGACTACATACACTCCGGTGGGGTTATTAAATTTTCAATCCGACCCACCACTTTTTTTGGAGTTCTTTTTGGCATTTTTTTATGCCTTTGTACAACATATATACATGGTGCAGCATAGATAAGAAATTTCCTCTTGAGCCAGTAGACTATCCCTCTTTTGAAGTTTTATTGCAACCCACTGCTTCTGTCCTCAGCCTTCATCACCACTAGTCCAAGTTGAGACGCACTTCCTTCACTAGAAGAAGAAGAGAGGTTCCGCCTAGAAGTACTACCCTCATATGCTACCCCAAGCTAAAGGAAACTGTCTCCTTATCACCTCATCCGTAGAGAGCCATGTGTAAAGTGCTGGTGCATGTTAAGCCATTGTCTCTAAGAGTCGTGTGTGTGTTGTTAAGTGCTCTATTCAGGCTTGTCAAGATGACATATGAACATAGACTTGGAGACTTAAAGAATTAAGTCACCTGACCTGAAAAATCTTAACTCCAGTTCCTATAAGGTTCCTCTGAAATTAGGTGGATTAAGATCAAATCAAGTCCATCCTCAATATCTACTCATAACTTGGTTTAGAACCCACTAACTTTTCACCTTGCATATGCACGATATGTAGATGAGATGAGATGTCATGCTATGAAAATGCAAGACTCTTTTTCTATGCAGAGATGATATGCAAGAGTAAATAAGAAGCCTATTTATTAAAGGATTTTTTTTTATTTTTATTTTTATTTTTATTATTTTTTTTTCATATAATTTTTTTTTTCGATTTTTACCCACCCGTAATTATTGTATATATATACAAAAATACGTGAAAGTACGAGCTATGGGTAAAGTATATATGTAATATATACACGCCCCCTATACTTAGCGTGTGCTATGTCCTCAGAGCACTAAGAGCGAGGAAAAGACATAGCTCGTGCTAAGCGTAGGAGAGCCAAAAAGGTGTAGAAATCATCTCGCCCCCCCTATACTTAGGCTATGGAAGCCTAAGTAAAGAAGAAGATCAAAAAAATGGGGCAGATGTGGGAAAGATGGGAAATGGATGAATATATACATGCGGGCATCGGTCCCCCCTATACTTAGGCTCTGGTTAGCCTAAGTATAGGACAGAAGGGAGTATGAGGACCGATGTGATCTGGAGGATGTACAATGAATCGACTCAGGTGACCTCTCCCCCCTATACTTAGGATTTGGTCATCCTAAGTATAGTCTGAGATAATGATTCGATGATGTGGGGATGGGTTACTAGAATCGTGGAGGTAGAGGATAGGATATACAGGAAGAATGATATGTACAGATGAGTCGGTCTGAATCTTTCGAGATGCTGCAGATGGCTAGAGTTCACTGCTGCAAGGTTTCATACGCGGCTTGAGATTTATCTGCTGTATTTGTCTCGCGTATGAATACAATCTTCTCCACATGGACTAACTGTTCATTGGATTCGACGAAGTGCTTCAATAGCTGCCCATTCACTAGGAATGTCGGTGCGTCATCTGCGAGATCTGAGATCTCGACACATCCACTATCATGCACCGTTCGGACAACGAATGGTCCCGTCCACTTGGACTTTAATTTGCCTTGGAAAGTCTTCATCCTGGCATTGAACAACCATACCTTCTGTCCAGGAACAAAGGTCTTTCGTCTGATATATCTATCGTGCCAACGCTTTACCTTGTCCTTGTACACCACACTGTTGTCGTATGCTCGGTTTCTGACTTCCACAAGCTCATTCAGATCCATGTCTCTCTGTTTTTGGCCCAGGTGTGTGTTCCAGTTAACTTTCTTTATTGCCCATTCTGATTTGTGCACTAACTCTGCGGGCAAATGGCACGGCTTTCCGAAGACCATTCGGAATGGGGAGGTGCCTAACGGTGTCTTGTAAGCCGTCCTATACGCCCAGAGGACTTGATCCAAGATCTGAGACCAGTCCTTCCTGTCTGGGCGAACAAGCTTTTGCAATATGGATTTCACCTCCCTATTCGACACCTCAGCCATACCATTGGTTTGTGGGTGGTAAGGACTAGCGACACGGTGTTCGATGCCGTAGTCCTTCAGGAGTTTCTTCACCTCCCGATTCACAAAGTGGCTACCCCCATCTGATATCATTATTTTGGGGATCCCGAACCTAGAGATTATGTGCTCTCTGATAAATTTACAGACAGTCTTGCTGTCTGCGGCTCGGGTCGGGATAGCCTCCACCCATCTGGACAGATAGTCAACCGCAAGAAGGATGTATTCAAACCCGTGGCTGACAGGGAATGGGCCCATGAAATCGATGCCCCAGGCGTCAAAGACATCACAAATGATGACCGGCTGCATTGGCATCTCATCCTTGGAACCAACGGTTCCTCCCATTCTCTGGCAGACTGGACACGACTTCGCGAAGGTGGTGGCATCACGAAAAAGAGTCGGCCAGTAGAAGCCACACTGAAGTACCTTCCATGCGGTCCTCTTCCCGGAGTGGTGTCCTCCTACCTCTAAGCTATGGCATAAAGAAAGGACACTCTGGTATTCCTCTTGAGGAATACAACGTCTCCAGACACAATCCGGTCCTTCAAAGAAAAGGATCGGATCCTCCCAATGGTAGTGTCTAGCGTCCGACTTGAGTCGGTCGATTTGGCTCTTGGGCCACTCCTCGGGAACTTTCTTGGAGACAAGATAGTTCACGATATTGGCGTACCATGGGAGTGAGTCGATAACAAAAATCGACTCGTCAGGGAAGGAGTCTCGAATTGGTGAATCCTCGGAAGTATTAAGATCTTCGAGACGAGAAAGATGATCGGCCACTACGTTCTTCTTACCAGGTTTATCACGGATATCCAAATCAAACTCCTGGATAAGTAAAATCCAACGAAGAAGACGTGCCTTTGCGTCCTTCTTCTCCATTAAATATCGCAGTGCCGTGTGGTCTGTGAACACGGTTACCTTGGATCCGATTAAGTGGGATCTGAACTTGTCTAAGGCAAACACTACCGCAAGCATTTCCTTTTCGGTAACTGTATAGTTACGCTGAGCAGAATCAAGCACTTTGCTTGCGTAGTGAATTGCAAACGGGACGCCATCTCTTCTTTGTCCCAATACAGCCCCAACAGCGTAATCTGAGGCATCCGTCATGATCTCAAAAGGGAGAGACCAATCTGGGGCTTGCAAGATGGGAGCGTCCATGATCATTCCTTGTAACAGCTTAAAGGCCTCAAGACACTTGTGATCAACAATAAACTCCGCGTCTTTGCCTAAAAGCTCAGTTAGCGGTCGGGCAATCTTAGAAAAATCCTTTATAAATCTCCGATAAAATCCGACATGCCCGAGGAACGACCGCAACTGCCGTACGTTGGTTGGTGGCTGGAGTCGTCTGATCACGTCCACCTTGGCAGGGTCAACCTCCATTCCTCTCTTGGAGATGACATGCCCCAACACTATGCCCTCCATCACCATAAAGTGACTTTTCTCCCAAGAGAGCACCAGATTGACCTCACAACATCTTTTTAGGACTCGGTCCAGATTCCTAAGGCAGGAATCAAAAGAGTCGCCGTGGACCGAGAAGTCATCCATGAAGACTTTCAGGAATTCGCCGACCATTTCGGCGAATACAGCAATCATGCACCTTTGAAAAGTACCTGGAGCATTGCATAACCCAAAAGGCATGCGCCTGAAAGCATAGGTACCAAAGGGGCATGTGAACGTGGTTTTTTCCTGGTCCTCTGGAGCTATGGCTACTTGATTGTAGCCCGAGAACCCATCAAGGAAGCAGAAGAATTCTTTTCCCGCTAATCTTTCTAAGATCCGATCAATGAATGGTAAAGGGAAATGATCCTTCTTCGTCGCGGCATTCAAGCGTCTGTAATCCACACAGACGCGCCACGACGTGGGTACTCTCGTCACGATCTCCTCTCCGTCCTCGTTGGTGGTCGTCTGAATTCCCGACTTTTTCGGGACAACATGGATTGGGGCCACCCACTTAGAGTCGGAGATTGGGTAAATGAAACCCGCGTCGCACCATTTTTCTATCTCTTTTTTCACCACTTCTCGTAAATTTGGATTCAACCGGCGTTGGAATTCACGAGAGGGTTTGGCTTCATTCTCCAAATATATATGGTGCGAACACAGAGCGGGATTTATCCCGTGGAGATCGGAAATGCTCCAGCCTATTGCCTTGCGGTTCTTCTCCAGGATCTCTAGCAAGCGAGATTCCTGCTCCTCGGTCAATTGCGAACTGATAATGACCGGGAATTTCTTGTCTTGGCCCGCAAGGAAGGCATACTTCAGAGTTGTGGGTAAAGGTTTGAGCTCAGGGATGGTATGATCGTCTAAGAAGTCTGGCTCAATCAAATCTGGTTCGGTGTTGGAAGTGGCTGGATCCTGTTCTGTAGTGGCTGCCACCAAGCTTGGCTCTGGAGTCGGATCGTCAAAGGTCTCCATGCAATCGGCAAACGCCTCGTCCGACTCGTCTTCCTCATCTTCCGATTGTCCTAAGGAGGTAAGGACTGACAGGCCCACTTGGGCCTCTATGTCATCGAAGATGAAGGGCGATGCAGGCTCAGAGCTGTACTCGTTCCTGAGGATCTCGCAGACTGATTCATGCACTGGATCATCTTCAAAGGAGATGGACGCTTCGGTGCTGGCTGGGTTCTGTCTCCATGGCCCAACTAAGTCTACATGCTCTCGGTCTGTTTCGATAGAAGAGTACTCGGTGCTGGATTCGGAGTCTGGTCTCTGCCATCTGGTTTGCTTCATCTCTAGTTCCTCATCTCCGCCTGGAGTTTGGAACTGAATTTTCCCATTCTTATAATCGAATAAGGCCCCTGCTGTTCTGAGGAAGGGCCTACCCAAGATAATCTGGGAATCTCTCCAATTACGAGGGGTTTCCATATCAAGGACAGTGAAGTCCACCAGGTATTCTTGCCCCTCGACTTTGATCACAATGTTCCTTAACTCTCCTTGGGACCTCTTAGTTGATTTGTCTGCAAACTGAAGAATAGCTCTAGATTTCCTAAGAGGTCCGAGATTTAGCCGCTCATAGAGGGTCGTGGGCATCAAATTGATCGAGGAACCATTGTCCAGGAGAGTGCGTGCAAACGCGATGTTATCAACATGACTCACTACATAGTGTGCACCCATGTCTCTTCGTTTCCGCGGAAACGAGTTCTTTACTGCACAAGTCGTGGCTACTGATAGAACGTGTTTCTCAACACGGCTTTTGGTCTTCCTGCTAACCCTAGTAGGTGTGCATCTCACCTTAAGGTATTTTTGGAATGCAGGGGTCATCTCCACGAACTTGTCAAAGGGGATTGTGACCTTGATGTGTTTGTTACAAAACTCGGCCATCTCAGGGTCATCTTTTTGGATTTTTGTGTTTTTCTTCTTCCCACCCTAGAGAGCTTGGGGGAAAGGGATTATTAACTCAGGTTCTGGAACTGAAATATCTTCATTAGCTGCTGAAACTGAGTTTTGAACACGACTCTGACTCGGACTTTTGTACAGACTCTGACTCTGACTCTGACGAAAGGGAAAATGCTTGGGCGAAACCGGTGATGCTTCTTCCGCTTCTTCTGGCTGGTCCTCCTCAGATGGAGGTGCGGGCTCATCGGTGTCATCGGACTCTGGATGACTGCGGGGCTGGTGCTTCGAGGACTCAGATGTCCTCTTCTTCTGCTGGTGGTGGTGCTCCTCCTTTTCCTCCTCCGAATTCTCCTCAGGTCGAACTTCGGAGGTTCCTTCCTGTTGTGCCCGTGCCCGATCAGGTATGGTCACGGTCCTTCCGCTCCTGAGGGACATATGATTAACATTATCGTACGAAAGGATCTCATGTTCAGATAAATAATTATCTGAATAGTATACCTGATCTCGGGGTCGGTTCTGGCCCTGATGCAGGCTGTTTGGGTTGGCCTGAACCTGTGCGGGAATTGGGGTCCTTGGCGCCATTTGTTGGTCCTGGGCACGAGAAACCCGATTGATGTCGGTTCTCATATCCAAGTAATCATTCTGTATCTGTTGGACCCTATCAGACAGGGTCTGGATCGCCAAGGTGAGTGACTCCAATTCGGTGGGCTGGGCTTGCTGCGGTGTTGATGCCGTCCTAAATTGGCCCTGCTGGCCATGCCGATACTGCTGCTGATGGAACGGTGCTGGCCCCTGCTGGGATGTACGCTGCTGCGGCTGGTACCCATGATCTGGCCTGGACTGGTATCGCGGGACTGTGACGGGCCTGGTCTCTTGGTAAACTGGGGTGGGGCGGTGTGCCTGATCCTTCCCCATCTCGATTTGCCGGACTAGTGGGTCCCGGCTATACCAAAGCCCGTTAATCTCATATACAGGCGGAGGCTCCTCGTACTCTGTCTCAACTGGTGGGGGTGCATGATGGTTCTGCTGGGTGTAAGTCTGATCCCAGCTGCTCTGAGACCCCGGTGCCTGTTCCTGTACAAGATGGACTCGATGTACAGGCACAGGTGATGCAGAAGGGGTGGGTAGCTTAATCTTGGCTACCTTTTCAGAGAGTTCCTCCACCTTCTTGGGAAGGCTCGAAAGAGACTCCATCTCCGCGACTCTCTTGTGGATCTGCTCGACCATAGTAAGCTTGTCTGCAATCATCCCCATGCTGGGGATGAGGTCCTCAGTCAGATCTGCAACAGTCCTTCTAGTTGTCTCATTGGATAAGATTGAGGGAGACAACTGATAGGCCCTTGTGGCCTGTGACCTGCCGGTTTCTGCCATCTGCTCTAGGATCTTCCATACAGCATGCTCGTTCTTGTTCAGATAGCTTCCTCCACAGGCGGCACTGACTAACCCCTGCATTTCTGGGGTTAATCCACAGATCAAGGTCTGGACTAAGATCGCCTTTGAAATGCCGTGGCAGGGGCATTTCTGTACTAAGTCATTGAACCTATCCCAAGCCTCATGGAACGGTTCGCAGGCTCCTTGAGCAAAGCTGGCGATCTTTGTTCTCATCTGATTAGTTCTACTGAGAGGGTAGAACTTCTTTAAGAAAAGGTCCTTGAACTGCATCCAGGTAGTACATACCACCCCTAAATTTTTCAGCCAATGAGCAGCCTTATCACCTAAGGCAAAAGGGGTGGCCTTCAGCCGAATATAATCTTGGCCAATATTGGGGTGGCTAAGATTGTTGCACACTAACTCGAAGTCACGGAGGAAAGTGTATGGTTCTTCATTAAGGTTTCCGTTGAACTTCGGGAGCAGACTAAGGAAGTGGGGCTTCAACTCAAATGCCTGGGCGGGAACTGCGGGTGCCAACCAGTTCTGAATCTCGTTCTCCGCCGGGTTATAGGTATCGACCATTGGTTGGTCGATTCCTTCTGCTGCTATGATTTGTCCCATCCGTGCAGTGAGATCTGCATTCCTCTGTTCGGCATCAGCAAGGCGGGCAAGAATCTGTTTGATTTGTTCCTCATCTGGTGGAACTTTCGGCGGCATCTTGTCCTCTAGTTCTGGGGATTGGAAAATAAGACCGGTGTTAGAGGGCAAATCAAGGAAGGGATTACCGAGGCAATGATCTTCCTCGGTAATCTCGGAGGAGATAAAAGGGTTGGTTTGAGAGTAACCACCCTGAGCATGTGGGAACCAGGACTCAAGAGGGTCATGAGTCCTGGGTGGTCCAAGGTGCGCTCGGACCGAGGAAGACGAGTTACTTGGGGGACTCATAGAGAGATCAGTGAATAGTGTTTCGAGATCTCCCAAATCACTCATCTTGATGAGGGAAGAAGATAGGATTTTACTCCTACCTGAAGCAAGCAATAAGAACAATCCAAGACCCTGGGTTCACACTCAACACAGTGAAGGACTCAAAGTTGAGTCCAATTTATCTTGTAGTTTTTAAGTGTGATATTCAAGCAAAAGTAGCAAGGATTACACGGCCTAAAGGAAAGTCGGCTTAGAGCCGGATGCGTCTTTCCTGTTTATCCTGTCGCCTAAGATACCGCCGATCCTCCCTTTCTTTGCTCCTATCCGGAGTGGGGACTCAATGACGTGCCCCTATCTACCTGCACTGAGGCGGAGGCTGACAAAGTTTTTAGGCCTTGTCGCAGAGTACCGCTGGTTCGCCCCTATCTACCTGTGAGGGCGGAGGCTACTTGGTACTTGTCAAAGAGTTTAAAAATATCCCACTCGTGATACTTGCTAAGATCAGTTGGCTCGTGATATGGAAGGCGGGGATTTGGGCTCTGCCTTAAAGTGTTCACACACACTCAAGTACCCTCACTCAGCCTGAATACAAGGTCGGGGATTAATCTCCCGCAAACAATTTTCAGATTTTATTCCTTTTTTTTTGGTCAATACTGTTAGCAGTCCCGATCAAAGTTAAGTTATCACTGCAATTAGTCCACCACAAAGCACGCCTATCGGACAGTCCCAATTTCCTTTTTAATTTAAGTGAGAAAATCAGGGGGGGAAATCGAGAAAAGCCGATGCAAGTTGAAATCGATGATGCGTATGCTGAGTAGAGAATACTTACAGTGATCCTTTCGCTTTTTATGCAGGATGCAATACAGAATTGAAAACTTTACTCTATATGCAAATGCAAACGATGAAAAGCCGCTCCTAGACAGGCAGTTCTATTAGCGTGAAGAACAGTTTAATTTGAACTATGTCCTGCGGTCTAGGTGCGTCTTTTATGTGTAATGTGTGGTCCTATTGATTACGAGCACAAACAAATCCTAGAGTGACTCGAGGAGCCGCTAGTGCAAGCTAAGTTACAATTCACCCACACAGCACACGGGACACGGTTTCCACTATCTTTACACACGCGAGATCCCGAACGGGAACCGCTGGAAATGATGCGAAAAAATGTGGAAAATTATTGAAATTACAGGTTCTCTCAAATCCCTCAAACAAATTCCAATGCGTGATCCTCGAAGCGTCTTCGACTCCGGTGTCCCTCGCACAAAAACAAGTTGAGGTCAGATAAAGAACGACACCAAAAATTGCAAAAATTTAAAAGACAGAGAAATATTCACAAGAAAACCGGGGGTCAGACTACCCGGGGAAGGAAAATCAAACACTCAAAAATATGCTACAATTAACCTAAGCCGTGCCTCCCCGGCAACGGCGCCATTTTGATGGTCGCTCCCGCACCCTATGTTAATTCGGTTAAATTAATGGTCCAAATTACTTTTAAGTGTTCGTTGCAGTCGGATACGAGAGGGAATATCAAAAACCACTTTAATTAAATTCGAGTTAATTTCAAGCGGCAAAATTTTTTTACTTGGTGAAGTCCAAGGTCGATCTCAGGGAGGGAACTGTCTCCTTAGGTCGAATTTTAGCAAAATCCAAGTGTGAGATTTTCGGGGAATATATTTTTGGTCTTTTTCAGCTTTTTTATGCAATACACATGCAAAATCAGGCCAAATTAAATGTTAATTCAGAAAGATGGTCACATTAATTCCAAAAATTATGAAACTTGGCCAGATTATGAAATGGGATGAAATTAAGCTAACCTAATTTTTTTGGAATTTTTCGACTCAAAATAATTTTTCTGTGAATTAAATAAACAGACAGAGTGATTTTCAGTTTTTAATTTTTAATAAATATCAAATCACAATTTTTCCAAGAACTAAAATTATCCTAGGATGGTCTAATGATCAGGAACCTAGGAAAATTAACAGAACTTAAATTTATTGTGAAATGAATTAATTAAAATTAATTTAAGGAAATCACTAAACTATTTATTGAGGCCTCGTTATGCGTGCAAACGACATGCAATTTTTATGGAGTGTTGAAAATAATGTCCTTAAGCTACTGTGAATTTTTGGCGATTTTTGAAGGCACAGATAATTAATTAAAAATCAAAAGGCATCACTGGGCAAAATATGACACAAATGAACCAATTAATTTATTAATAATTCAAGCATACCAACAAAAATCAAACACGTGTACTATCAGGTAGAGGACAAGATTCTCAACAACATGCAATTTTTTAGAATTTCAAAATGATCAAAAATGCATGCTATGGACACAAGCAAACACAAGGGTGTAAATGCAATACTGGAAAATAAAATTTCAATAAGTAAACGTGCTGACAGGGACGAAAATGCAATTACCAATAATATGCAGGACGTCTATGCAATTGTTCCACAAGACACGTGCTCCTCACGTGGTGTCTACTTCACAGGGACCTTTTCGCAATTTGTGAAAGCTCCAGGGGCGTCTGTGCAAATAACCCAGGCCGCACGTGCTCCTCACGTGGGGCGACCTAGGTTCGGAGGGCGTCGGAGGCTCGGAGCGAGGCTCAGGTCTTCTGGAGGTTCGGCTCAGCTTCGATCCAGCTTCGGGTCACCCGAGCCTAGGCTTGGAGGCCGAGGCTCGGATAAGGCGACGTGGCGGCCTGAAGGCCCTTGGATCAAGATGGATCCAAGGGAGGTCGATGAAGACGCGTGGCGGCTTGTGAGGCGTCCGATCCGAGGGGTGATCAACGGTCGCGGACGAGGGCGGCAAAGTGGACACGTGGAGGGGCGAAGACCGTTCGATCAGAGGATCGAACGGTTGCTGCTCCTTCTTCTCTATCAATCCTCCGCCGCCTGCGGAGGAGAGGGCTGCGCTCCGGTGAAAGCAGCCGAGCTCCGCCTCGGTCGTCAAGCTCCGGTGGTGAGCTTCGTCAGCTCCCACCTTGCTCGGAAGAGTCGTCAGTGCGCGGCGAAGGCTCCGGTGGTCTCTGGATCCCTGGAGGAGGGCTGGAGCTCGGTGTCGATGAAGCTCTAAGAGAGCTCCGGTGAGGCTCCGGCCAATGATCAAAGGAGTACCTGCAAGTGTTAGACGTATAGCCGAGGCTCGTGCGTGCGTTTGTGGAGAAGTGGTGCTGGTTGGCGAGGCCTAAGGCGTCGTGAGGTGGTCGGGCGACGTTGCTCCGGCCAAGCGGCGGAGCTGGAGATCGATGGACGGTGGAGTGGAGCGTCTGAAGATGCGGAGGGGTCAGCGAGGATGAGAGCTCCGACGCGGAGCTCGGCGGAGTGAAGGCGAGGCGTGAAGATGATCGTGGACAGAGAATAAAATCGGAGAAGATGAAGGGAAAAGAAGAAAACGATCGGAGGAGAGATGGAGGGGATTACCTGGGGATTGGGGCTCAGCTTTGAGCTCCAGGTCGTCGCTCAAGAGGTCGGTAAAGCCCCGAGCTCAAGCAGCTACGCGGAGGGCGGTTGCGACACGGCGGGGGCACCGTGGATCTCGCCGGAGAAGAAGGGCTGTCTTCGCTCAAGGAATCACTCAATTCCTGTCACAAATCGAAGGTTCCGAGCTCTAGGTTCCTCTCTGGAGTGGCGGATGGGGATGAATGTGGCCGGAGAGGGGGTATTTAAAGGATGAAGGTGACGGTCTGGCTGGGTGGATGGCGAAGTTGGTGGTTGTCGTGGGGCGAGTGTGGCGGAGATGGTGGTGTTTGAGGGAGCTTGCGAGGGAGAGGGATGAGTGGGGTGTGTCGTGGGGAGGTCAGCGGCCGGCGAGGGTGGCTGACGTGTGCCCAAAAAAAGAAAGGGGGCGCCCCTCCCGCAAGGCAGAGATCGTGGGAGAGAGGGGCGCCCGAGGTAGGAGACGAAGTCTCCACCGTTGGATCTTGTGATCCAACGGTGGGGACCGAAGCGAGATGGAGCGGTTACGATGAGATCTGGGATGCCCAGATGAGGGGTTATGAGAGCGCCACGTGGCGCGTTTTGGCGAGGCGCGAGCGGATGGCTCAGATGAAAGGGTAGGGTTGATCTGAGGGTCGAGATTCGCTGGAAGGTGGGCGGCTGTGATGAGAGGATCGGGGGCGCGATCGAGCGGCGTAGATGCCGCCACGTGGCTCGCTGAGAGCACGGCGCTAAGGGACGGTGGAGATGAGGTATGGGATTTGATCCTACGGTCCATATGAAGGGCGTGCGTGGCAGCGGCTCGGCCGTTGGATCAGGATGGCCATCTAACGGCGGAAGGCGCGGGCGGATCAGACAAAGGGCAGCGGGCCGCGTGGCGCAATCAGAGTGCGCCACGTGGCCTGCTGTGAATGGTTGGAGGGGAAAACACGTGTAGAGAGAAGAGGAAGCCGAATTTGGAAAAACTCAAAACATGAAAGTTGTAGATCTTGATGAGATCTACAAGTTTCATGTTGACCAAAGACGGAGATGAGGTCACATATAATACATAAATACAAAGATACATAAATATACATATGTAGTATACAAAATGACCCAAAAACCCAAGTTTCTCATACAAGCTCCAACTTCGATGAAATTAGTCTCATTTTGAAGGTCTTTTAATATATAGTATTCTAAGAGTGAGTAGACCTAATTCAGGGTTTGTATGAGGGCTTTATTTGTGTTTTAATGTACAAGGATTCTTAGGCTATTTGGGCTATTTTACAAGGGTGATTTTTAGCAATCTTCCCTATATTATTAAGAAATATATACATATATTATAGAGAAGAAGTTATTTTGATGAAGAGGTATTTTACAGGGGATTTTTGGCTTCTTACTTAAATGCAAATGAGCTGCTAAAATGCATGAATTATGGATGCATGCATGAGTGTTATTTATGCAAGATAAAAGGAAATATGCCTCTATTTTCTCGGGAACAAGGCTCTATTTTTGACTTTTGGAGTGATGAATAACAGATTCATCACAGCTCGCGATTGCCCGTGTAGCAGTGAGGAGGGGGTGGTCGGACCATTGATCCGGCGACTTTGCGCCGCCGTGCTCCGCCCCGTGCAGGAGCTCGAGCCACAGGCCTTGGCGACCTTCGAGGCAATGACCAGGAGCTGCCTAAGCTTCATCACAGCCTTCCACTCCACCCAGGTAGCATTCTAGCTCGCCTATTTAGCGCAATTTCTTGTTTCCCCCAAATCTTAGTTCCGCCGAGTTCCTTTGATTCCGACCATATCGCGTATCTTTTCGATCATCGGGACACACTGCCACCTTCGCCATCCCTCCACACACATTCTCCGCCCCTTCGTTCAACCCAGCTCGCACAGGAGCTGGGATTCGAGTTCCACCATCCGTCGCTCGCCGGAGCTCGCTCGCCCCGACCCACAGTTCACCTTCACGCCGCTTCATCGGGTCGAGGCACTTTGCCCTCGACCCGCGAAGCTTCTGGGTTATTTTGCAGGTCACGAGGAGGCCTTCTGAGGCACCCTCACATCCAGGCCAGGAGCTTCCCTCCGCCGTCCTCGCCGGAGCCCCTCCAGGGCTCGGTTGGGCCATCGGAGGCCACCACCAGCTGCGGGGCGTCATCGCCAACCTTCTCCGATCATCAGAGGCAGCTGAGGAGGCCCACAGCTCACGCACGAGGCCGGCGAACCTCGTCGGCCACCTGTTCTTCGAGGGTCCTCCATCACCGTCTGATAGCCCTCGGAGCTCCAGTTTCAATCGTCACCGCCCATTCATCGAGGAGCTGACACCGTTGATCATCTCGAGGCTTCATCCGGACCGTTAGCTCAGAGGAGAGAGGCACCAGCACCTGAGGCCGTTCGATCGTCCACGTGCCCTCCTCTGCGCCGTCGATCGGCCCACGTGCGGAAGAGGAGAGAGGCGCCAGAGACCAGAGCCGTCAGATCATCTACGTGGCGCACATCCAGCCGTCGACGTAATAAAGGGGTAAATTACCTTAGGCCCCCTCGTAGTTTCTGCTTTACGTGTCAGTCATGTAAATAATTTAGGTCTTTTATTTACGTAGGGTTGATTGCACATTGGACCTCGTGCTCTTTAGTATTTGCATTTATGCCCTTGTATGTGTGAGCCACGTGCTTCGTCACGTGTTTGTCTGGTGTATTTGCAATATTAATCCTGTAGTTCTGGATGTTTGTTAATGCATAGATACTTTCTGGTATTTGCACTTATGCCCTTGTGAACGTTTTATTTGCACATGTGCGTCTTTTGAGTGGGTTATTTGCAACATAGCCCTTGGACGTTTTGGTACGAGTTACCAAAAGGTCCTAGGACTTGTTTTTATTACCAGAAGGTCCCTGAGTGCCCCAGGCACGCGCCACACACGTGACTTGCTGGGAAAATTGCACCTAGACCCCCAGATCTTCGGGTATTTGCACTTTGGTCCCTGTGCACAGTGCCCTCTTGTTATTTTTGAATAAAATATCAAATCACCTCCAAATCTAACGAAAATTTGACACATGGCCCCTGCCATGGTGTAGGATTTTTGTAGATTTTTGAGGACATTTTCTGATCTTGTTTGCTATTTTTAAAAATTCAAAAACATCTATTTTTGGCACTATTTAACTTGAAAAATCACAAAAAAATATAAAAACCCCCCTAAAAATTCTATGAAAATTAGGTACTGTTTCTTGTGTGTTGTTTGATTTTCCAGCCAATTTTGGCTATTTTTCATTGAGTAAAAACCCTAAAAATTTAAAAACACCTAAAAACTCATAAAAATTATAATAAATAATCTAAAAACCCAAAAACAATAATTTTGGTGCTCCAATTTTCCTTATTTTCTCTAGTTTACAGGAAAATTACCTCCAGGTCCCTCTGAGATCCTTAGATATTTTATCTTTGGGTTTTGGGCCTGGCTGGACAGTACCTTGTCTTTCCAGTACTGTTTTATTTTTAGAAAATAAAATACATCTTATAAAAATCCCAAAAATTCACCAAAAACACTAGAAAACCTAAAAAACATAAAAACATTTTTTCTTGAATTTTTGCTTGATTTTTGATGCATTAAATAAATTGTGAAAGTGTGCTTGTTTTTGTGCTTCTTTTATTTTCTTCACATTTAAAAATCCAAAAAAATTTAAAAACGATTAAAAACCACTAAAAATGTTTTCCCTTTTTCTCTGATTTGTTGACTACTTCGTAGGCCTTTGGCCAACCCGTGCTCCTTGTGTTCGACCCTGGGTGCTATACCAGGTTAATCTCATAGCGGGACCGCTTGCTTTGTCTTGTTTGATCTTTGATTTATTTAGTGGTCTGATTTTTTTTTGATATACTTAGTCTGAGTGATTGAGGTCGCAACGACCTATATTTCTGTACCTTTACCTCTGTCATTCGGACGGTTATCAGAATGGCGCCGTTGCCGGGGAGCACGGCTTAGTAGTCGTTTTTAGCTTTTTCCGCGACTTTTCGAGTTTCGCGGCTTTTTGTATAGAATTTTTGTAGATATATTTTTCTCACATTCTCTGATAATAACTTTAGACTGACCACTTTTCTCTCTGTTTCTTGCGAGGGCCCGGGGAGCGAGGGCGGCATTCCTAGGAGCGCCGGTGCACCCGAGCGAAGCGGAGGCGGCTCCCTTCTACACGGAGCCGCAGGAGAGAGCGAGAGAGAGAGAGCTGAGTGGGTGAGGATAGTTTAGGGATATTCTATTATTGTTGTAATAATACAGGGACTTGAACTCTTGGACTGCTTGGACACTTCTACCGTAGCGGGTCTGTTTCGCCGAGCACCGGTGTGCTCGGGGGACCCTTTAGGACCTTAGCGGTTTTTCGCGGTTTTCTCGCGGCTTTCTTTTTCTTTCTTACTGCCTTTCCGGTGTTTACGCGGTTTTTGATCGAGCCCCTAGCTGTAGGATTTTCTGGTGATTGTGTCGTAGTTAGTAGGATCCACACACCTAATTGATTATCTGTTCCCATAGATCGTTAATTGGACCTACTGAAATCAATTAATAAAAATAACCGACTCATTTGCCTTCGCAGCCTACGTGCCGCAGCCCGTCCTGTAAAGCGCTTCTCCTACCCCCGTTGTGGCGGGCAAGGGAGGGACGGGCCAAAACCGGACTCTTTGGCTTGGAGGTCGGTGACCGGTTAGACGGTTCTGCGCTAGGAATTGCTCATCTAGGACTCGGTTTTTCCCGCTTGCATCATTTAGGTAGTTTATTTCCTGTCTTTAAATTCTGCGCGGATCACTTGCATGTAGAGTGCTGGAGACAAGGTACGCATTTCTATCTCAGCATGCATCATTGATTTCTCGCGCATCGGCTTTTTTGTCTTCTCCCCCCCGTTTTCGGACTAAATAATCAGGAGAACCGAAAAATTCGTTAGGCCTTTTGTTTGCTTTGAAAAATATTAAAAAGAAAAACAATAAAATCGGGACTGCTAATCATACTTGATCTTAAAAACTGCTCACCCTAAAAACTTTGTCTTGGGGAGAGCAACCCCCCTCATTGTATGGTTTGGATGCGCGAGAGAGTGACCCGCACCCTAGGTAGAGCCTCCCGGTGCTAGACCCGACTGATTACCGACTTTTCCGTGTGGGCCAGTCGGTTGGGATAGCATCGGATATCCTAACAGGTCACGTAAGCGCTCTGATATTTTGTGTGTTCACCAAAATAAAATAGACAAGATAATTTGACCGAACTTTCACGGTCTTCAGCTCGCGTTGCGTTGGTGAACCGGGGGTTTGTTTTTTATCATAGTTGATTCCAGATCTCATCCGCCTTACTCGCCAGATCAAGATGATGGGTAGACGCTCTCTTAGGCAGCCTCTGGCTGCACCGCTTTCGGGCACGTCTACCCGATCATCTAGGTTGGCCCGCGAGAGCCGAGACCAGCTCTCCGAGCCCGAGTACGATTCCGCCCTGTTCCCCCTCGACCCCCTTTCTTCTGGTATTGAGAGACATGAGCCCGAGGAGAGATTAGCAGATTTGACAGCACCTGAGTTGGGCTCATTTGATTTTGCAGACGTCATTATGGCCGGCAGTTCAGACGATCACTCCAGAGGTCCACGAGGAGACCAGCATGTTGTATTTGACCAGGGAGCGATCAACTCCACCCTGATCGCATCACTAGAGACAGTTCAGCAGCAGTTACGCGATCAGGGGGCATTCATGATAGAGATGAGGAGAGAGTTGGAGAGGCTCAGAGCAGAGCGAGACGAGCAGAGCGAGCCTGAGGAGATGCCTGATGCAGAGGCCGCAGCCGCAGCAGCAGCAGCAGCCGCTGCCGCCGCCGCGGCAGCCGCCGCGGCAGGAGGACCACCACAGCCGATGCGGGCGTTACACACCCCCGGATCTACTCTGATGCATCACTGGGTGGTAGTGCCAGCGATCGTGGGGGACTTCAAGTTCCCCCCGAACACCTTGCAGTTACTGCCCCGTTTCCACGGACTAGCCACTGAGGAGCCCCACCTCCACCTCCAGGAGTTCTTGATGATCTGCAGCACTGTCCACGATCGCCACGTGGACCAGGACACGATCCGGATGATAGCCTTCCCTTTTTCACTGGCAGATAGAGCAGCCACCTGGCTGAAGCATCTAGGGAAGTTTGTCTACACTTGGGAGCAGCTCCGCACCGAGTACTTGAAAAAGTACTATCCACTCGGGCGGACGAATGCAGCGAGGGCCCTGATCAGCAACTTCTCCATGTTCCCCAACGAGCAGTTTCACGAGGCTTGGGAGAGGTTTCGAGAGCTCCTAGACAGATGCCCGCACCACGACATCTCCAAGCCGAACCTAGTTCAGAGCTTTTTCAGCGGGTTGACACCAGAGCTTCAGGGTCTGGTGAACGCTTCTTGCGGCGGGTCCTACTTTGCCAAGGACCACGATCAGGTCTGGGCCATCTACGAGGAGATGTCCGAGAACTACATGGTGATGTCTCAGACCAGATTGTATACTCAGAGACCCCAGCCACAGCAGCCAGGACCCGTGCAGTACCAGCGGATAGCACGGGTAGATGCAGGTCCATCCAGTTCATCCGCAGTCGCAGCAGCACAGGCAGAGTCATCCGCTGTGGACATGGGTATCATCAGTGAGAAGTTGGACCGCATGGAGCTGATCGAGAAGAAGCAGTGCCAGAGTATCACGCAGATGGAGCAGATGGCACAGGTCTTGAGCGACATGAAGACACAACTCATGTGTCTTCAGGAGGCACAGACGGCTTCTCAGCCCCGTCTTCAGTCGCGAGGCGACGCCGGCAGCAGCAACAGCTCGTCCCAGCGCTCCAGCACCCCAGTGCAGCCTAGACAGGTTCACCTTGTACAGGCGGAGCCGTACCAGCAGCCGCAGCCCACCTACCAGTCCCCACCATCTCCAGAGATGCAGATGGTGCTCTACCAGCCGGATCAGCCTCTGGCAGTACTCCCACCAGCCCGCTTCGATGCAGAGCCGTTGATGGATGTCAACGGGATTTGGTATGACCGCCCCCAGCCTGGGATCCGACGAGACCATCCCGGATTCAGGTGGGGGAGTGGTGGTGCACAGTCCCAGCAGCAGCCGTCAGGACAGGGAGGGCAGTACTCCCAGCAGAGAGACCAGCACCAGCCGCAGCAGCAGCCCCCAGCATATCAGCAGCACCAGCCATCATCCTACGGTCCTCGTCCCTATCAGCAGCAGGGACAGTCAGGGAGACGTGAGCAGCAGGCTCACCCGATGCAGCAGCAACACCCGTCCTCATATCCCTCTTACCAGCACCATCAGCAGCAGTTCCAGCAGCCTCACCCACAGAGAGGCTACCCGTCGGGCTCCCACGAGAGCCCCGCTTTGGATGACATCGCCCGCCTCCTCACGGACCAGCAGGCCACATTCAGACGGGAGATGGACGAGTTCCGCCAGGAGATGCGGGACCTGGTGAGAGGGAAGGCCGCCATACCAGCCCAGATTGAGCCGAATCCGAACAGTCTTAAGAGGAAATCTGAGCAGGTAGTACATACTGAGTTAGCCACTCCTAGTGACCCGTTTGATGATACATCTTCGGATTTATTTGATGCTGATTTTGTCACACTTAGGAGCGGTAGGACCCCAGTAGGCGGCGGCGCCTCATCTGAGCTTCACCACGAGGACACTCTAGAGGCGCCACATGAGGAGGAGGAGAGCGGTACTGAGGCCGCTCCAGACGATGACGGTGGCACTGATGCCACCAAGGATGCTGATCCCACCGGCGGTACTGAGGCCGCCGCTTCACCTGTTCGAGGAGGTGGTACTGATGCCACCCGTTCAGCCGAGCCAGCCCGCGGTACTGATGCCGCGCGACGTCTACCAGCAGCAGCAGCAGAGCCAGCCCGTGGTGGTACTGAGGCCACCGGTGTTTGTACAGACAGAGATGTTATTTTTCCTCGTGTTCATGTATCTCGGAACTCTGCTATGAATAAAGGAAAAGGTTTACTTTCTTCTGGTCCCACTGTGGTGCATGATGTATGTGTGGATCCGGTCCTTGAACCGCTTAGACCTTTTCCTAGTCCTTCATCTGAGAAGGACCCAGTGATCCCCTTCCCTAGAGCCCTTCAGATGGGGAAGGGGAAGAAAAAAGAAAATCCCAAAAAGAGAGAGCTTGAGGAGTTCAGCCAGAGCATGATTGATCGATTTCACATCCAGCTGACTCTCCAGGAGGCTTTGCAGCACATCCCCCTTCTCTAGCATTCTTTGAGAGAGAGGACTACAGTCAGGAGGAGGAGGAGGAACCACACTTCAGAGATCCATGTGCTGACGAAAGCCACGTGTTTTGCGATCCAGAACCGACTGCCAGCCAAGAGGCCAGATTCAGGGGCCCCGTATGTCAGATGCCAGATTAGTGAGCAGAGGTTCGACCGTACTCTTCTAGATAGCGGATCGTCGATTAACCTTCTTCCGGCAGCCCTTCTCGACCGCTTCGAGTTGGGCACTCTTCGACAGAGCAGGACAGTCCTTCAGTTCGCTGATCGATCTGTCAAGAGGCCGAAGGGGTTATTACGAGACGTTATTGTCACGATTCAGGGCCTGAAATTCCCCGTGGACTTCGTAGTGTTGGACATGGAGATCCCTGAGTCAGTGGCCGATACCCCCATCATCCTTGGTCGTCCGTTTTTGGCCACAGCCAAGGGGGTGACTGATCATGATAGCGGGAAGGTGTACTTTCGCGTCGAGGGCGAGAGTATACAAATAGATACGGTCGAGGACTACAGAGCTAGAGATAGAGCCCGCTCAGATGCGAGTACAGATTCAGAGCAGCTGACAGATGCAGAGCCAGACATCCACCAGGACTGTGATTTTGTGATCACAGACGATGAGGCAGCTTGGGCAGATCCTGTAGCACAGACCATCCTCTCATATTCAGATACAGCTGATGCCGAGATGATAGCAGAGGAGAGTTTGGAGAGCACAGCCCTGGTTCAGGATACCATAGAGGCAGCAGAGCCGGTCCTTGATCGCGACACGATGTTCAGTGATGGTGGTGCTGAGGCCACCTTGTTGTTTGGTGGTACTGATGCCACCGCGGATGATACAGATCCCTCGGATTCAGAGTCTGATTGGGCCGATTGCTATGATCAGATGCCAGACATGAGTCCAATTGAGCATACAGATGAGGAGGAGGTAGATGCAGAGCCGAGCAGAGACAGTGCAGTTGAGCAGCCTTCTCCCGATCCAGTTTGCGAGAGTACGCTTTCACTTTCCCAGGCAGATTTGGCAGACTTAGCTGCTTTCACTCAGTTCCTTCCACAGCCAGACTTGCCAGCACCCAGCATTCCAGAACGGAAGCCGCTCCCTACTTCGCTGAAGTATCGATTCCTTGTGGGCGATCCAGAGATGTACCCAGTCATCATCTCAGCCGAGTTGACTGGAGAGCAAGAATCCCGTCTGATGGGGGTTCTTGAAAAGAACCGCAAGGCGATCGGATAGAGCGTAGCGGATCTCCATGGGATTAGTCCAGCAGTATGCTCCCACCATATCTACCTTGAGGAAGGGGCAAAGCCGTCGCGTGAGTTCCAGCGGCGACTGAACCCCAACCTGAGAGAGGTCGTGATGAAGGAAATATCAAAATGGTGGAGTGCAGATTTTATTTATCCCATTTCCGACTCCAAGTGGGTCAGCCCCTTGCATGTGGTGCCCAAGAAGACGGGCATCACGACTGTGATCAGTGAGTCGGGAGAGGAGATCGCTACACGAGTACCCACCTCTTGGAGGGTCTGTGTTGACTACAGGAGACTCAACCAGGCCACCAAGAAGGACCATTTCCCCCTGCCTTTTATTGACCAGATCATTGAGAGACTGGCAGGAAAGAGCCATTATTGTTTCCTGGATGGGTATTCGGGCTACAACCAAGTGGCCATCGCTCCTGAGGATCAGGAGAAGACCACCTTTACCTGTCCCTTCGGCACATATGCTTTTCGACGCATGCCATTTGGGCTATGCAATGCCCCTGCGACTTTTCAGAGATGCATGCTGTCGATCTTTTCGGACATGGTAGGGGAGTGTTTGGAGGTCTTCATGGACGATTTCTCGGTCTACGGCGACGGATTCGATTCTTGTCTTGACTGCTTAGACCGGGTACTCCAGCGATGTATCGAGTTTCATTTGGTTCTATCTTGGGAGAAGAGTCACTTCATGGTGACTCAAGGGACGGTGCTTGGCCACATCATCTCCAACAGGGGCATGGAGGTTGATCCGGCCAAGGTTGATGTCATTAGAAAACTCGCACCGCCGTCCAATTTGAGGCAGCTACGGTCATTTCTGGGGCACGTTGGATTTTATAGGAGATTTATTCAGGATCTCAGCAAGATTGCCCGACCGTTGACTGACCTCTTGACGAAAGACACCGAGTTCCTTGTCGATGACAAGTGTCTCTCGTCCTTTGCAACTCTCCAGCAGTGTGTCATTGAGGCTCCTGTTCTCCAGCCGACTGATTGGTCTCTCCCATTCGAGATCATGACGGATGCCTCTGATTTTGCCGTGGTGGCAGTGCTGGGACAGAGGAGGGATGGAGTTCCATTTGCCATACACTATGCTAGCCGCACATTGGATTCCGCTCAGCGGAATTATACGGTCACAGAGAAGGAGATGCTAGCAGTAGTGTTTGCCCTAGATAAGTTCAGATCGTATATCATTGGATCTAGAGTGACTTTGTTTACAGATCACACCGCCATCAGGTACCTCATGGCAAAGAAGGATGCCAAGGCTAGACTGACTAGATGGATTCTTCTACTCCAGGAGTTCGATATTGAGATCAAGGATAAGCCTGGAGTCAAGAATGTGGTGGCGGATCATCTTTCCCGATTAGAGCAGCCTGAGGATTCTGAGCAGATTGATCCTATTCGAGATACCTTCCCAGATGAGGCGATCCTTGCTATCGCCTCACTCCCGTGGTATGCCGATATTGTGAACTTTCTCGTTGCAGGGAAAGTCCCACAAGATTGGCCCAGGCAGAGGCTTGAGACCTTCCTTGCGAGGGCCAAGTCCTACCACTAGGAGGATCCCATCCTTTACCACGAAGGAGGGGATAGCGTCTGGCGTCGGTGTATTCCTCAGGAGGAACACCATAGCGTCCTCACTTACTGCCACAAGTTTGAGGCAGGAGGACATCATTCTGGGAGGAGAACGGCGCAGAAAGTGCTCCAATCCGGCTTGTGGTGGCCTACCCTCTTCAAGGACTCTGATGAGTTCGTGAAGAGGTGTACTGACTATCAGAGGATGGGCACTTGTGGACAGCGTGATATGATGCCGATGCAGCCCATTCACTTCTGTGAGGTCTTTGACGCATGGGGCATCGATTTCATGGGTCCATTCCCTAAGAGTCAGGGATTTGAGTACATTCTGTTGGCCGTTGATGTGAGTCGTTGGGTGGAGGCTATCCCCGCCCGAGCCGCTGATGCGAGGACTGTTTGTAGATTTTTGAGGAAACATATCATCACGCGGTTCGGGGTCCCACGAGTTCTGATTTCTGATGGGGGATCTCACTTCATCAACGACCAGGTAAAGGCCCTTGCTAGCGAGTTCAGCATAGATCATCGTGTTGTCACACCTTACCATCCACAGACGAATGGTCTAGCTGAGGTGTCGAATAGGGAGATCAAGAATATTTTGCAGAAAGTCGTCCGCCCTGACCGAAAGAATTGGTCACAGCTTTTGGACTCGGTCTTGTGGGCATATCGGACGTCTTTCAAGACTCCATTGGGCACATCTCCCTTTCGCCTCGTTTATGGCAAGCCGTGCCATCTACCTGTTGAGCTGAGGCACAAGTCACTTTGGGCAGTTACAGATATTCTTATGGATCCAGATGGTATAGGAGACCAGAGGAGGGCAGAGTTAGCTGCCCTGGAGGAGCTTAGAGATGCAGCTTTCTCAAGCAGCCTACATTATAAGGAGAAAGTCAAGGAGTGGCATGATTCTCATATCAGCCACAAGCATTTTGAGATTGGACAGAGAGTATGGTTGTTTGATGCGAGGCTTAGATTATTTCCAGAGAAGCTACAGAGCAAATGGAAGGGACCGTTTCTCGTCAAAAAGGTGCACGACAATGGTAGTATTGATATATCCGAGTTGTCTTCTGAGAGCACCTTTCGAGTGAACGGCCAGCGGCTCAAGCCATTTCTAGATCATGAGCCGCGGGACGTTATTGTTGCCCCTATTCATTTTGTGTGAGATATGGTCTCTTGACTCACATCTTTTGCATCTCACGCCTGATTTTCACTGTTCTTCCGCCTGTATAGATCCAGTTGTCCATATCATTCTATTCTTTAGTCCCACATCCCTTTCCTCATCTTATGATTATGCTATACTTAGGGTGTACTTTACCCTAAGTATAGGGGGGATGTAGGACCTGCGGGTACTCTTTTTATTCTTTTTGCTCCTGTTTTGCTGCCTATACTTAGGGATATTTTACCCTAAGTATAGGGGGGGCAGATTCTGTATCTTCTTCACTCGGCTTTCCCTTCATGTACAGATTGCTATACTTAGGATCAGTTAATCCTAAGTATAGGGGGAAACCACCGAGTTCCTCTCATTCTATTCATTTATTCGTTTTTGAACTTAGCCATTCCTTTTCACTTCCCTTTTACTAAGCACGAGTTATGTCTTCTTCATCGCTCTTGATCACTCTGAGGACATCGTTCGAGCTAAGTATAGGGGGGTGTGTATATATTTCATATATACTTTAGCCATAACTCGTACTTTGTGTGAGTGTGTTAATAAATAAAATGGCTAAAAATCACAAAATTTAAAAAATTTTCATGTACATAAACTTCTTTTATCTTGCACATACATAGCTAGTGTACAGAGTATTTTTGTAAAAATGATTTCAAAAATCTTTTGTGTAAAGCTTGTGTAAATATTTCTGTATCAAAACTATGTATATAGTACAAAATTTTTCCAAAATGTTTTGAAAATCAAAAGTTTGCAAAAATTTTGTGTAAATGTTTGTAAATATCTTTTTTGCAAAACTTGCACTTCATGCATCATCATCATCCATGATTTCAAAACATTTTTCAAAAATTTTGCATGATTGTAAAATATTTGTAAATAACATCTTGTGTACATATATGTATCTAGTTTTTCCTGGATGAGAGTTGACATTTAAACTAAGCCTAGAATTAAACTGAGAAATGGAGCTTGAATAAGATCTTAATCCACCTAACCTTAAGAGGAACCTTATAGGACTTAGGGTTAAGGCTTTTCAGGTCCAGAAGGACTTAATTCTATGAGTCCACTAGGCTATGAGCATATGTCATCTTGATGAGACTAAGTAGAGCACTTAACAACACACGCATGACTCTTAGAGACAATGGCTTGACTTGCATCTGCACTTTACACATGGCTCTCCATGGATGAGGTAGTGAGGAGGCAGTTTCCTTTGGCTTGGGGTAGCATATGAGGGTAGTACTTCTAGGCGGAACCTCTCTTCTTCTTCTAGTGAAGGAAGTGCACCTCAACTTGGTCTAGTGGTGATGAAGACTAAAGACAGAAGCTGTGGGTTGCAATAAAGCTTCAAAAGAGGGATAGTCTACTGGCTCAAGAGGAAATTTCTTGTATATATGCTGCACCATGTAGATATGTTGTACAGAAGTCCTTGAAAAAAAAATGCAAAAATGCAAAAAGAACTCCAAAAAAGTGGTGGGTCGGATTGAAAATTTAATAACCCCACCGGAGTGTACATAGTCAAATAAAGCAAAGCTTATGGTATCCATGTTACATCTCATGAAGCTTGCAGCGGGAGACTTAGCTACACTGGCTAAGCTTCCAAAACTCTATACTTCTACCCCCTCTTCTTGAGCTGGTTGCACTTGAACTTAGAAGGGAATACCCCGCTTCTCGAGGAAAGAGTTGCTAGACCGAGGCATTAGAGTTACCAGGTTGAGGGAGGTTGTTTCTTTGTTACTTCTGAGGTGGGGAGCCAACTAGCACTTACACTGCATGGAAAGACTCATGGTCATTAGAGTTTGTGTATGTAGACTTGTTCTGATCTGGTTTATTGAGGAGTCTTGCCCATAGATTGGTGGAACTTAGAGGATGTTGGGTTTTAAGCTTAAGTCCAAATAAGGTTCCGACACATTAATAATCCAAAGATCTGATCGAGCTCCATATTTCAATTTCATGAAGGAAAGTTTAATAATTCAACCTTGATCCATGTTCATCCTCTTTTTCTTTTTCTTTTTCTTTCTTTTTCACTTCTTTTTCAAATAAGTGTTTGCTAAGGGACTAGCAAAGTTAAGTATAGGGGGGTGATGAATACCCATTCATCACTCTTTATTCTTATATTTTAGCTACAAAAACCTATGCAAATGCATGTAGATATGTGTAAATAGGAATAATTAGCAAAAGCATGCATCTTGTAAAAAACATATAATTAGCATGTTTTTGTGCAAAAATAAAAGAATAAAGATGAAAAAGAAAAAGAGGGAAATATTTAGAATAAATATTGAGCAACCTAACCCAAAGGGAGGGCTCAGCATGGGCCTGACCGCATAAAAACCAAAGTAGAGGGAGATAGGGGCTCTAGTGTAAATATTTATGTAAATAAATAACACTATATTTTCTTCACCAAAAAATATGCTTGTACATATTTTGTATATATTTAGAAACTCTTAAAAACAAAATAAAAATTTAAAAATAAAAAATGCAAAAATATCCCTCCACCATGTGCATAGACCATCATCCTTTATTTATTTAACCCTATAAATAAATAAAATTATTTTCTAAACTTTTTGTAAATATTCTATGGTATATTTTTTAAATAAAATAAATAAAAAGAAACACAACAAAAATCAAATAAAAATAATAAAAATTAAAATTACAAAAACATATTGTACATATGCCATGTACATAGTTGTATATATCTATTTATTTCACCTATATATATAAATAATAAAAATAAAAATAAAAATATCCTTTTATTCCTCATTTTATTCTATAAATAAATAAAATATAAAATAGGAATAAAATTGTACAAAAATAACAATTAAAAATTAAAAATCAAAAAAACCTATATTGTACATATACCTATGTATAGCTATATATTGTAAATACCTTATTCTTATTTCTAAAAATTAATTAAAAATCACAAAAAAATAGAAAAAATAAAAGAAAAATATTTCATGTTTTTGGTTTTTGCAAAATCGGCCATTTGCTGCCTCATTTTTAAGCGTCAAATCTTGCCCACGTGGCAGCATCCCATTGGTCCACGGGGAATGTTGACCCCGGTCAACTCCCCCCGCGGACCGTCTTCTCCCGCGGATCTCGCGCCCGACCCGACTTCTCCTCTTTTTCCGCGCTCGATCCGATCGCCTTCTCCGCAAACCCCGGGTCCTATCGCTTCCTCATACATCCGACATGACCGCCGGGGCATCCGCATTGGGATCCGTGCTTCTTGCAGCCCTACCCGACCAGCCCTAGTCGGGTCTGCACTCGTATATAGTCTGAGCTCCGCCCCCGTTTTCACGCATCTTTGGCTCTCCACTTTCATTCCCGTGACCTCCATTGCAATCCCTGAGGTGACAGCTCGCGATTGCCCGTGTAGCAGTGAGGAGGGGGTGGTCGGACCATTGATCCGGCGACTTTGCGCTGCCGTGCTCCGCCCCGTGAAGGAGCTCGAGCCTCAGGCCTTGGCGACCTTCGAGGCAACGACCAGGAGCTGCCTAAGCTTCAGCACAGCCTTCCACTCCACCCAGGTAGCATTCTAGCTCGCCTATTTAGCGCAATTTCTTGTTTCCCCCAAATCTTAGTTCCGCCGAGTTCCTTTGATTCCGACCATATCGCGTATCTTTTCGATCATCGGGACACACTGCCACCTTCGCCATCCCTCCACACACATTCTCCGCCCCTTCGTTCAACCCAGCTCGCACAGGAGCTGGGATTCGAGTTCCACCATCCGTCGCTCGCCGGAGCTCGCTCGCCCCGACCCACAGTTCACCTTCACGCCGCTTCATCGGGTCGAGGCACTTTGCCCTCGACCCGCGAAGCTTCTAGGTTATTTTGCAGGTCACGAGGAGGCCTTCTGAGGCACCCTCACATCCAGGCCAGGAGCTTCCCTCCGCCGTCCTCGCCGGAGCCCCCCCAGGGCTCGGTTGGGCCATCGGAGGCCACCACCAGCTGCGGGGCGTCATCGCCAATCTTCTCCGATCATCAGAGGCAGCTGAGGAGGCCCACAGCTCGCGCACGAGGCCGGCGAACCTCGCCGGCCACCTGTTCTTCGAGGGTCCTCCATCACCGTCCGATAGCCCTCGGAGCTCCAGTTTCAATCGTCACCGCCCATTCATCGAGGAGCTGACACCGTTGATCATCTCGAGGCAACGACCAGGAGCTCGAGCGTTGATCCGGCGACTTTGCGCCGCCGTGCTCCGCCCCGTGCAGGAGCTCGAGCCTCAGGCCTTGGCGACCTTCGAGGCAACGACCAGGAGCTGCCTAAGCTTCAGCACAGCCTTCCACTCCACCCAGGTAGCATTCTAGCTCGCCTATTTAGCGCAATTTCTTGTTTCCCCCAAATCTTAGTTCCGCCGAGTTCCTTTGATTCCGACCATATCGCGTATCTTTTCGATCATCGGGACACACTGCCACCTTCGCCATCCCTCCACACACATTCTCCGCCCCTTCGTTCAACCCAGCTCGCACAGGAGCTGGGATTCGAGTTCCACCATCCGTCGCTCGCCGGAGCTCGCTCGCCCCGACCCACAGTTCACCTTCACGCCGCTTCATCGGGTCGAGGCACTTTGCCCTCGACCCGCGAAGCTTCTGGGTTATTTTGCAGGTCACGAGGAGGCCTTCTGAGGCACACTCACATCCAGGCCAGGAGCTTCCCTCCGCCGTCCTCGCCGGAGCCCCTCCAGGGCTCGGTTGGGCCATCGGAGGCCACCACCAGCTGCGGGGCGTCATCGCCAACCTTCTCCGATCATCAGAGGCAGCTGAGGAGGCCCACAGCTCGCGCACGAGGCCGGCGAACCTCGCCGGCCACCTGTTCTTCGAGGGTCCTCCATCACCGTCCGATAGCCCTCGGAGCTCCAGTTTCAATCGTCACCGCCCATTCATCAAGGAGCTGACACCGTTGATCATCTCGAGGCTTCATCCGGACCGTTAGCTCAGAGGAGAGAGGCACCAGCACCTGAGGCCGTTCGATCGTCCACGTGCCCTCCTCTGCGCCGTCGATCGGCCCACGTGCGGAAGAGGAGAGAGGCGCCAGAGACCAGAGCCGTCAGATCATCTACGTGGCGCACATCCAGCCGTCGACGTAATAAAGGGGTAAATTACCTTAGGCCCCCTCGTAGTTTCTGCTTTACGTGTCAGTCATGTAAATAATTTAGGTCTTTTATTTACGTAGGGTTGATTGCACATTGGACCTCGTGCTCTTTAGTATTTGCATTTATGCCCTTGTATGTGTGAGCCACGTGCTTCGTCACGTGTTTGTCTGGTGTATTTGCAATATTAATCCTGTAGTTCTGGATGTTTGTTAATGCATAGATACTTTCTGGTATTTGCACTTATGCCCTTGTGAACGTTTTATTTGCACATGTGCGTCTTTTGAGTGGGTTATTTGCAACATAGCCCTTGGACGTTTTGGTACGAGTTACCAAAAGGTCCTAGGACTTGTTTTTATTACCAGAAGGTCCCTGAGTGCCCCAGGCACGCGCCACACGCGTGACTTGTTGGGAAAATTGCACCTAGACCCCCAGATCTTCGGGTATTTGCACTTTGGTCCCTATGCACAGTGCGCTCTTGTTATTTTTGAATAAAATATCAAATCACCTCCAAATCTAACGAAAATTTGACACATGGCCCCTGCCATGGTGTAGGATTTTTGTAGATTTTTGAGGACATTTTCTGATCTTGTTTGCTATTTTTAAAAATTCAAAAACGTCTATTTTTGGCACTATTTAACTTGAAAAATCACAAAAAAATATAAAAACCCCCCTAAAAATTCTATAAAAATTAGGTACTGTTTCTTGTGTGTTGTTTGATTTTCCAGCCAATTTTGGCTATTTTTCATTGAGTAAAAACCCTAAAAATTTAAAAACACCTAAAAACTCATAAAAATTATAATAAATAATCTAAAAACCCAAAAACAATAATTTTGGTGCTCCAATTTTCCTTATTTTCTCTAGTTTACAGGAAAATTACCTCCAGGTCCCTCTGAGATCATTAGATATTTTATCTTTGGGTTTTGGGCCTGGCTGGACAGTACCTTGTCTTTCCAGTACTATTTGATTTTTAGAAAATAAAATACATCTTATAAAAATCCCAAAAATTCACCAAAAACACTAGAAAACCTAAAAAACATAAAAACATTTTTTTCTTGAATTTTTGCTTGATTTTTGATGCATTAAATAAATTGTGAAAGTGTGCTTGTTTTTGTGCTTCGTTTATTTTCTTCACATTTAAAAATCCAAAAAAATTTAAAAACGATTAAAAACCACTAAAAATGCTTTCCCTTTTTCTCTGATTTGTTGACTACTTCGTAGGCCTTTGGCCAACCCGTGCTCCTTGTGTTCGACCCTGGGTGCTATACCAGGTTAATCTCATAGCGGGACCGCTTGCTTTGTCTTGTTTGATCTTTGATTTATTTAGTGGTCTGATTTTTTTTGATATACTTAGTCTGAGTGATTGAGGTCGCAACGACCTATATTTCTGTACCTTTACCTCTGTCATTCGGACGGTTATCAACTTCTCTCACCAAACTACCACCTTCCAAAAGGACTTGATCACCACATAGAGATCTCCTTTGATGAGCGACCAATGTCACTTGAAAAAAACGACGTTGAAGTCGTCTAGTCCAGGAGCCTTGGAGGGATGAAATGAGCGCAGTGCATTCAAAATCTCAACATCCTCCATAGGACATTCCAGCCAAATCCTATCTTGGGCAGAGAGCAATATTTTTGGGGTGGGTGGAGGGGCCAATAGGGGGCGAGGAGTGACTGGGTTTAAGAGGGCTTGGCAGAAATCTACAACAGCTTCTTCCACCAAGGCGGGTTTATCAATCACCATGCTATCATTGTCGAGAAGAGTGGGGATGTTGTTCCTCGCAGAGCGAGCATTGGCATAAGTGTGAAAGAAATTTGTATGGCGATCTCCCAATCTCAGCGAACCAACACGACTTTTCTGCTTTTAGGCGGACATAAGATCCGCGTCGAGTGCCTCGAGGTGACCTTTAGCATAAGCTTCCAACTGCGCCAAAAAGGGATAAGGGGGTCCAGGGCAAGCGCGTCGTTAACAACCTATTGAAGAGAATTTTTCACGGGTCTAAAATATGTCTCACACAAGGAGGAAACGCAGTCGTTGTAGTGATCCACAAGAAACCCCAATTCAAACAACAATTAACAGATAGATCATGCAATGAAAGTAAGTGTGCAGAGTTAAAATTTATTATAACTCAACAACAAAGATGTGTATATGTGCAAGTATGTGTAGAGTATCGAATACAGGGAACAAGAGCAATGAATGATAAAAAAACAAATGTGATGTATTTGTCTATATTTGCTATTTTTGTGGGTTTTTAATTTTATATTTTTTTATTTGATTTTTTATTTTATATTTTTATATTTTGATTTTTAATTTTCTGATTTTGTAGTTTCTTTTTATACTTTATATTTTTACTTTTACTTTTTTTTAAAAAAAAATTGTATATATAACTATATATAAAGTATGTATACAAGAGAGGAGAGAGAGATAAAAAGTAGATAAAAATATCAAAAATATAAGAAGTAAAATATTTTTGTGCTTTTTATGTTTTTCTGATGGCTTTGTGATTGTTCTATATTTTTGCTAATTTTTTTGGTATTTTTAAAGTCAAAAATACTTAAAACAGGGAATTGAATAAATGTCCGAAATTAAAGAGGAGATGAAAAGTAGTAAACAGTCACCAAAATTCTCCAAATTAATTTTTATATAAATATATTAATATATAGAAACTTCAGAGACAAAAAACATATTTTTAGGATTTTTTTTATGATTTTCTAATATTTTATAAAAGTTTTAGGGTTTTTCAACTTTTATGGGTTTTCTTATATTTTTGAGAATTTTTCAAAACAATTTTGTATTTTTTATGTATTTCTAATGCAAACAAGGATAAAAATGCATGTTTTTTTATAAATAATAAATAGCTTCAAAAATGCAAGATAAAAAATGACATGAAAGATTGTTGCAACAGGAAGCTATGCCTATTTTTGGGGATTTTCGAGTTTTATAGATGTATGAAATGAATACTAGGAGCAAGGAGAAACTACACTCCTAGTAGGGGTGTTTTTGTAAATACCTAAAAGGGCAAGGGCCACGGTGTAAATTTCATAGAAATATTAAACGTGCTCAAAGAGTTCCAGGACTAATTAGAAATGCAAAAGGATCCAAGGGCCTATCTCCAAAATGCACACCTCATGTATTCGCATACGTGAGCCACACTGACGAGAACCCAATTGCAATTTCCAAAAACCTGGGGTCTTTCTTGAAAAATATCCAAAAAGTTATAACTGAAATAAAAAGTTTCTGGACTAAATACTAATATCCAAAAGGGCCAAGTTCCTGGCCGTAAAAATGCCACCTCCGTGAAGTGTCACGCGAGGTGACGTGGCTAGGAAGGACATAAAAATAATAAAAGTACGGGGTCCTTTCTGCAAATATTACAAAACTAAATGAACGGCAGAGTAAAGTTTGAGTTCTAATATATAAATACAAAAATTGGTGAGGGCGTATATGCAAAATGCCTACGCTTAAGGCAGATCAGACGACTGATGATGCTCACTTATGCAATATATCACAAATCCGACAAACGATACCCCTTCGATGGAGACGGTTGCAATTAGATCCGGTTGAAAGATCAGACGATGTTGGGCGGCCAAGATCCAACAGCAACTGCTCGCCTGGGCTGATGGCCATTGATCCAATGGCGAAAAGCAGTTAGGGAAGAGCATTTTTGTCCCTGCTTGCATTAGAAAATACATAAAAATTATAAAATCATTTTGAAAATTTCTCAAAAATATAAAAGAAAAATCATAAAATTGAAAAACCCATAAAACCTTTATTAAAATATTAAAAACTCATAAAAATCCTAAAAATCTGTTTTTTGTCTCTGAATTATATATATTATTATCTTGATATAAAAATTAATTTGGAGAATTTTGGTAACTGTTTACTATTTTTCATCTCCACTTTAATTTCGGGCATTTATTCTATTCCCTGTTTTCTGTATTTTTACTTTAAAAATAAACATAATAGCAAAAATATAGAATAATCACAAAAATCAGAAAATTTAAAAAGCACAAAAAAAAATTTTCTTGTATTTTGGATATTTTTATCTACTTTTTTTATCTCTCTCTTACCTCTCTTGTATACATACTCTTTATATATTTATATACAATTTTTTAAAAGAAAAATACATAATGTAAAATATGAAAAGAAAATACAAAATCAGAAAATTAAAAATCAAAATGTAAAAAATAAAATCAAAAATCAAATAAAAAATATAAAAATTAAAAACCCACAAAAAATAGCACATATAGACAAATACATCACATTCGTTTTTGAGCATTCATTGCCCTCATCTACCTCTTATTCCATGTGTTCAATACTCTACACATACTTGCACCTATAAACATCTTTGTTGTAGAGTTATAATAAATTTTAACTCCGCACACTTACTTTCATTGCTTGATTTATCTGTTGTGGGTTAATTGTTGTTTGGATTGGGGTTTCTTGCGGATAGCTACAGCGACTGCGTCCTCGTCTTGTGTGAGATATATTTTAGACCCGTGAAAAATCCTCTTTAATAAATAGCGCCATTGCCGGGGAGCAACAATGTTTAGATTGGGATTCTTGATTGATTTGTGACATTATTTGTCTATATTTTTGCTCCATTATTTTCTCCTTTATTTGATATATCTTGTTGAGTTGTCTAACCTCCTCTCTTTGTTGACTTTGTGCAAGGATCCGCGGATCGAGGGAGGTGCTCTACCCTAGGTGCCTACGCACCCACATGAAGCCGGCTTCAGCATGCCGACCCTGCACCAAGGAGACTTAGAGAATTTTTGAAGACCGAGCTCCATTCATATTGTTGTGTTTATTTATGTAATTTTTGTGAGAGAGAGACCACTCTTAATTGTAATAATACAGGTACTCGGGACTCTAAACATTCAGGCTCAATTTCCAAGTGATTATTCACTTGGGGGCTCACCGCTGTTTTTCACAATTTTCGTTGCATGCTTTCCCTTTGCTTCTCAATTTTATTTTCTTTCTTTTGTATGATTGAGCCCTTAGTTTTAGGAGTTTTTTGTAGATAGTATTAGGTCCAAACACATAACAACCATTTGCTTGTGCCTATAGTGTTCGTTTGGATCTAGTCAAATATGAAAATGCTTCTCATTTAGTCTCGGAACCACCGCACCGCGAGAGTTCTCCATACAGCACTTGCAGGACCCATTGTGGTGGGCACTGAGGAGACTCCAAGATTGGACACTTCAGTTCTATTCTAAGTCATTAGCATTGGTTCTTCATGCTAATAGTATTTTTTGAAACTTAGGGCGATTTCATTGGTCTGCTTTTGCATATAGATTGATTTCAATTCTGTTGAGCATCTTTGCATGTAGAGTGTTGGAGGCAAGGTAAGCATTTACGCTTAAGCATTCATCGTCGTTTTGTTGCTTGCATTGCTTTTCCGCCTCTCTACATCTGATTTTGATCACCTAGGTGCTTAAAGGAATTGACTCCTCGATAAGCTCGTGCATTCTTACTTAAAATCCAAAAAAGGTGATAATCAATAAAATTGGGACTGTTATCATTACTTGACCATAAAAAAGATCAAAAAGAAAAATCTTTTATTGGGGCGAGTAATCCCCTCATTGTCTTCACTTTTACTTGTTCACGCAAACACTAAGGATTAACGCCAAATCCATTCAGCCCATAAGTGTTTGTGTAATTTTTGGACTTCTCACGTAACTCTAAAATAGACAAGACAGAAAGATCGACTTTTTCGGTCTCTACCGAGTTGAGTAGGTAATTGAGGGTTTGTATTGTGTGAGTTTTGTTTGCTTGTGTGCATTCTAGATCGCCTCTACGCATTTGCGTCTTTTTCTCACTATTCTTGACGTAACCATCGTGCTCTCCCGATCATTTTCTCTTGTTTCGAAGATGGCTAATTGGAGTTATTTTTATCCGAACTTTGCCGATCCCTCGTACACTCCAGCCGGTCTACCTCCCTTTTTTCAGGAGGACCTTGCTCCTGACTTTGTACATATCCTCCTCAGTCATAGATTCAGACATCAGATTTTTACCCACCTCTACCTTCACATTTTCCTTCACATCCACCCAAGACTGATCTGTTGGAGTTATCTCGCATGGAGTCCACTCTTGAGCACTTGACCCAGATGATGGATCATATGACACAGAGGATTGATAACCTCACTAATATAAATAAGAGCGACCATGATACTCCACCATTTGATGATATGGGTTCACTCGAGGATTTCCATGAGAGCTTGCAATCGCCCAAAATACAAAAAATGAGAAAATTTTAAAAATCCAAAAAGATTTCGGGAGACCTTTGGTTGATTCAGACAGTGAGGAGCAGGAGCCTTTATCGGATCATCTGACCACACATTCATTCACATCTTGTCCCACCTTTGACCCCGGGGATGCCGTTGTACAGACTGCTCTTGCCATTCCTCATGTATATGCTGATTCCGACTTCCTCCCTTGTATGGAGGAGGTCCAATAATTCAAACAAATGTTGACTGAACCCAATGTGGTGTCCACCATTCATAAGATCATCCATTCCCCACTTTATCAGGCCATAACTGATTTATCTGTTCCTCTTCCCAGGAAGAGAAAGCAGAGAAGCAGATCTGAGCGTCATATTTTGGCCATGATCATTGCCCACACCATCACACACCATCCCATTCCTAGGAAAAAGAACACTGCCACACCTTTCATTAACCACATCATATCTGACTTCACATGAGATCAGACTCTCCTAGACGGTGGTACTTCGATTAGCATATTACTCTTCTCACTGGTACAGTCTCTTCACTTAGGGCCTCTCAAGGAAATCAGGATGATCGTTCAATTTGTTGATGGATCTATCAGAAGGCCTAAGGGTATCCTTGAAAACGTCGTCATTTCGATTCAAGGCATGAGCTACAATGTTTATTTTGTCGTATTGCCCATGGAAACCTCCATGGGGGAGCACTCTCCAATCATCTTGGGACGACCATTCCTCGCCTTTGCGAGGGGCGTTATTGAATGTGGATCAGGAGAGATTCTCTTCCATCCTGTTGACGAGAGCGAAGTGGTCATTACTGCACCTACTATTGACCAGAGACATGCACCTGATGAGACCACACCAATCTTGGTTGACCATGAGGACCATGACTTTGATGAGACTACTAGAGACTTTTGCTGCATGTTGGATTCCACTGAGACCCAGGAATTCCTCTCCAAGGAGGAAGACTTGTAAAGCATGGACCTCGGAGTTCCTTCTTCTGGGACTTGGCGTTTTGTTTATGACATCCGCAGGATTTATACGATTGACACCATTGAGCAGAGGCCAGATTTAGATACTAGACAGAACGAACATGATTTGACTACTTTCACCGATGAGCTTGTTCCTGTTCATTCGGATTCAGATAAGACAAAGGTCGAATTTGTTTTGGTTTCTTTCATTCAGGAATTTGGGCCTTTTGATGAAAAAGATGATCCGGTTGAGATTGTTGAGGACGAACATAGCTCGACTACTTCCACTGATGAGTTCGTTCCTTTTGGGTTTGACCTGGACGATTCCTCGCAGGACAACACTGACTACACTTCTTCTGATGATGAGTTTGTCCCATTGCACTTTGATATCAGCGAGACTCTCAAGGCTGGACCTAGGCATACTTCTTCCACTCACCAGTATGTACCTCTTCACCCTAGGACCACTAAGGACCTACACCCCGTCGACCCTGATCGGTTTATGTCATCTGGAGGACCCCGATGTCAACCTGCACCTTATCAGATCTATTCCACAGCGGTCCCGCAAGAATGTTTGTTTTCAACCTTCTTGATCCTTTGTACATCCATCTCTATTGTATATTCGCTTTCGTTCACCTCCATCCCTCTACTGTATTGCTCATCCACCCCATTCTCGTGTGTGCCTTGCTTAGAACATACTTTATCCTAAGTATAGGGGGGTGGATGAGTCGAGTGTTCATTCGTCGTTCTGTTTCATTACTCATGTTGTTGCCTATACTTATAACTTCTTCTACCCAAAGTATAGGGGGAGTGATGTGTACATCCTTCTCTATCTTTTCCATCTTCAGACCTCTTTTCTTTTTTCTTCTTTTCTTCTTTTCCTTTTCTATTCTCTTTATCTACCAAAAAGGTGTCGCCCCTTTTTGTTAGTCTTCTATACTTAGGACGTACTTTATCTTAACTATAGGGGGTGTGCATCCTGATTGCTTCTATTCTTTGATCCTCTCCACTGTCTCCTCTTCTTGTCTATACTTAGGGATATCTTATCCTAAGTATAGGGGGAGATAGTCTGAGTATGATCTGTTCATTCCCATCCTTGACCCTCCCTGCTTTGTGTACAGTTTGCTATACTTAGGATTATTTGATCCTAAGTATAGGGGGGACGGTCAACTTCCTGTTTGTTCATTCATTCGTTTATTCCTTAGACTTTTCTATACTCAGTATGAGTAATGTCTTCTCTTTTCTTTCTGATCTATGAGGACATAGCTCAAGCTAAGTATAGGGGGTCATATATACTTCGTATATACTTTAGGTATAACTCGTACTTTCATATTTTTCTTAATAATTATGGTTATTTATACTATAAAAATTCATTAAAAACCTTAATAAAAGATGTTGATTATTCCTTAAATTCTTTTTGTATTTACAGATTAATAATCAGGTGAAAATATTTTTTGCAAAATGCTTTAAAAATAGTTTGAAAATCCTTTTGAAAAGTCTTTTGAAAACTATTTTGAAAACATTTTGTTACATATTTTGAACCTTTGTAAAAACATTTTTGTTTGAAAAATGATTCTCTTTGTGTGAAATAAAAATGTTTGAAAAATTATTTGCAAATAGTTTGAAAAATAGTTGCAAAAATATTTGAAAAATCTATATATACTGTTTGAACAACTCTTTGCAAAATGATTTTCAAATGTGTGTACATGTTTGTAAAAAGTATTTGTAAAAATTATTTTGGACTATAGTTTTCAAAAATTATTTGAAAAATCTTTTCAAATAAGTTTGAGTAACATATACATCTCGCCTAAAATTCTTGATTATATTTATAAAATTGACCACTTACCCCTTGTAAATTCTTAAATTTAAATTCTTGTAAATAAAAAGATGCATCCCTGTATAAATATTTGTACCTAGTTTTTTGTCAAAATCTTTTGTTTTCAAAAATTCCTAAAAATATTTGCAAAATTAAAAATACCAAAAATTGAAAAATCTTTTTGAAAAATACAAAATTCGCATATGCATCATCTTTTCAAGAATCCATAAAAAGTTCAAAATCTTTGAAAATTACATCACAAAAATATTTTTTGCATTCTGCGTAGCATTTGCATAGCATTAGCATTTTTCGGATTGAGTTTGATGATTGAACAAGTCTAAGTAAAATCCGAAGATTGGAGCTTGGTTGGACCTTAAAATCTACCCAACAACAGGAACCTTATAGGAGCTGGAATTGAGATACTTCAGGTCTAGTTGACTTAATTCTTTGATGATCACGAGATTTGGTTCAATGGATTCTGGACTGCCTAAATAGAGTATTTCGAAGCGCACGCACGACTCTTATCGATAATGACCTAACTTCGACACCTCCACCTTTCACATGGTTCAACTCAGTTGGAGTAGTGATGGGGTTGGATTTTTCGGTATGAGACACACACAAGTGGAAATATTTGTCCTCCTATAGGGAGGGAAGTGCACCCCAACCCATCCGGTGATGATGAATTTTGAAGACAGGAGAGTGTGGGCTGCAATAAAGCTTCAAAAGAGGGATAGCCTACTGGATCAAGAGGAAAAACTCCCTTTGTAAATGTTGTTGTGAATAATATTTCAAAAAAATAAAAAAAAACTCCAGAAAAGCGGATAGGCATGTACAAAAATAAAATGCCTACCGGAGTGGACATATTTGTATAGTCAATTAGCAAGCGTGAGCTTCAAATTCAAATCATGTGAGCCTGCAGCTGGATGACTTGACTACACTGGTCTTGCATCCTAGGATATGTAGCTACACTGGTTACCGTCCATTCTTCTCTTCACCCCCTCCTCTTGAGCTGGTTGTCACTTGAACTTAGAAGGGAATACCTCGCTCCTCGAGGAATGAGTTATTGGATTGGGGAATCATTGGGTTGTCATACTGGAGAAGTCAGTCTCTTTGTTATTTCAGTTAGGGAGAACCACCATCACTTACATTGTACGAGTCAGACTCATAGTCATAAGGGTTTGCGTATGAGTTGAAGTATTCTGACATGTCTATTGAGGAGACTTGAGCAGAGTTTTGGGATTCTCGAAGGTGGTTGGATTTCAAATCCGGTTCCCATTAAAGTTCCCCCCGTACTAAAATTCCAAAGGTCCGAATTAAGCTCCAAAATTTGATTTTGTGAAGACAAGTTTGATCATTAAATTAAATCCAATTTTCTTCTTTTTCTTTTCTTTGTTCTTCTTTTTCTGCACTTATTCGAAAGTGTTTGCTAGGGACTAGCAAAGGCAAGTATAGGTGGATAATGAATATCCTTTTCATCATCTTTATTCTATCAGTTTGGCCTTCAAAACCCTAGTAAATGAGTGTAAATAGGCTTAATTCATGCATCTTATCATTCATGCATTGTTGGGTAATTATTGTATAAAATACAATTTTTAAAGCTAAAATTATATAATAAAGAAAAGAAAAGAAAAAGAATAAAATATTGTAAATATTTTATGACCAGAGACCTCGAGACCTAGGCATCTCAATGACTAGGTCGAGAAGGAATAAAGTAGGGGGAGATAAGGGCCAAAATACAATAAAAATTCCTTTTATTTAATTCATTCTTTATTCATTTTGAGACCTATTTTTGGTTCCACTTTGTATACTTAAAATAAAGAAACTTTGTACATGAAAATTGTAGATAATTAAATATAGAAAAATACAAAATTAATTTCATACAAAAATAATGTATAGATAACAAGTTATACTCAGAATAAGTTTCCAAAATCTCAAAATATATCAAAAAAACTCAAAATATATCAAAATTTTCTTTAATGTATATAACTTTTAATAAGCTATTTAATGAAAGTGGTTTCATATTTTTTGAAGTTACGATTTGAAAGTTAGGTTTTGAACCCCTATTGCATACTTATATCGATTAAAATATTCATTTTAATATTCATTATTTTGTAATTTTATATTTTTATAATTTTGTAAATATTATTTATAATATATGTATATATAAAAACTTGAATAAAACATAAAGAATAATAAAAATAAAATACTTGTATAGAATACATAGATGAAATACCTATGTTTATACCTATATAAATAATACTTCTATTTATTCAATTGTATATAATACATCAGAAAAATAAAATAAAAATGTATTTAAATTTATAAAAAAAAAATATAAATTTATAAAATAATAAATTTATTTAATAAAATTAAATATACATAATAAAATAATAGATTAAAATATATAGATGAATATACCTAAATATAGCCTTAAGAGGGAACTTGTAATTCCAAACCTCAAAAAAATAAATAAAAATCATCATAAAATAATAAATATTTTTCATTTTATAACCTAAAGTTAATAAAATCATTTATTATTTTTAATTGATTTTATAATTCTTTTCTCTAGGATTTTTCCTGGTTGGTCCGCGTGGACCAACCAGGAGGGTCGGAGAGTTGACCCATGGTCAACTCTCAGACCCACAACTATCGTTTCGTCAGAATTCGATTTTTGCTCTATTTTACGGATTTTTCGAGGCTTTTGCTTTCACCAAATCGCTCCTCTCTCTTCTTGACTTTTTGTCCCCATTGATCGAGTATTCACACCCAAGCTTCTTCTTGGGGATTGGATCGATGCAACATCTGTTGTGCCTCGTTCTATGAGTCGTCCCATCCGCTTGTACAAAAACCTCCCTTCTTCCATTTTCAAACTTTGAACCGCCTTTTGACCTGTTTTCTCCTCCTCTCTCATGCTCCGGACCGGTGGTGGTGACAGGACCACATCCAACTGAGTAGGGAGATATTAGACAAGTCCTTGGCGTTCTTCCAACACCTCCAACGAACCCTCACTGTCGATGTCCATCCTCCTATCTTTTTCGGCCCATCAAAGTAATTTTTTTCGTTTTTCTTTGTGCTTTATTTAGATGTAGAATGTAGCTTCGATTTCGCGTTACTATTCGTGTCATTCGCGCATGTTTCACCACCAGCCACCCCCTCGTCGGAGCTTGCTCCGGCGAGGTCCATGCTCGCAACACTCACTTTCATTATGGTATCGCGGGGTCGAGGCACTTTGCCCTCGACCCCATAACCATTTTCTTGCAGGACAACACATTCCAGATGCCACTGGGACCAATTTTGGGCTCCATTGGAGCTATCTGGGGTGCCCCCGCTCTATCGTCCGCACGAGCACACAATGGTGTCTCTCCCACCATTTTGAGGCCCCCAGCATCTGAAGGTGACCTGCAGGAAGCCACCCAACCATTTTGAAGCTTTCAGGAGCCATGGAGGAGGAGGATCGGGGGTGGGGAATCTCGGCTCGCCGGAGTTCTTCCCCGTTCTTTCCTATCTGCTTTTCGCCATTGGATCAAAGGTCATCAGCCCAGGCGAGCATCTTCCATTGGATCTTGGCCGCTCAACACCGTCTGATATTTCAACCGAATCTAATCGCAGCCATCTCCATCGAAGGGATATCGTTCGTCGGATTTGTGACATGTGGCATAAGTGAGCATCATCAGTCATCTGATCCGCCTTAGACTTAGGTATTTTGCATATACACCCTCACCAATTTTTGTATTTAAATATTAGAACTCAAACTTTCCTCTGTTCGTTCATTTAGTTTTGTAATTTTTGCAGAAAGGACCCCGTACTTTTATTAATTGCATGTCATTCCTGGCCATGTCACCTCGCGTGACACTTCACGTGAGGTGGCATTTTTTGCGGCAAGGACCTTGGCCCTTTTGGGTATTAGTATTTAGTCTAGAAACTTTTTATTGCAGTTATAACTTTTTGGATTTTTGCAAGAAAGACCCTAGGTTTTTGGAAATCACAATTGGGTCCTCGTCAGCGTGGCTCACGTGTGCGAACACGTAACGTGCGCATTTTGGGGAAAGACCCTTGGATCTTTTTGCATTTCTAATTAGTCTTGGAACTCTTTAAGCACGTTTAATATTTCTGCAAAATTTACACTGTGTCCCTTGCCCTTTTAGATATTAACAAAAACACCTCTACTAGAAAATAGCTTCCTGTTAGATATCTAAAATGCATCTATAAAACTCGAAAAATCCCAAAAAAGGAGGCATATCTTCCTGTTACAACAATATTTCACGTCATATTTTTATCTTGCATTTTTTAAGCTATTTATTATTTAAAAAATTTAAAACATGAATTTTTATCCATATTTGCATTAGAAAATAAATAAAAATTATAAAATTGTTTTGAAAATTTCTCAAAAATATTAATAAAACTCATAAAATTAAACCCCCTAAAACTTTAATAAAAATGTTAGAAAAACATAAAAAATCCTAAAAATATGTTTTATGTCTCTGAATTTTCTATATGTTATTATATTTATATAAAAATTAATTTGAAGAGTTTTGGTGATTGTTTACTATTTCTCATCTCCACTTTAATTTTGAGCATTTATTCTATTCCCTACTTTAAGTATTTTTACTTTAAAAATATCAAAAAAATTAGCAAAAATATAGAACAATCATAAAACCATCAAAAAAATAAAAGGAGCACAAAAAGATTTTATTTCCTGTATTTTTGATATTCTTATCTACTTTTTATTTCTCCCTTACCTCTCTTGTATACATACTCTTTATATAGTTATATATATTTTTTAAAAGAAAAAGAAAAATATAAAATATAAAAAGAAAATACAAAATCAAAAAATTAAAAATCAAAATATAAAATATAAAATCAAAAATCAAATAAAAATATAAAAATTAAAAACCCACAAAAAATAGCAAATATAGACAAATACATCACATTCGTTTTTGTGATTCATTGCTTTGGTTCCTTATATTCGATACTCTACACATACTTGCATCTATACACATATTTGTTGTAGAGTTATAATAAATTTTAACTCCGCACACTTACTTTCATTGCTTGATTTATCTGTCAATTGTTGTTTGAATTGGGGTTTCTTGCGGGTCGCTACAGCGACTGCATCTCTGCCTTGTGTGAGACATATTTTATACACGTGAAAAATCCTCTTCAACAGGTTGTTAACGACGTGCTTTCCCTGGACCCCCTTGATCCCTTTTTGATGCAGTTGGAAGCTGATGCTAAAGGTCACCTCGAGGCACTCGACATGGATATTGTGTTCGCATGGAAGCAAAAAAGTCGTGTTGGCTGACTAAGATTGGGAGATCGCCATACAAATTTCTTTCGCACTTATGCCAATGCTCGCACTGCAAGTACAACATCCCTGCTCTTCTCGACATTGATAGCATGGTGATTGATAAACACGCCTTGGTGGCAGAAGCTGTTGTAGTTTTCTACCAAGCCCTCTTGAACCCAGTCACTCCTCGCCCCCTATTGGCCACTCCACCACCCCAAAAATATTGCTCTCTACCCAAGCTAGGATTTGGCCAGAACGTACTTTGGAGGAGGATGAGATTTTGAATGCATTGTGCTCATTTCATCCCTCCAAGGCTCTTGGACTGAACGGCTTTAACGCCGGTTTTTTCAAGTGACATTGGTCGCTCATCAAAGGGGATCTCTATACGGTGATTACGTTCCTTTTGGAAGGTGGTAGTTTGGTGAGAGAAGTCAAGCATACCTTCTTGACGCTTGTTCCCAAGGTGCCATCCCCTTCTGGCCTTGGGGACTTCCGTCGAATCTCCTGCTGCAATGTTGCCTATAAAAGTTTTTGCCAAAGTCTTGGCAACCCGGCTCACGGTGGTCCTCCTGATATGATCTCACCAAATCAAATGGCCTTTATCAAGGGTCTCTCCATTGGAGATAACCTGCGACTCGCACAAGAACTTGCAGTTGGGTTCGACAGGAAGGCAAACTCCTCCTGAGCTTGCCATAAAATTTATACTTCCAAAGTCTTTTAACTCTATTGAGCACTCCTTCATCCTGCATAGCCTAGAAAATATGGGCTTTGGACAATGCTGGATCTCTCGGATGGCTACTTGCATATCAACAACCTTTTTCTCGATGATGGTGAATGGCTCTCCTTATGGCATGTTCAAGGGCACGAGGGGTCTGAGACAAGGCGACCCTCTTAGCCCTATCCTCTTTGGTGGTCGGTATGGAGGCTCTTTCCTGCTTGGTTGATGTCTCGGTGTCCCGTGGCCATCTGCGCCCACTCCGTATGGGGCACTCTTTGGCGTCGACTCACCTCATATATGGGGATGATTTACTATTCTTCTGCAAAGCCTATTCCTCTTCTCTACTTACAGTTTGGGAGATCCTTGATACATTCTAGTCCATCTCTGATCTCGTCATGAATGCCCAAAAGAGCAAGCTTTTCTGACCGTCGCACTGCCCAGATGATTACTCTACCTGCCTTCGCATGGGGATGCTCCATCATTCTTTGCCTACTATTTACTTGGTCCTACCGATGGCTTCCTCCTACGGTCGTTTCAATTCTACTAGATTGTTAGAGGACAGGGTGAGGGACTTGCTTTGGGGCTGGAAAGTAAAGTCCCTCTCCTTTGCCGGTCGCTTGCAGCTGTTGAAATCGGTGGTTGTTGGGGTGGTTCTGTACTAGGCAGCTGCCACCATCATTCCATTACACACCGCTCACAAGGTGGATATGCTTTGTGTGGACTTTTTGTAGGGCTTTGGACGTCATGCGGTCTCTTGGGGTACTCTCTGCCTATCCAAAGTTGAGGGTGGTTTGGGCCTTCGCTCCGTGTCCTCCATTCGCGATGTTGTGGTGATTTCCTGATCTTGGAGGATTCTCTCTTCCTCCTCTTCCATCTAGGCTTGCTTCATGTGCTCCAAGTACTTACACTCTGACTCTCTCTGGATGGTCTCTCCTTCTGTTTGAGCCTCCCCCTTGTGGAAGCTAACCCTCTCATATTGGTCCATCCTTCACAGAGCTGTGGGAGGTGCTACCCATCCATATGTTGGCTTCCTTCATCTCGAGGGTTCTCCTTCTTTATTGCCTTCGACCTGGTCTGCCCTCGGGCTTCTCTTGTCCCTTGGGCCTTGAGGGTATGGGCTAAGGGGCTTGCTTCGAAGTAGTCCTGCACGCTCTATAGGGCCATCCTTAAGTGGCTTCCCACCACAGATTGGCTCATCAAGCATGGGATCGCTTGCCATTCCCCTTGATATATCTGTCTCTATCAGCTAGAATCATGTGATCATCTTTCCTTCCATTGTCCGGTCGCCCTTGGATCTGGGAGGCCACCTGCTCCTTAATTGCCCTACCATTGCCTCCGGCCTCTTCCCTTGAAGACATTTTGGAATGGATTAATGGGTGCTCTTCTGACTCTATTCATCAGGGACTTTCTATCGCTGTTGCTGCCACTGTTTGTAAAACATGGGTCAAGAGAAATCATCGTTGGGCATCCTCTCGATCATGTTCAGTCGCTACCATAACTAGTTGCATTGTGCAGGCTGTGATGATTTTAAAGAAATAACTTTGTACTGGGGGTTTTTGTGCACTTCTTGAGTTCAACTTTGTTTTTGATGCCCTTCGGACCTCTCTGTAATATTGTTGTTATTAATACATAGAAAATTTTTACTGACCCAAAAAAAATCTAAGACTGGCTGCAACCATTGTGGGTAACTAAGCTTTCATCATCGGTTTTATATATTGGCGATGGGTTGAAACTGCCTATGAAACAAGGCTCGACGATCGCGTATTTCAAATTATTTGTACCAATTACATTTAATACGGACCTTTCTTGACGGTTCATAACCGCTGGCACATATCGTGAACCGTTAACATTTTTTGTGATTCTTTGTGTATGTATTAGAATCAACAGAGATTAATAGTTACAAGCAGACTTATATCACATAAGCCTTTTTAACAAAAAAAGATACATCCTATTTGCAAACTAGCTCATTGCGAGTAGTATTAAAAACCCATCACTGCTATCAGATCAATGATGTTTTTTGCCGTTTCGCTTGCAGTTTCCATTTTGACCGATGTCCATCTCACATTTCTCTCCTCCAAGATGCTCCAGGTTGAGACATTGAGGGCCATTGTGGTTGTAATCTTCAGAGCGTCGCCAACAATGCTTGAGCACCACATCAGTAAGGAGTTCAGTTCAACAAAGTTGTTGGTTTGTATATCCAGTGTTCTCAAAACCTCCTTCCAAATATCAGTTGAGTAGCGGCAGTTAAAGAATATGTGGTCCCGTGACTCCTGAAGATAGCCGCATATGTAGCACATCTAGTTAGTCAAGATGCTACGCTTCGATACCCTATCAAGAGTTGGCAGTCGATCAGAATAGCTCAGTTCCATAGGGAAGCCCACAGGACACAGTCAGCTCGTTTCCTGACCACTTCCCATGCCTCCTTGAAGGAGAATGCATGTTGGGAGGCAGTCCATTTACCCCATTCTCCATTGTGTTCGCGGCCAAAGAAAATTTTGGTCTATCTGTTAACAAATCTTATAAGATGGTAATTGTTGAGATTGTCGAGGGCAAGCAAACCTTCATCAGGAGTTACTAGGTATTTGCTGCTGGTTGAGAACCACCTAGGATACCCACAAATGGCTAAGCAGTTGTTTGCGAAATCACCGAGTAAAATTGAACTCTGAATGGTCGAGGTTGTTCCACCGTTAAAAGAGTTTTTTTTGTAGTAGTGTGGTTTTTCCTATATGATTGATGTCGTCCTACCAATGTTTTCTAAACTCTCAAGAGGAAAGTTTGAATACTGCCGAACTCCTTTAATGGTCTGGTGGGCGAAGCAGTGGCTCCTACTTCAAGAGATTCAGGACTCGAATCCCTTAACTTCTCCTCGTACTAATAAAAAAAGTTCAAATACTATTCTTTCCGATTTCTTAAAAAAAAATAAATAATAAAGTATTTTGTTATAATTGTGTAGATTAAAAATCATGTTATTAGAAACTAATGATTATGTTAAAAGATCCAACTTACAGATATATTTCTACATATTTGTATTATTGTCATTACAAAAAGTGTGAAGATTAGAAACATGTAAAGTTAGATATATCCTAATCGTACCCTTCTTCTTCATTATTTTGATAATTCTATCACATCGATAGATTTAACTAAATCTAGACTATAAGTACATCTAAATTTAAAAATTGCAAATTGAAAAAGTTAATTCTAATTAAAATATCCAAACAAATGGTTCTACATAAGAAGATTTATAATGTGGATATATCAAGATTTTTACAAAATATTAGACACTTTTTATGTTTGATTATTTCTAAATTTAGATGTAATTATAGGATAAATATAGTTAAATCCATTCATAAGGTGGGATTATCAAAATAATAACATATTTTGATAATCCCACCTTATGAATGGATTTAGCTATACTTATCTTATAATTAGATCTAAATTTAGAAATCATCAAACATAAAAAGTTATCATTTATAAAAGAAGTACTCTATTAGTGATCCAACCTTCCAAATACATTCAAGCTTTTGTATTATAACATATTGGAAATTATGAAGATCAAATATACTTAGTATTAGATAGAGTAAGAATTTTCCAACTGATAATGGTAATTTTGATTACCCAACCTACACGGAGTTAATAATATAAATATGTTATATATTCAACCATTTATTTGAAGGATATAGACATGATTTGAAGGATATAGTCATAATTTCTAACATATAAGTTTTATTAACATATATGTTCTATTTCAATAAAAGTAAATGGTTACTATTATAAATAGTATTATGGCAAATACTTTTGAGTAAATTACATAATAGGTCCACAAATTTGGGAAGGTATCAAATAAGGTCTCAGAAAATGAAATGTATAAAATAGGTCCCAAATAAGGGGTAGGTAGCAAATAAGGTCCCAAAAAACAAAATGTTTCAAAGTATGTCCTCAAATATGGTAGGTATCAAATAAGGGCTCAAAAATAAAAATGTGTTATAAGAAGTCTCCAAATATAGTGTTGATATGGGGCTAGTAACCAATAAGGTCCCGAATATGGAGTAGATATCAATGAAAATGGAAATACTTGGGACCTTATTTGATACCAACCCCATATTTAGGGACCTATCATAATACATTTCATTTTGAAGGACCTTATTCTATACATGCCTCACATTTGGTGACTTTTTATGATATATTTCATTTTTTGGATCTTATTTGATATTTGAGAGCTTATTTTGTAATTTACTCAATATTTTTTTACTATTAATAGTGGGCGTGAAGATTATAGAAAAAATATAGGAATGTCTAACAATTCTCAATTTTATAATACACATATAAAAGTCATGTCAAAGAACAATTTAATATACCTCTATCTTTTAATAATTTATTAACAAGTACAAGTAGTTATTTTATTCTTTTAATAAACAATTACATGTAGTTATTTTTTGAAATTACCATAAATTCTTTCACTAAAAAACTCGCCTGATAGCGGCAAATTTATCTCCCAAAAACCGCAAATTTATCTAAAAAACGGTAGGGAGTTCATTTCGGGAATACAGGGCAACAAGGAGCACTTATCATTCCCTATTCTTCAAATTTCATATCCATCAATAGATGGTTAATATTAAGACTTAGCCCTTTATACTTTAATTATTGACTGCTTCATTTATAAAATTACAAATAACTATCATTTATCTAACTGTTTTATCTAGGGTTTTTATTATATGCCCTCTTACATATCGCATTTCCAGTTATGCCTCTATCTTTTTGGTAATATCAGTTGTGCCCCTCACTTCTTTCTCCGTTATCACTTGTGCCCTTCCGTCAGATTGACCGTCAATGAGTTGACTTAACCATGGTTTTTTCAAACCTTGGTGCAGTTAAGAAGGGTATTATTGTCCATACTTCTTCCTCCTCCATTTGTTCTTCTTCCTTTCTCTTCATAATTTCTCTCTCTTAGTGACACCTTCATGCATCCATCGATTCTCTAAAATTTTTGCATTTTCACGGATATATCACTCATTACGGATCAAACGATGAATTTTATTGAATTTTTTGATAAATTTTTTTATGAATCAATTGATCAAAAATTTATCTTAATTTAACAAAAACTGAAAGCTCTCCAGTTTCAGCCAAACATGCTGGCGAAGGAGGAGGGCGGAAGGGGGAGGCACGGGGGAGGGGGAGGCATAGGGGGTGGGGGCAACACGGGGCGGGGGCAAAGGGTCGACTTGGGGATGGTAGCGAAAGGGGGGGAGGGGGGGGCGGAGGCGGAGGGGCGACCTAGGGCGGGGGTGACACGAGGCGGGGGCGGAGGGGCGACTTGGGGGGGGGGAGCGACACAAGGCGCGGGCGGAGGGGCGATCTGGGGTGGGGGTGGGGGCGATACGGGGCGGAGGCGGAGGGGCGACTTGGGGCGGTGGCGACACGGGAAGGGGCGGGGATGGAGGCGGAGGGGTGACCTGGGGCGGGGGGGGGGGGGGGGGGGGGCCTGGGGGGCGGGGACGGGGGCGACACGAGGCGGGGGTGGGGGCGGAGGGGCGACCTGGGGTGGCGGCGACACAGGGCGGGGTCGGAGGGGCGACCTGGAGGAGGGGGCGGTGGCGACATGGGGCGGCGTAGGGGGAGGGGGAGGTGCGAGACAGAGGGAGCGGGAGGTGCAGGTCCTGGGGGCGTGGGGGGGGGGGGAGGCAGGGGCCAGGGGGCCGTGAAGGCGCTGGGGGCGGGTCGACATGGGAAGGGGAAGGCGCAGGGTTGTGGGGGCACGGTTCCTGGGGGCGCAGGGGCGGGGGGAGGAGGCAGGGGCGGGGGGATGAGGAAGATGAAGAGGAAGGGGAGGAGGAAGATGAACAATGCGTGGACTTTTCAATTCATTTGTTTTCGCTTAATTCCTTATGTGTCCCTAAAGTTAAGGTCCGTTTGCGTTTGGGATGGACAGAAACTAACCCGAAGGGTACAAGTAATAGAACGACAAAAAGTTAAGGGTACAACTGATATTACCAAAAAAATAGGGGCATAAATGATATTGAAATATCTTATAGAGACATAACTGATAAAAACTCTTTTATCTAATATAGCAAATAACTACTATTACGAATTATTCCTCCTTTATCTCTTCTTCCTCTTTATCCATTTATCCATCCATCGAAAACATAACTTAAATAATCATTAAACACCAATTGATGAAGCGGCTCAAGTTGCAAAATTGATTCAGAGACGACATGTGCTTATAGAATTGAAGTTGCGGAATAGATTGAAAGAATCTAAATCGGCTGGAAAATTTATTGCAGGTGGTTGTCCTTTTAATATTCAGGATAAATTAAGTGTATTTTTTTAGGGTTTTTATCACTTATGCCCCTCCAAAATATCGTAATTTCAGTTATGCCTCTATCTTTTTAATGATATCAGTTGTGCCCCTCACTTCTTCCTAATCTATCACTTGTACCTCTCGGGTTAGTGACCGTCCATAACCAACACAAACGGACGTTAACTTCAAGGACACAAATGGAATTAAATTTAAAAAAAAGGATTGAAAAGTCTTCTTCCTCCCTCCTCCTCCTCCTCCCACATCTTCTTCCTCTCCCACCTGCTGCCGCCCTGACCTCCCCCCACCCTCTGCCGCCCCAGCCTACCCCTCTCCCGGCCAGCGTCGTCCCTACGCCTCCCCCTCCCTGCGCCTCCTCCTCCCCCGCGCCTCCTCCTGCTCCCGCCGCCCCCCGCGCCCAGGCTGCACCTCCTCCCCCAGCCGGCACCTCCTCCCCCACCCCGCACCTCCACCTGCCACCGTCGCCCTCGCGTTGTGAAGGTGTGATAGTCCCGTTGATCCAAGGAGGTGGTGGCCGCAGGCGTCGCTGATGTATGCTCGTTGAGGGCGGAGAGCGGCAGCGTGCGTAGGCAGCTGTGGCTGGAGGAGCACAGCCACACAACTGCAAGTGAAGGTACAACTGGAGGGTGGCTGGCTGCGTGTGTTGGAGACCATTCTGGGGGAGGAGTCGTGGGCGTTGTGGCGCATGGCGAGGGAGGAGGTGGTGCAGGTTCTACCGCGCATGGTGGCCTCAACTATAGAAGGGAGGGCGAGGATGGTAGATTGAAGAAACAATGGTTGCAGATGGTTTGCGGTAGAAGAGAAAATGAAAACAGAGGAAAAGAGGTAAAACAAAGGAAATAGAAAAAAAAGCATAAGAAGTGGTATTGGGGATCGTAATCGCTTGGATGTGGAGGAGGACGTTGGTACGCTCGACTCCTAGTTCTTTCCTCTACTCCACAACGAAGGAAGAGGTTCGGATGATCGTTCCTGGAGGAAGAGGGTGGTCGCCAGCGAGTGTGGGGCTGTTACCACCCATGACACGACTGTGGGGCTGTCACCAACCATGACACGGCTCGGACTATGATGGGTTGAAGGTCTGGCGATGGCGGATGCCTTTCTCAAGGGTTGGCGATGGTTAAATTGGGAGGTGCAACAATGGAGATAGGATATAGTGGAAGTTCATTGCGGGAGGCACACACGAGATTGCAGGAGATGGGGGACGACCGAAATTGGGGGAGGAGGAAGATAAGCCTCGACCGTCTGCTTGGACGAGATTGGTCCGCTGAGATGATGCCACGTGGTTGGCTTATTATGACCATAATACCCTTCTTAATCAAACCATGATTTGAATAAACCATGGTTATTTTAATCTTTTTACGGTCAATCTGACGGAAGGACACAAGTGATAACGGAGAAAGAAGTGAGGGGCACAACTGATATTACTAAAAAAATAAGGGTATAAATGAAATTGCGATATCTCGGAGAGGCACAAATGATAAAAACCCTTTATTTTATGATAAGGAACTACGGGGTCCACTTGCAAAGCTCTGAGCCATATAAATGCGCCCAATCGGGACCGGCGAAGGCAAGTGAGGATGTGGAAGAGATGTCGGCTGCGACATCTGGATATGGACCGTAGGATATGGTCCCAAACTACCTCATCCAACGGCAGAGAGGAAAAGGAACCGTGGCGCATGGAATCCCACCGCCCAATTCCAGGATTCCAGAATAAAAAGATGAAAGCAAAAAGGTGCGACAGTGGGGAGAGGGGGTTTGTTTGGATAAGGTGCTTGTGCTCCCCGTCAGTCGATGCTCTGCCTTTGTCACTGTTCTCATCCGTCTCCCCCTCATACTATTCTCCTCCTCTACCCTTTGTCATGCAACACCTTTTCTTGATGATGGCGTCAATTATACATCTATGAATGTGGCTTTGTTTTTTACAAAAAGGCTTTGAGGAGCATGCATTTATGCGTGAGATTTCAGGTTTTAAATATAGATATTATTTTGTAAGCATGTTTTTATTATTTACTCAAACATAGTAAGTTGTTTTAAAGAAAGAAGCACGTGTGAATTGTTTGACGAATATACAAAAGTGGAGATCGACATTCAGACCAGCATCTATTTTAATATTGCATGGGTAGAAGGGAATCATGAATGTGTTGATATGACTGGAGTTTTTCTATAGGTGGGTTCGATAAGGAGTGATTTATTACGGGATACGATGCAGAGAAAGTTGCATCAGCTAAAGTTGCTAAGTATGAGAAAACTTGTATTGACCATAACATGTATTTGTTCCTTTTGGTTTTGATACTTCGGGATTATTGACAACTGAAGCGGTATGACTCCTCGAAAGGGTCCAAAAAAATTTCCCTAGCAATGGTATGGACTGTATGGTATGGTTCCCATATCTATAGATGTTGTATTTCGAAGAATTGGATTTGCCATCCAAAAGGAATTGGTGGCGCAGCTTGCTACCTGTCTTCCATCAATCTCTCTGTAATAGCTAGATTTGATTTTATCGAAGAAAATAATTCGACCAAACAATTTATTATGTCATATCGTAATTTACGACCTTCTTCCAAACAAGCAGTATGGACCAAATGTACCTTAACTAGTAAAGGCCTCCTTTTGTTAGGTAGAAATTGAATCACCATGGAATACCTTAAAGTCGAGAATATGCATAAAAAAAGAATCGTAGCAATGAGTTTTTCCATTTCATTGTTTGATTCATATTAGGAATAGAGCTTTTAATAAGGGATTCATCCCTTTCTTATGTTATGGGAGGTTACAAATGAACAAAAAAAGTTAACTTCTGCTTTGAATTTTGTTAAGAAAAGACTCGAATCATTGTCCTTGTACTTAATTTTTTCGTATATTCGATATATTTTATATAATGTATAATAGTCATATTTTCAATATGACAATTTCTCATGAAAATGGATATGGATATATCCTTATCCGATATGTTGCTATATCAATGCCCATTTTAAAAAATTGTTATGGATACTGATATCACTTCAGTTTCCATAAATATTTTGTGTCTATATTTCTATATCCAATTGAAAATTTTAATATAATTATATACGTATATCGATATAGCATTCAATATATCAAGGAGTGGAATCAGGAACTTCATCACAGAGGGACCAAGTATACAACTATTACGTATGCTCAAAAAAGAAAAAATCTATGTATTTTCGAATGATATCTTCAAATAGAACTATTATTTTTAAAATAAACCTCTTTTAGTTTGATAAATGTAGAATTTATCTCTATCATTGATGTTAGATTTTTAACGGAATAGTTTTTCTAATGATGATTTTTAAATTTTGATAAATATAGTAATTTAAGCCTATCTAAATCCATCCTAAAATGGATAAATTATCACATGAAATTTTGATACAAAAAATTCGGAGTTAAAAGGAAACAATAAAATTTATTGTATTTACAAGGATTATAAAAAACAATGATAAAGATAAATAAACTCTAAGACAATTTTATATCAAATTGTTTTGATACTTTGGAAGTGATTGGATGCACCATATAAAAGAAAGTAAAAATGAGAGAGATAAAATTCGAATCTAGGTCTCTAAAATAGTAACCATGCTACTCTATCACTTGACCATTTAATGATTCTTCATCTTTTTTTCTCACAACAATATTTATAGAATAAAAAAAGAGGTATCGTATTTACTATTTAATATATTGAACAAGTGACATATAATAATCATGGAGAGGCCATGTCCCCCTATAACATATACTAGTCCTAACTTAATCTACACATGGATATAGATACATATGTTTATGACCCGCTGCCATATCTAATTTACATATCTTTTGACATCTATATAAAATACATTTTTAGTTATTATGCATATAACACATTGATATACATAAATATCAAATATGGTATCTATATAATCATTTTTATCAAATTTATATATTTATCTTTAACCATGTATTCGATATACCTATAATAAAAGAAATATTTTATTATATTTATTTCATCTAGATATCATTTATACTAAATTTAATCTACAATTAGATATTAATAAATTCACATCAGATCTACTATCATATTTATGTTATATCTATATCCAATTGAAGTAGGGATAATTGATACCCATTAAGATTTATATCGATGATGAATCCATGATTAACGTCCTTTATTATTTTAATTTAATAAAAATTCCTATGCAAAATAGTTGTAATTATATAGTAAATCAAATAAATTCGCATTGTGCATATTTTTGTTAATCCTATGTAATTAACACTTATTTGTAAAAAATAAAGAATAAATAAGAAAAGAAAAAGGAAAGAAATAAAAGAAGGTTGTAATTATGTAATAAGTACATACTAGTCTGAAGCCCAAGAGAAGGTCAAATATTGGCCTGATTGACAAGGAATAAAGTAGGGAGACATAGGGTCTCTATTTGTTCATAAAATCCTAAGAAAATTCTTGTTGATATTATTTATTCTTTATTTATTCTGTAATTGTCTATTATTATTCATTCATCAATAAAAACATCTCAAAATGATTTGTAAAAATGTGTATTAAGTAATAAAAATTAAATTCTCTATAATAGTACAATACATATACATGTATTTAGGTTATTTATTTTATGTTATTATATTTTTAAACACTTGTATATACTCATAATAATTATATAAAATTAAAAAAATCGTAAAATACAAAAGAAATAAAAATAAAATCAATTCTTCATTGTTCAATAGAATAAATTGTATATACATTGTACATAATACTAATTTATTAACCCATATTTTTACCTTGTAAAAATCCAATAAATGTTTTTATGTACCTTAAATTATTTTATAAATAAATAAAATATAAGGTATTTTGTAAATTAATAAAATAAAAATATATGTAAATAATATAGGTATATTGTACCTATATATGCTAACATATATTATATATAATATTGTGTATATATTATTAAAATTATTAAAAATCATAAAAGTAGTTTGTAAAATAAGTAAAAATTTTTGTTTTTATCATTTTTATTTTAGAATCATTTACCGTTTTAAATTAATTTTTCTTTTATTTTGTAAATTCCTTTTTATTGGTCAACCGATTATGTAAACCCATGTCATATGATGAGACAAAAATTGAGATCAACTAAGGTGGAATAATATCAAATATCATTGTCCTCAATCAATCCAATCAATCAACCAGAAAAATAACCACTAAAGAAGATCAAGCAATCAAATGTAAGTGGTTTGCTATTTTATTTACGTGGTATAGCCACCGGGGTCGAATACAAGGAGCACAGTTTAAAAACTAGTAATTAAATCTCTAAGAAAAAACATTTTTAGTGTCTTTTAATTTTTCAATTTTTTTTTAATTTTTGAATAAAAAGCAAACAAGCTCAAAACACGTAAGACACACACAACATTCTTTTTGTATTTTTCAAAATAGTCAAAAAATCTCAGACAATTACAGTAAAAATATTTTTAGATTTTATAGGTTTTGAAGTTTTTTAAATTTTTAGAGATTCTTCAGATGTCTTTGTGAATTTTTAAATATCAAACAGTGCTAAAAATATAAAATAGTGCAGATCTAGGACCAATTTGCAAATTAAAAATGCTTAAGGTGCCCAAATGTCTTGGATGATTGATGATCATGAAATTCACCTCTTAAATAATCAGGAATTGTCGTAGTATAGGAGACAAATTCGATTCAGCAAAAACCACAATCCTTGAATGTTGTGAAGTATTTTTACTTGGCAAGTCTACTAAGGTCGAACACAGGGACACGAGCCACTCTATCTATTTATTGAATTTCGACTAGTTAGAGCATGTGATAATACATTCCAAATCCAAGGTCTTCATGTGTATGCTCAGAGTAAAATACAGATAAAGGTAGACATATGATGCATGTGATTTTTAGTTGATTTTTATGCATTTATAGGATGATGAATGAACAATAATGCCAGATTAAATATATGCTATGAGAATGCAAACAATTATGTCGAAGAAAGATTACATAAATGAGAAACAAAATGTAGTTTGAAGTTAGAGTCATTTTAAGCACAACAATATAGTCAGTCATCATTTCATGGCAAGGACAAATAAAGCAGGGTCATCATTTAACATGAAAAACTTACTTCATTTAAAATGATGTCAGATGAGAAAATTAAACATGTCATGCGATAAATGAAGAAACAAGGATCAAAATGACACTAAAATCATACAATTTGGACTTATGATGCTCAAGTTATGCTAAAAACAATACAAGGGCACAATTGTAATAAAAATTCAAGAAATAAAAGGAAAAATATTACATTTAGGTTCCTGGAGGAACCTAAATATAAATACCAAAAACCTCCTGGGGTCCTTCGTAATTTTTCCATGCGCGTAGGGACCTTTTTGTAATTCTGAAAACTTATGAGGGTCTCTCTATAAAATACGCAGCTGCGCACTTGGGGCACGTGCCTGGGGACCTGTATATAATTACCAGAAATTCTTAGGTCTTTCATGCGATTTTCCCAGGCCCTCACGTAGGGAGCACGTGAGGGGCCTAGGCTCGGAAGGCATCTTTAGCTCGGGCCACGTGGCAGCACATGGAGGCTCGGGGCGAGGTTCGGTGAACCCGAGCCTGTAGGTTTGGTGCGAGGCTCAGTGCACCCACGTGTATTCATCATGGTCGTCCGACCAGATGTTCGGACGACACCTGTAGCATCTTCTCCGCCGTAGGCCACTAGAGAAGGCAGGGCTCCAACGACTTGCCATTTGCTCCTCCGTGCTCCAAAGGGTGGTCTGAAGGTCGGGGAAGTTCGCTGGGAGTCTGGTGGAGGTCCTGGAGCCAATACGAAGCTCCGTTGTTGTCTGAAGCTGCTCGACGGGGCATGGTCATCGGAGAAGGAGCTCGAGACCAGCGGGGAGGTGCAAGCTCCGACCATTGAGGATACCTGAAATGTTAAGCATAGCCGAAGCGTGCATGTTGTGTGTGCGAGTGATGGGTGAGTGAGTGAAGGCCGTGGATGTGAAGGGAGGTGGTGGTTGTGAGCTTCTTCTCCGGCGGAGTGGAGAAGAAGGGGGTTGGAGCAGGGGAGGCTCTGGAGAACGGAGGGGTGGTCAACATGGATGAGGATGGTACGGCGGAGGTGCTGGGTTGATAAATGGAGGGTGGAAGTGGTGATAGACGACAGAAAAATTTCGAGAAATAAAGAGAAAATTACCTCGCCGGAGCAAGGTGCTGATGGAGGCTGTGATTTCAGTCAAGGTCCTCATCGGACCTCTGGGGTCGTCGCACGACGAGACCGGTCATGCCTTGTTGCTCAACGATGCTCGGAAGCAGCCGCAACATGGCCATGGCAGTCGTGGGTCGACACCTGGGCAGAGGTCGTCGTCGCCTCGACTAATCACCCCTCTGCTATCACCGGAGGGGTGAGGGAAACTGGGCCTTCGCCCTTGGAATGGTGGACCAAGGTGATAGAGGGCGGAGGTCGGCTTTTATAGAAGGAGAGGGTCAGTTACTGGTGTTGAAGGTGAGGGTTTGTATTGGAGGTTTGATGGAGATGAGTAAAGGTGAGGAACGAAGGGAGTTACACATGGATGTAGGAAGTAACAGTGATAGAGGGGGTTGGATCGTTGAGAGGCATCTGGAGGGAGGAGCTAAATATGGAAGGGGGCGCGGTGATTACAAGTCGTAACGCCTGGGAAGGGGAGGCATATGAGGTAGGAGACGACGTTCAGACCGTTGGATCATGTGATCCAACGGTCAGGAAGGAGGCGTTGGCGGAGGGATGGGATCAGATCAAAGATCCTGCGGCGGAGAATTAGGCGGTAGCGAATGGCTAGGATGTGACATGGCGGAGATCCAACTGTGGGAAAGAGTGGGATGACGTGTAGGCTTGAGAGGTGTAGTATGAAACGCGATCGAGTGGCTGAGGTGAAGGGGCGACGTGGCACGAGGAGGAGCGTTGGATGGAATGACGATCGGGCGGTTGTGGATAAGGAGTGGATGAGCGACAGGGATATGATCTCTGGAGCGATCTGACGGCTGAAGATGGAGCGTGATTGGAGGGATGAGATGGAGTCGGATGGAGCAGATCCGACGGACTAGGATGACGCTGGGTGACGGAAGGAGAAGCAGCCATGTGGGCAGCCCAGAGGGTACCACGTGGCCGCATCAGAAAATTAAAAAATGTAAATACAAAGAAAAATACAAAATAAATAGTTAGAGGCAAAATCAGGGAAAAGTCAAAACATGAAAGTTGTTTTTCTCTATGAGATCTACAAGTTTTATGTTGGACGAAAAGCCAAAAGAGGTTATTTGTACAAAAAGTATTTTTGGTAGGTATTTTTATGAGGGTAAAAACAACGATTTTTATCTTTTGAGTTGTTTTTTGTATATTTAGTCTTTTATAAGGGTTAGGGAGTTATGGACAATTACTCTACCTAGTTTTTAGGTGTTTTTGATGAGAAAATAATTACAAAGTAAATAATGGTAATTAAATACATTTAATTAAGGTTAATTATACACAATATAATATAGTATAAAAAGGAGGAATTATTGGAGGATTTTATTGGTTTGATTAAGCCAGGGTTTTAATTAATGAATTTTAGCATGATGAATACAAGATTCATCATACCCCTATACTTAAACCATGCTCGCCCTCGAGCATCTAAAGAATGAAGGAGTAGGATTAATTACTGACAATGCAAGTGAAGATTTCAAGGCTCAATATTTCGAAGACCCTTAATTTAAGTGATCCTAAAATTCTAGGCTTATCCATGCTTTAGTCAGAAGGAATCCAACTTCTCTAATTATCGGACTCTCTTTTTATACATATAATATAAGGACATGAAATTTAGTGTACTGTATTTCGTGAGAGCTGAGTCGAGGCATCACCCAAAGTTCCAAGCCAAGAGACTCTCCTCTAGACCTCATCCTCAATACTAGGGAATAAGTGTATTCTAGCTTTAGTCAACCATCTCATTAGTTTGTCAAACTTGAAAGTGTAGATGGACGGCCAGATGATGGAGGGCATATGATTGTGTCTATTTTTCTCTCCCTCACATTGGAACAAGAGGATTCTCGAGTTCCTTTTTACTCAACACATGTAATTTTTTAGAATGTGATCAATGTGTCCGTCAAGAGAGTTGGAGTCGTCTGCACTTATTTTTCTGGGAGTACACCGGGGTGTGTCTCTTTTGAGTATCTAAGATACCTTCGACACCCAAACTTGTAACATTTACGATGCAGAGCCCTTTTTTGGTGTCATCCTGACTCCTTGGTCCTAATTAGCGCTTGGTCGAAGTGGACACTTTGAAAAATGTTTGGGAGCGCTCGCTATTGGTGGAAGCTCATTTATAATTTGACTTTGGATGATAGAGCTTTTACTTTGACATTTCTTTTCTTTTGTTGGCTAGCTACACTGCTTTTACCAAAAGTTGATGCACACTAATCGACAATTATCATTAATTTTCATCACATCCTGGCACATAGGTTGATATCAAAGAGATAACATGTGAATCTTGTTCACATACTGGCTAGGGTTTTGCTGACACTCAAGTTTTCCAAAGCCTTCATTAACTTTATCGCATCCTCGAATATCATTAGATCGGGTCTAAACTCAAATCTCTAGTCCTACTTCCTCAAGTGGTATCTCAACTCATCTCATCAATCATGCAGTTGTGAAAGTAATTGTGATGATCATATTCTTTTGAAGGTAGAGATGAAGAGTGCAATATAGCGCCTAATCTTTTAAACCAGGGTAGTGTGGATAATTAAGCTTAAAACCCTAATGACTAAGGCATGTTAACTCATACTTTCAAGATCACAGAAATCCAGTGTCCTCAAAATCCTCAAGTCTTGAGTGAAGGTGATTGTGTCAGGAATACACCGACTCCTTAGTTAGTGATTTTTTTGTGTGATTTTTGTTTTTGCAGATTTTTATGGATTTTAATTTTTTTTAATTCTTTGGAGAGATAATGACTGGCCCAAGCTCAAATGAATAAAATTATCTACTCTCAGGCAGTATGGATGTAAGTACGGGCTGCTAGACGGACCCGTGTTCCTTAAGGACGGAGCCATATACATTGTCCTCTAAACCACCCACTCTGCTAAAGGATACCGAAGTTCCCTCACTGAAAGTATCTACCAAGCCTAGTAGCTGAAGTCTAATTCAAAGAAAGGTTTTCAATTTTTTTTGAAAAGGGGTTATTTACACAAATTAATCCCTCAATTTTAAGAAAACATTTTTACAAGGTTTTTACAAAACTCAGTTCACAAGTATACTAAAACCGAGCCCGAGAAAGAATTTTCAAAAAGTTTTAAAAATACGAGCTATGGCTAAAGTAAATATACAGTAATATACGGTATACCCCCCTATACTTAAATTTTGCTATGTCCTCATAGCACAAGTGATATGAAGCCATGGCTTGGTCAAATATAGGGTGATATAGCAGAACTGAAGAGGAGGGTCCCCCTATACTTAGGTCAAAATTGACCTAAGTACAAGAAGACAATTAGAGGGATGGATGAATAGGCGGGTCCCCCCTATACTTAGTCAACACATAGCCCAAGTAACGGATCTGATTTAGGGGGGGGGTTCTTGTCTTTGGAGGAATAATTACACTACGATACAAGGGCGGAGGGGGTGGATATTTTTACAGAAGAGGGTGATTGGGGAGAGAGAGAGAGAGATTGTGAAATATACAGAGAGATGGGGGGTGAGTGTATATGTGCAAGTGTGTGTTGGGGGGGATAGGTCATCTAGTGATCTACTCTTTTTTTCCTTTTTTTACAACATGCAAGCCCTCTAATGAGGACTGTTAAAATAAATATGCACATGCATGTTTTTTTATTACAGTATGCAAATGCAGGCAGACTGCTGAAAAATCCAATAAATTCTCCGCCAATTCTTTTGCGACCTCTTCAATGGGAGCTCCCAACTCCACGCCTCCATGGAGATCAAGCGTCCTCGATCTTCATGGGCCCTGCCATAAAAGAGAAAAGTTAGAAAAATATGGAGGAAATTAATCAGCAGACATGATGCAAAAATGATGCATGAAATGAGGATCATTAAATCTTGAAAATATTCAACAAAGATAAATCAAAATTCAATAAATAAATTAAGTTAAGCTACATCTCCGGCAACAGTGCCATTTGATGATCGTGAAATTCGCCTCTTAAATAATCAGGAATTGTCGTAGTATAGGAGGCAAATTTGGTTCAGTAAAAATTATAATCCTTGAATGTTGTGGAGTATTTTTACTTGGTAAGTCTACCAAGGTCGAACACAGGGACACGAGCCACTCTATCTATTTATTGAATTTCGACCAGTTAGAGTAGGTGTGAATACATTCCAAATTCAAGGTCTTCATGTGTATGCTCAGAGTAAAATGCAGATAAAGGTAGACGTATCATGCATGCGATTTTTAGTTGATTTTTATGCATTTATAGGATGATGAATGAACAATAATGCGAGGTTAAATATATGCGATGAGAATGCAAACAATTATGTCGAAGAAAGATTACATAAATGAGCAACAGAATGTAGTTTGAAGTTAGAGTCATTTTAAGCACAACAATATAGTCAGTCATCATTTCATGGCAAGGACAAATAGAGCAGGATCTTCATTTAACATGAAAAACTTCATTTAAAATGATTTCAGATGAGAAAATTAAACATGTCATGAGATAGATGAAGAAACAAGGATCAAAATAACACTAAAATCATGCAATTTGGACTTACGATGCTCAAGTTATGCTAAAAACAATGTAGGGGCATAATTGTAATAAAAATGCAAGAAATAAAAGGATAAATATTACATTTAGGTCCCTGGAGGTATCTAAATGTAAATACCAAAAATTGCCTGGAGTCCTTCGTAATTTATCCACGCGCGTAGGGACATTTTTGTAAATTTAAATACTTGTGAGGATCTCCCTGTAAAATACCCGCATCCGTGGAGCACGCGCCTGGGGACCTATATGCAATTATCAGAAATTCCTAGGTATTTCATGCAATTTTCCCAGGCCCTCACGTCGGAAGCACGTGAGGGGCCTTGGCACGAAAGACGTCTCTGGTTCGCGCCACGTGGCAGCACATGGAGGCTCGGGGAAAGGTTCGGTGAACCCGAACCTGTAGCTTCAGCGGGAGGCTCGGTGCATCCACGTGTCTTCATCATGGTCATCCGATCCAGATGATCGGATGGCACCTGTAGCATCTTCTCCGCCGTAGGCCACTGTAGAAGGTGGGGCTCCTGCGACCTGCCATTTGCTCCTCCGTTCTCCAAAGGGTGGTCTGAATCTCGGCGAAGTTCGCTGGGAGTCTGGCGGAGGTCCTAGAGCCAATGCGAAGCTCCGTTGTTGTCTGAAGCTGCTCAACGGGGCATGGTCGTCGGAGGAGGAGTTCGAGATCGGCGGGGAGGTGCAAGCTCCAACCATTGAGGATACCTGAAATGTTAAGCATAGCCGAAGCATGCATGTTGTGTGTGCGAGTGATGGGTAAGTGAGTGAAGGCCGTGGAGGTGAAGGGAGGTGGTGGCCGTGAGATTCTTCTCTGGCAGAGTGGAGAAGAAGGGGGTCATAGCGGGGGAGGCTCTGGAGAACAGAGGGGTGGTTAGCATGGATGAGGATGGTACGACGGAGGTACTGGGTTGATAAATGGAGGGTGGAAGTGGTGATATACAGTAGAAAAATTTTGAGAAATAAAGAGAAAATTACATCGCCAGAGCAAGGTGTTGATGGAGGCGGTCATCATGACTAAGGTCCTCATCGGACCTCTAGGGTCGTCGCACGACGAGGCCGATCATGCCTCGGTGCTCAACGGTGCTCGGAAGCAGCCGCAACACGGCCATGGCAGTTGTGGGTCGACACTTGGGCAGAGGTAGTCATCGCCTCAACTAATCACCCCTCCGCTGTCACCGGGGGAGTGAGGGAAGCTGGGTCGTCACCCTTGGAATGGTGGACCAAGGTGACAGAGGGCGGAGGTCAGCTTTTATAGGAGGAGGGGGTCGGTTACTGGTGATGAAGGTGAGGGTTTGTAATGGAGATTTGATGGCGAGGAGTGAAGGCAAGGAACGAAGGAGTTACGCATGGATGTAGGAAGTAACGGTGATAGGGGGGGTTGGATCGCTGAGAGGCATCTGGAGGAAGGAGCTAAAAATGGAAGGGGGCGCGGTGGTTGCAAGTCGTAACACCTGGGAAGGGGGAGGCAGCTGAGGTAGGAGACAATGTTCGGACCGTTGGATCATGTGATCCAACGATCAAGAAGGGGGCGCTGGCAGAGGGATTAGATTAGATCAAAGATTTGATCCAGCGGCGGAGAATTAGGCGGTAACGAATAGCTAGGATGTGACATGGTGGAGATCCGACTGTGGGAAAGAGTGGGATAACGTGTAGGCTTGAGAGGTGTAGGATGAGATGCAATCGAGTGGCTGAGGTGAAGGGGCGACGTGCACGAGGAGGAGTGTTGTATGGAATGATGATCAGGTGGTTGTGGATAAGGCGCAAATGAGCGACGATTGTATGATCTCTGGAGCGATCTGACGGTTGAAGATGGAGCAGGATTGGAGGGCTGAGATGGAGGAAGATGGAGCAGATCCAACGGACCAGGATGACGTCAGGTGGCGGGAGGAGAAGCAGCCACGTGGGTGGCCCAGAGGGCGCCACGTGGCTGCACCAGAAATTTCAGAAATGTAAATACAAAGAAAAATATAAAATAAATAATTAGAGGAAAAATCAGGAAAAAGTCGAAACATGAAAGTCGTTCGTCTTAATGAGATCTACAAGTTTCACGTTGGACGAAAAGCCAAAAGAGTTCATCTGTACAAAAAGTATTTTCGAGGGTATTTTTAAGAGGGTAAAAACATTGATTTTTATCTTTTGAGTTGTTTTTGTATTTTTAGTCTTTTGTTAGGGTTAGGGAGTTATGGACAATTACTCTACCTAATTTTTAGGTGTTTTTGATGAGAAAATAATTACAAAGAAAATAACGGTAATTGAATACAATTAATTAAGGTTAATTATACACAATATAATATAGTATAAAAAGGAGGAATTATTGGAGGATTTTATTGGTTTGATTAAGACAGGATTTTAATTAATGACTTTTAGCATGATGAATACGAGATTCATCAATGATATTTTTATGCTAAAATAGAAGTAAAGAGCTACAAATACGAATTGAAAACATAATTTTTGGATTTTCTTTGATTTTATATGATTTTTATAAGTTTTTGGTTGTTTTGTGATTTTTAGAATTTTTCAAATAAAATTAGTACTGGAAATAAAAGATAATAAAATAAACTAGTGGGATTTTTAGGGAATTTTGGAACATTTTTCAAATTTTTATAATTTTTGCAAATTAGACATGACACTTTTTACGGGTTTTCAACTTTTGATAATATAAAATTAAGTAAATCAACCTACAAAAATTACCATAAATACCTAGTAGAAGTTAACTATAATTTTTAGGTAATTTTTTAGTTAATTTAATATTTATTACAATTAATAAAAGACAAAGAGTTAAATACAGTTTACAGGGACCCAAATGCAAATATTTTAACTTTCAGGATCACTTAGATAACACATAAATAAAGTTTAGGGGGAAAATATGCAAATTGTCCACTCAAAGCGTGCGTAACACGTGATCCATTCTCACAAGGGCGTAAATGCAATTATCAAAACTTATTCTTTATTCCATAACAATATAAAAGTACAAGAGAAAAGTTGCAAATATCCCAGACAAGCACGTAGGGACACGTGTAACTGAAACTCGGAAGGGCTAAAATGCAAATATGAAAACTATAGGGTCCAAACTGCAAATATAGTTAACTACATATTTTATTTACAAGACTAAAGTGAAATAGGGAACCGTGTAGGGAAGAAAGGGAAATATACCCAGTGGACACGTGGCGCACGCACGAGGAGGTGGAGGTGGACGGCTTTGTTATTCCTTGTAAAGCAATCTGACAACTCTGACTTGGTTAGGGACGTACGTGTCAGATGAAGCCCAATATCTTATCAGATTGTTAGTATGTGAGTGTGGGTGTATGGTCCTGATCAGATATAGGGGACAACTCCTGATCGAGCGGCAAAAAAGGGGCCTAGATGAACTCGGGTTTGGTGAGCTTCATCTGAGCAAGGACGGAGATCTGACGCTCCAATGAAGGGTCCGAAGAGTCCAACAAGATTGTGGTAGCACTCCGTGTCAAATGGCTTGCTCCGATGGTCGAGAAGACGGTCGGATGGGCATGGTGATGCTAGTCGTGATGGAATTGCTCTGCCGGTGCAACAGGGGTATCAACTGGGTCTCTTCGCATGCACATACACCTAAAAAGGGTAGAGTGACTTGGGTTCAAGGCTCTGGTCGGGTTATTGAATGGAAAGACAAAGAGAAGCGATGGTGGATGGAGTCTTGGGCTTCCGGTGAAGGTGGGGGAGGAAGCCTGACCTGATCCTGCTCTGATGAGAAGAATCTAGGGGGATAGGTTGTGTAGGAAGATGCAGGGCTAGTCGAGGAGGCAATCTGTGCGGATGAAGGTGGGTAACGGGCTCCAGACCCGATCGTCAAAGCCAAGGGACATCAGCGACGATGGAATGTAAAGTTAGATCGAAAAACAAAATAGGGGTGATAAGATGGATACCTGGAGGGTCAGACGAACTCAGGAACTCCAGGAGAGGTGGTCGGTGAGGGTTATGGACTCAATCCTACAGTGGCTGGCAGGAGAGGCTTTACGTGATGGAGCTTCGGCCGCGTTGTGAGCTACAAGCCTTCAGGCATCTCTGACGGATCCTAGGCTGCTTCTCAAGTGGTTGTCACTTTACTGAAAGTAGCTAGGAGGGAATGGTGGCGCGAGGGACGAGATGGAGAGCACAGGAGGTGGATGAGAGAATTTATAGGAATGCCTCAGGGTCTAGAAAAATCAGTGAGAAGAGTGGGAAGAGTGGAACCCTAGGTAGATCCGATCCTTCATAGGGATTCGCGAGGGTCACGGATCCTAGGAGAGGAATCAGGCAGTGGTATTAAGGTAAACAGGGATCGGAGTTGGGCATTAGAAATTGGAGAAAATGCTTCGGCGAACTGAGTCCATACCCAACCCAGCTGGAAGGAGACGTTGGCCGGGGTCAGCGTTCCTACATGGTCCAACAGGATTTCAGAATGTAGAAAAATGAAAGAATAATAAATATAAAATGGTAAATGATTTTCAATTAAAATTTTATAAAATAAAATACATTTATTTTTATAAGATATTTTTCTATGATTTTTAATTATTTTTATGAAAATTATAAATGGGTTATATATAGTATATAGTATTTTGTACATGTATAATATATCTATGTATTATGTACAAGTATTTTTATTTTAATATTTTCTATAAAATATTTTTATTTTATATTTTACTTATTTACAACATAATTTAAGGAATATAAAATGTTTTTTGATTTTTATAAAATAATTAGGTTTGTATCTATAAATAGGTATTATATTATATACAAGTTCCTTTTGTACACAATTGTTGAATTTTATTTTTGTTTTTATTTTTCCAATTTTTATTTTACTTTTATGTTATTTCTAGGGCTATTTACATGTGTGTAAAAATCAAATATTTATATTTTATAAAAAATAATTAAATAAGTATAAATGAAATGTACAATACATAGTACGCCCCTATCTCTCTCTAGTTATTCTTTTGTGATTTGGTTAAGACTTGACCTTCTCTTGGGGTTTAGGTCACGCTGTACTTATTCTAAATACATCCTTCTTTTTCTTTTCTCTTTATTCTTTTTTTTGCAAAATAAGTGCTAATTATGATATATTAACACATGCATGTAAAATGTTAAGTTATTGTATTTACAAGTATTTATAGGTGGTTTTGCTAAAAGATAAAGCTAAAATAAAAGAATAAAAAATGAGAATCGTAGATTCATCATCAACCCTTCCTCTTCTAGGTCTAGACTCGGTTAGGCTTCGTCAGACCCGATTTCTTCCATTTCCCCAGCTCAGGCCCGACCATCTTATCCCTCAAATCTCACGCCAAATTGTTCCCCCAAGTTCCATGATCTTCGTGAATCCCTAGGCTTCATCAGATACACCTTAGTTCACATGAAACGTCTTGATCTTTCCAGATGTTTAGCGAGCCCCATAAATACTCTCTTCCCCTCCACCGCATTGGGTAGCTCGCTCCGTGCCTCCTTTCATTCCACTTACATCCTTAGGATAGTGACATGACCCCAACGGACTCCTGTGTAGCTCGGATTGGTAGCCAATAGAGCACAGCTCGCTCATGGCTGAATTCCTCTGCCGCGACTAGCCTCCTCAGCCATCCACAGATGGGTGGAGGCCACGAGCCTTGCATTCACTCTGAATGTCTTCGACTTCCACCTTGGTAGCTTCAGGTATCTTCCAGCACTCCATTTAGCCGTTTATTTCGATTTCACACATTTTCTCCATCGTCCACCATCACTGCTCTGACTCACTTATCGGAGCCCCATCTTCCATATCCAACCACTTAGATCGACACAACATACCATCGATCACCATCCTACACACCCTGATCAACCTTTGAACTGATTTAAGGGTTGAATTTAAGGTCAGACTTCTTTTCTTCATCCTCACTGGAAGTCGAATCCAACCCCCCTATTGCTTTTCTTTGTTGTTTCATGCAAATAACGCCCGCCGAAGCTTCGTCTTCGAACGTAGCATCCATCTACAGGTTCAGGTGCGCGCTTGAAGTTTCGAATCGACCCACAACTCTAGTAGTGGAGTATCTCTAGGTGAGAAAACCTCTAGATCATACTCGAGCCATCCACTGAGCAGACTGATGCTTCCATTCGACACAGATTCACTTCAACTTGCTCCTAGACTCTCCAGCTGGCCGCTCTGATCTTTGTAGAGCTAGATTTCTTCATTTGAGCCATTGCCGATGAACCTTATTTTCATTCTTCCAAAGCACCTCATCATTGTTGGATGGAGTAGCCATCTCCCCATATTTGATCAGGATCGTAGATTCATGCCCAAACTTGGGCGGTCTTATCAGATCTTCGTCAGATCTAACACGCACATCATCGACCTTTCTCCAGACCATCAGATTTTTTCCCAGAATCCATCAGAGCCACACGAGAAGTCTATTCAGAACTAACTTTGTGTTCTTTGCTTCTTTCTTTGGATCCAAATTGCAGATATTGATTACCCATAATGATTTACGAATTAGCTCGATGGGCAAATGGCATGCCTTTCTGTATACCATGCAATATGGAGACATTCCCAGACGTAACTTGTATGTAGTCCAATAGGCCTAGAGAATTGAGTCTAGCAGTTGAGACTAGTTCTTTCTAACTAGGCATACAAATTTTAGGAGGATAGTCTTGATTTCCTAATTCAAACATTCTACCAAGCCATTAGATTGTGGGTGGCATGGAAAGGCTACTCGATGTTCAATGCAGTATTCATGAGTCAGCTTCTTCGCCTCTCTCTTAATAAATGAATACACCCATTTGATATAAGAATTCTGGGAATCCTGAACCATGCGATGATGTGTTCTTTCAAAAATTGGCAGGCAGTACGAATGTCGGCAACTCTGGTTGGGAAAGCCTCCACCCAATGATTCACGTAGTCGACAACAAGAAATATATACTCATAGCCTTGATTATTGGGAAATGGTCCCATGAAGTCAATGCCCCATGCATCAAAAATGTCTGATATATGCATGTACTTCAGCCTTCAGGAGAATTGTATCTCTCATTCTGATGGCTCCTTCCATTTACACTTTCATGAATTTTTTACATCTTAAAGAGTATCAGCCACCAAAGGCCACATTGTAGGACTTTTGCTTCCATACATTTTCCAGAGAGGTGTCCTCCTGATTCTTGAGTGTGACAATGCTCGAGTACACTTTGGACTTTCTCCTGACGAATGCAACGCTTCCAGATGCAATATGCCTCCTCATGGAAGAGATATGGATCCTCCCACTAATAGAAACGAATATCCGACAATGTCGACCTTCAACCTCGACCAATCATGTGGAGTTCTATTGGACACAGAATACTTCGCAATATCAGCAAAATATGGGAGCAAGGTGATTGACAAAATAGACTCATCTGGAAAGGTTTCATGGATCGGCAACAAGCTCTTCTCAAGAGTATCTGACTCTAGCAATCTTGACAAATTATCTGCCACCACATTTTTAACTCCAGATTTATCATGGATTTCAAGATCAAATTCCTGGAGTAGAAGGATCCATCTGATTAGCCTTGGTTTGGCATCCTTCTTGGATTGTAAGTATCTGATGGCAGAATGGTTCATGTACACAATTACTTTAGATCCAAGCAAATGAGATCTGAACTTCTCTAGGATGAAGACAACCGCGTGCAATTCTTTCTCAGTGACTATGTAATTCTTTTGTGATTTGTCAAGAGTTTTGCTGGCATAATAAATTACAAATGGAAGATTGTCTATGCTCTGTCCCAGAAATGCTCGAATGGCATAGTGTGAAGCACCAGTCGTGATCATAAATGGTAGAGACCAATCTGGCAGTTGCAAATAGGGGCCTAAGTAGTCAGATCTTTCAATTGATTGAAAGCTTGGAGGATTGATGAATCCACGATTCATCATCTCAATATCTTGATTTTAGCAAGATCCATGAGTAAAGTCTCAAATAAATGTACATAAAATCAATAAATTAATAAAATAACTCTTGTAAATAAAACACATTAATTATTGTATATTAGATTGTACAAAAAATTAATAATAAAAAGCCGCAAAAATAAAGGAGTTTTATACCTGTAAATAGCTAAAACCTTCATCTATTTTTAATAATTTCATTTCAACTCTTTTTTGGCTAATTCTTTCTCTAACTTGTCTGTAAAAATGTATATAAAAATATAAAAATATAAAATAAATTTTACCTCAAATAAATGCTCCTAAATCCCAAAGAGAAAAAGCTGTAAAGACCAACTTCCAGGCTAAATTCCCACTCCGTATGAACTCCAAACTCACTTTTAAAGTTCAAGTTAGAAAATTATCTATCCAACGGAAGTAGTTTCATTAAAATCGGAGATCATTTGCAAAAGTTGAGTTTTGGGACCTAGATGTACATTGTATATTATGTATATATTCATTCTTTCTTAATTTTTTTATTTTATCTTTCTTAATTAGTAAAAATACAAAACAAATCATGTTTGTGTTGTATGTTGATTATAGTATCTTATTGTATTTTTTTGTTGTAAATATCTCATATTAAGAAGATAAAAAATTACATATTAGAAAAGCAAACAAAAAAAGATGTACATGTTGTATGTATTTCTTTGTAAATTCTCCACTATTTTTCCTTCTTTATATTTTTTTGTATTTAAAGTAGCCTACTTTTATTGTATTTTATTTAAATTCACAGTCCCTACAAAAACTTCCATTTTCCTCCATTAACCTCCAAGTCTTCTTCAACCTCCATTCTACTCCACCATTTTTCTAACCTCTCATTCAACTCCACCAATACCTCCCATTCAACTCCACCACCTATCTAACCTCCCTTTCTCTTCTCTTTATATTCATTTGTACCTCCTCATTTTTTCCCATCGGCCATTCTAATAGAAAAAGGAGAGAGCTTGGAGTGTTTTGTTGGTGACACGGGCGAGGCATCTTCCTCAAGCGACGACCTCCTTCACGCGAGATCCGCGGAGCTCTGATCTGTGTCATGGGTTCCCCATAGAGCTCGCACAACTTCTCCGATTTTTATTTCGCCAATCGGATCGAGGCGACGATAGGAGTCTAGCATAGCTGCTCCGCAAATCCGGCGAACCTCAGGTAAGTATTTCCTATCATATCTCTTGTTATTTTGTTTATCTCACAATTTATTTCCTTGTTACTTTCACCACACCATCATTTTATTTCCTTGTTATTTCATGTTTCTGTAATTACGAAGTAGTCCATGTATATAGTTTGCTCGTGTGTTTTCTTTCCTGACATTACACAGATATCTCTATCTTTATAGATTAATTTGGACACCAATGTCGCATCATTTTATTCAATGAAAAATACCATGATGTTGAGCAACTAATTGTCTACCATTTTCATATTTATTTGTATTTTTGTGAATTATGGTGAATTAACTAAAATTGTTTGAGTGAAATTGTGCATATTTTACCTAATCTGAGCTCTTAAATTCATATCTAACTCATGGTTGCTCCAAAATTCTTAAAAAATCAGGAATGATGCATTAATATGATCAAATTACTATCCAAATTTCATTGCAATTGGAATTGTCTTGTGCCTGCAATAAATTGTGAAGTATTTTGAGTAAATAATTTTTAATTAAATCCACATAAATTCTTTTCACAAAATTTCAAATCTTCTGGATTCCATATGAAAATACCTATATGAGATAATTCGCTTGTTGCCTAATTTGATATTTTGGATTTATTAGGAATTAATTACTCACTTTCACTCTGTTTTCACTAAAAAATTCATATTTTGTCAGAAAATTCCAAAAAAAGTATTGTAGTCTCATTTCATCATATTTTAATTCTAGTAAACTTTTCATGATTTTTGCTTACTTTTTGGGTGAAAAATTACGAAAAAACCCATAAAAAGTATGCATTTTTAATTGTTGCATTTTTAACCCTGAAAATTCCAAAAAAATATATGTTGCATTCATTATTGGATTAAGTTCACTGAAAAAAATATAATTTGGCTAAATTGGATTAATTTCTCATTAAAATTAATTTGGCTAAGTTGTGTGCTTTCTTAGTAACTTAATTCACCCGCATTTTGCATTGGTGTTTGTTTTTTGCATAAAAAATTAAAAAAATGCATTGGAAATCTAACTAAGTTTTTAAATTAACCCCAAGTTGTTCCTTTGCCTCCCTGTGTTCGACCCCGAACTTGCCCGGGATATAAATTAAGCCGAGACACTCTTCATGGAGATCTTCTCTCGGTTCTGACTGATTCGCTAAGTACACATACTACAACGTACCTAAATTAAACACCGTATTTAGCAACTCGTTAGATGGTGTCGTTGTCGGGGAGGCAAACAACCTAGGGATTAATTTAAAAAGTTGGATTTAGATTTTCACTTACTTGGGTAGTCTGACCCCCGAGCCACTTGTAATTAATCAATTTTCCTTTCAATTATTTCTCTTCATATTGTTGTATATATTTTGTTTTTATTTCTCTAATATAAATTTTATTTTCCTTACGAGGGCTCGGTGGACTTGGAGTGCATCGGAGGTCTTTGGACGTGACGCGCGCCGACTGTTGAAGATCAAGGAGAATTTATTTATTTTTGAGATATTTTTTGTAAATATTGTGTTGTAATAATTTGATTAATTTTCTCTTTACACCGACTCTTGTTTGAGAGTTCGCGCTTGTATCCGGACTGGACATTTGACACTCTTGTGGTCATGTGGTTGCTTGACATAGAATAGGACTTGCACTCGCGGCTCTTAGAGCATTTTTATTAGAATATCTTTATTGTTTGTACTCGTAATTTTTAGGACCACACATCACATTTAACGAGACATACTTAGACCGCATGGCTATTACTTCAAATTAAATTGTTCATTACTCGCTAATAGAACTTCCTGTCTAGGAATGGTTTTCTCATTTGCATTCATATAGTATAAAATTTCAATTCTACATTGCATCCCGCATGTAGAGCACGAGGATCACTGTAAGTCTTCTGAACGGGGCATGCATCATTGATTTCACTATTCGCATCAGTTTTTCTCGACTCCCTTCCCTTGGTTTTTGAAACTCGGGTTAAAGGAAATTGGGACTGATCATTAGGCGTGCTTTGTTTGGTGGATTAATCAAGTGATAACCAAACTTAAAATTGGGACTGCTAATCAAAGTTGACCAAAAAACTTACTAAAACTAACACTTGTTTTGGGAGACCAAAACCCACATTGTATGCTTGGCTAATTGCGATTGTTGAGAGGTGAGGACACACCCCTAGGATAGTGCCATAAATCTACTTTTCAGCCTTGCGTAATTGGACTTATATCTTGATTTATCACCTAATTAAAACCGAAAAGATAAACGGTCGGACTTTTGCGACCATCACTGTGTTTAGTAGGTGATCTCTGGGTTTGCTCTTGTGTTTGTTTGTTTGTGTATTATTCGGTGCACTTGCATGATTTATTCCTCGATCCGCTTCATTCTCCCATTTTCCTTCCACGATGTCAGAATATTGGTCACTGATGAAGCCACATTTCATCATCTTTATTCTATCATTTTGGCATCAAAAACCCTAGCAAATACCTGTAAATAGCCTTAATTTCTTCATCTTAGCATTCATGCATGTGCATCCAATAAGTGTATAAAATACTGTTATTAAAGCCAAAATTATAGAATAAATAAAAGAAAAGAAAAAGAATAAAATATTGTAAATATTTTATAACCCAAAACCCCGAGACCTAGGCATCTCGATGAATAGGTCGACAAGGAACAAAGTAGGGGGAGATAAGGGTCAAATACCTATATTATTCTATTCATTCTTTATTCATTGTGGGACCTATTTTTTGTTCCACTTTTTATGCATCAAATATAGAAACTTTGTATCCATGAAAGTTGTAGGTGATTTAATAAAGAAAAATACAAAATTTATTTCATTGAAAAATAATACACAGTTAAAAAGTTATGGTCTGAATAAAATTCCAGAATCCCAATTTCCCAGACCTGTATCTCACAAATGAAAACTCCAAATGCAGCTAACTCACCTTTAATTGTATATAGCATAAAATAATCTATTTAATGGAGGTGGTTTCGTATTTTTCGAAGTTACGGTTTGAAAGTTGAGTTTTGGACCCGTATTGTACAGTTGTACTGATTAAAATATTCAATTTATTCTTCATTATTTTTATAATTTTACATTTTCATAATTTTGTAAATATTACTTATAATAATTATGTATATTAAAATTAGAATAAAAACCTAAAAGGAACACAAAATAAAAATACATGTAATTAAAATACATAGATCCCTTACCTATATTTATACCTATACATTTTATACTTACATTTTATTAAATATATAAAATACATCAGAAAAATAAAATAAAAATATATGTGTGTGTATAAAAGTATTTTATAATTTTATAAAATAATAAACAGATGTAAACAAATTAAAAATACAAAATAAAAAAATAATAAAATACTTAAATATAAAGATGATATACCTATAAAGGGCTAAAAAGACAACTTGTAAAAGTATACTTCAAAAAAATAATTAAAAATCATAATAAAATACTACATAAAATAACGAATATTTTTTATGTAATAATCATAATTTAATTCGGCCTTTTTCTATTTTTAAATGAATTAATAAATGTTTTCATCAGGGTTTTTCCTGGTTGGTCCACGTGGACCAACCAGGCGAAAACCCTAGTTGACTCTGGTCAACTAGGTGTCCTAGCCCTCTGCCAACCTGTCAGCCTCGTTTTTGCTCCGCCTTTGCGGATTTTTCGAGGCCTTGACTTTCATCTTCTGAGGATGATTTCTTCTGCAAATCTCTTCCTCGATCAACCATCTTGCCCGCCCCATGATTACATTGGGTCGAGGGTCAGCGATTGCTCCAATCTTCGTTGATCTTTGAGCCCTGTCTCCTTAGGTCAAACCAAATATATGGTGCCCCCCCACTTTCGATTCAAATTTTGAGTCCCTTCGGTCCACCCCTCTCCGCCTCTCCTGTGCTCTGAAGCTCCTTGGAGGTGACAGCTCCACCGCGAGCTCATCAGCCAAGGCGTACGAGGTCGGAGGCGCCTCCACCACCACCCGCAACTCCGACGGTCGAGGTACAACTTCTCCTCTGGTTCCGACCATTGAGGGCCCTCTTCCCCTTATTTCTCATTAGCATTTTGTTCCTATTAGCTCTAGGATTAAAACCCTCAAAAA